>VZTZ01011485.1:15479-108219 GCA_013400955.1 Drymodes brunneopygia | reverse complement strand
ATCTACTTCCAACACTCCTGCCAAGAGCAGGGACACTGCTCATTACACCAGGTCGCTAAAACCAAGATCCAACATGACCTTGACAAATTCCAGGGATGGGGCAGCCACAGCTTCTCTGGGAAACTTGTTCTGGGGCCTCACCATCCTCCCAGGGAAGAATTTCTTCCTAATATCCAATCTACCACTCCTGGAAGTGTTTAAAGAATGTGTGGCTCNAGGGAAGGTGTGGAACTTTCCAGGTTTTGCTCTATCTAGAAGGCCATGAGAAATGAGAAACCCAAGACACTCTGTAATCACTGGCCCAAATTCACAGCTCACCTTTCTGGTAAGGACTTTTCTTTTTTTTTTTCTTTTTTTTTCTTTTTTTTTTTTTGTGATTGGGTGAAAAATTTTTGCCTTTTAATAAGAAAGGAATCAATGAAAGTAAGCACAGGACCAGGGCCGTGGGCAAGGGCAGTACAGGCAAACATTTCTGTAACACAGAAGGATGATGTCCAAGGATAAAATCACAGAATCATAGAATGGTTTGGTTTGGAAGGAACCTTAAAGATCATCTACTTCCAACACTCCTGCCAAGAGCAGGGACACTGCTCATTACACCAGGTCGCTAAAACCAAGATCCAACATGACCTTGACAAATTCCAGGGATGGGGCAGCCACAGCTTCTCTGGGAAACTTGTTCTGGGGCCTCACCATCCTCCCAGGGAAGAATTTCTTCCTAATATCCAATCTACCACTCCTGGAAGTGTTTAAAGAATGTGTGGCTCTGGCACTTGAGGATGTGGTTTAGTGGTGAACACGGTGGTGGTGTTGGGTTGGAGCTGGTGATTTTAGAGGTCTTTTCCAACCTAAACAATTCTGTGGTTCCAGGAAAAGAAGTGTGAGCCACATCCAGGAACCTTGGGCTGTTTCCATGTTGTGGAATGAGAAATTGCATCACCCTGTGGCACAGAGCACGGCAGGATGCAAATTATGGGATAAGTGGATGGAGCACCCACTGCCTTAGGCCTTTCCTTACTAAACTGGCACTGCCAGTGTACAAAAAACACAGTTTGGCACAACCATTAACTATTCTAGACATTTTGAGCCAAATTGCCACGGCCAAACAGAGCACACATGGTTTCTAAACAGGGATTAAATATGGGAAAAACAGTGATCTTTGAATGAGTTTATGAGGAGTGTCTCATGTGAGTGGCAAAAATCAGGCTGCGAAGACATGTCAAGCCATTCCAAAAGCTGCAAGAAGGTGCATAACCTGAGCTAATAAACCCTTCCAAATATTTGTGGTGTTCCCATAGAAGTTCAGGCTCTGTGTATGTTCCTGTATTTCCACATAATGCTTTATCATACTGTGATTACACACTGAAAAGCTGGGAAGACCAGTGGATCATGGAGTTTATAAAAAACTCCATTAAATGCTGTCAGAGTTTCTGAAAATGCTCCAAAAACACCTTTGCAAGTGTTATCCCCAGAGGTCTGAGCTGGAAAAAGGCAGAGGCCAACGTGCATCCCACCTCATCCAAGGAGCAGCTCAGCTGAGCAGCCCCTGTGCAAACATTTTCAAACACAGCGCTTGGAAAAGAAAAACACAATTTGGGAACACGAATGAATGGGAATGGAAATTACACGGCTGCCTTGTGAAATAAGTGGAAAACAATGGAGTGAAAAATAAGTCAAGTAAGAGAGAGAGAGAGAGAGCAAGCACAGTGCTAATGATAAGGCAAACTTTTCCAGATGTGAAAATCAATTTTATTCCAAAACTTCCCAGCCTTTTCATTTACAAAGCAATAAAATTCTATTTGTCCCCCGTTCATTTGCTACATAAAATGCCACTAAGCTGCTTGCTCTCGGCAACCACGCAAAGCGTAATAGGTTAGGACTGCAGCCTTAAAATATATTAGAGTTTTTTAATGAAACCAATTTATATCAGTTTGTGCCAGCGAAAGGGCTGAAGCAACTTAATTTAGTTTCATTTTCCACACATTTGTGGCCAAAGCTAGGATTCACTTATTTTTAATTCAGCCCTGCTTCCACTTGCCTGCCTAAGCCGTTTCTAACTGATTTAGCTGGTGACCTCTATTAAATAGCCAGGTGTTGGGCTCTATTAAATGGAAAATCTCCTGGTACCTACACATCACCACGGCAGCCACCTCCTCATTTGTGTGGTTTTGAGTCGTGTGTGTGCTCAGTCAGAGGGCACAGAACTTTTTGCAAGCGAGGGGGAAAATTACAGCCGTAAAATCGACGATTCTTGTAGCTCAAACCTGTCTGTCCACGCTGCATGCAACACCATCATAATCTGAGATTTAAGCATTAAAAAAGCCCCAGACAAATAGATTTGAAGGGCTTGATTCTCTAATAACAAAATAACATTTTTATTATTATTTCTTTTTTAATCTTTCCTTGTCTGGACACTGTTTCTTCATAAAACCATTGTATCTCAGAATGGTTTAGGCTGGAAGGGACCTTAGAGATCACCTAGTTCCAATCCTGCTGCCATGGAGGAGTTGCAGCTAATTTAGATCAGTGTGATGTCAGTCAAAAAAGCTTTGTAGGAGGAGCATAAAAACTTTGAGGCACATGAGCCATTTTTCAGGCCACTCCAAGGTCTGAGCTCCTATGAGAGTCTCTGGTTTTGTTTTTTCCCAGATATCTGGGTCAGTCTAATAAGAAACATAATCCTCACTACAAATCCTGTTTGATTTTCATCTCAGAGCACCACAAACATAGCCAGTCCATTTGTTCCATGCTCTCTGCTGTAGTCATGGTGGATCATTTTGAAGTCTACTTCAAAATTTAGAAACTCAGAGAGGACCAGCACTACCAAAGCTGTTTTTCTCCAGCCTTCTGTTATATGGGGTATTTCACATCTAGCAGGGAATGAATTTTCCCTATACCCATTCCCCTGGTGGAGTTATTAAAAGTATTTCTCCTCTACCTGGGTACATTATTTCCTAAAATTTGTAGGAGTGTATAACTGAAGATTCCTGCTTTGGCCATCTTAATAGAAGAAATCAGCTGAATGATTGTAAATTTCTGAAGGGCAGAGAGGACACACAGGTGCAAAGACCCACAAATGGCACATGCCTAAAAAAACATGTCTGCACACAAAGTGGAAAGGAGAAGAAGGGAGGTTTAAAAGAAGAACAACCATCCTGGTTTCTATAAATTGAAATCCAAAGCCAAACTTGTTGGCAAACAAAGTGGGAGAGAGAGTCTTTCCATCTGTCCTCACCCCTCTGAAACCCTGCCTTGGCCACAGGGATCAAAGAACCTTTATCCAATGGGTTCTGTGGACCTGTGGAGGGAGTTTCATTTCATGTTCAGTGGAAAATGGGAAAACAAACTCCTGTGCTCATTTCTCAAAGGAGTGATGAAAGGTTGAACTTCTTCTCACCTCTCTGGGGATGTTTACTTTGCCATTATTCCTGAGAGAATTTCCTTGGGACAACACAGTTAACTGTTATACAGGAATAACATCCTGCCTGAGGTGTCCCATGAATGAAAAGGTTTGGAAAAAGCTCTTTTTTTTCCCCAACACCTGGAAACATTAAATATGAGAATGAACAATGAGTTGCTGTTTTGGGATTTCATTTTTTGACAGTCCAAAGTTAATATTCTCTAGTCTGGGACCGTGAGATCAAACTCGATGTTAGAATTGAGGAATCTTTCATACCTTGCTTATTTGCACTCAGACAAAAAAGGGGGGGTGATGATTTTTAGTGTGTGGGGTTGTTCAGCCTGGAGAAGAGAAATCTCTGGTGAGACCTTGCTGTGACCCTCCAGTACTTGAAGGAGGTTTATGAGAAACAGGGAGAGCAGCTTTTTAAACAGGCAGAGAGTGCTATCAGGGGGAGCAGCTTTAAACTAAAAGAGGAGAGATTTAGATAAGATGTTAGAAAGAAATTCTTTACTCTGAGGGTGGTGAGAAACTGCAAGTGTTGCCCAGAGAAGCTGTGAATGCCCCATCCCTGGAAATGTTCAAGACCAGCCAGGATGGAGATTGGAGCAACCTGGGATAGTGGAAGGGGTCCCTGCCCATGGCAGGGGGGGGTGGAATGAGATGGGCTTTAAAGTCCTTTCCAACCCAAGGCCTTCTATGATTCCACAATTCTATGATTATTCTCTTTCCCCTTTTACAAACTGGGAATGTTTTAATTGGTTCCTGGCTCCACAGGCTGAATTGGTTACACTTACTACAACTGCTTTAATTGAACTAATTGGTTACTGCTACACAGACTGAACTGTGGTCGTGTCAAAGTGTTAAGAGATTCATTCCACACCTGATGGACTAAAGTGCCTGTTCAGTGTGTTTGAAAAAGCAATGCATCACATATTTGGCTCTACTTAGACTGATTTTCTATGCAGAAAGTTATTTTTAGCAGTTTTCTCTCGCTCTCTTATTGCTGTTGCGATCAGAAAAGTGACTGTGAATATTAATCATTTCACTTTCCACATTTCTCTCTTCATCTAGTGCGAATTCCATCACTGTACATGCCAAAAAAAAAAAGTTTATTTCTGAGAGCCGACGTTTCCAACTTCACCAGGGATTTGATTATCAAGATGTCCGTCCTTTCTCCTTTGCTCATCCTCATCATTCACAGAGATTACAGGAAAGTATTAAATGACCGTGTTATTGTTGATGCAGGAGGCAGAAAACCACGACATCCACCCTGCTGTAGCTCCATCAGTCTGCCAGAAAACGAGTGAGATGAAAACTAACGCGCCTCAGTGAAATCCATCAGAGTCAACGTCACAAAGGGCGAGACTGGCGAGAGGTGGAAGTTGATGTAGTGCCACAGGCTGAGCCTTTGCCAAGTTTTGCAGCTGAAAACACAGTCCAAGGGGAGGAAGCTGCAGATATTGGATTAAATATTGCTTTATCTTATAGACTCTAGTGACACTTCATTAAGTATGAAGGGGCAGGGGCGAGGATGTCAAATCTGACGTGCTTCTTCAATTTGCTTAAATCTATTTGAAAAGTTGAAAATCGTAGGCTTGCTTTTCCTTGAAAATTAAAGCTGTCTTTTAAAACTCTTCTGGTGTCTCTAGCTCTAATGGTAAAACACAGACCTTCAGGAGCTCTGGTTTGGTTTCTCTTCGTGCTCATCTGATCTTGCTTGTTAGCCTTTCTCTTCACAGTACTGCAAATCACTTCAATTAAAGCTTCATTAAATCGACATTGCCATAATCACCATATGTTACTTATATATTTTTAAAGCATAACTGTTACCAACTGATCAAAATACAAGCGGGCATTTTAGATGTCTATATTCCATAGTGTACATACACTATTTATGGTACACTTAAATTTTCACTTCTCTCAGCACGGACCAGAAGGAATCGTTGAAATAATTTCTGCATCCTGTTCACAGTTAGATGCACTTGTGGATTCTCAGCTTTGCCTAATCTGTGTTGGAACTGCTGCAGCTTCAAGTTTCAGGAGGACTCAGGTAAAGAGCAGTTGGGAAGAGAAAAGGATAACAAGCAGAAAAAAAACCCCAACAATTTTCTAAGTGAAAAAAGAAGAATTCCTTTGATCTCAGTGCTATCAAGAGGCAGAACACTGCTGGCAAACAGCACTAGCTCCTGCCCACCTGTGAGCCTCTCACAAAGATATCTGTGTAGGTTTATATTCCCTACTGCTCAGCATTGAGGCCAGTTCTGTTCAATATCTTAATGGTAATCTGGATTTGCAGGCAATACAATCTGGAGCTGGAGTGTTGATCAGTTGTGGGGTAGGAAGGCTCTGCAGAGGGATCTGGACAGGCTGGATCTGTGGACAAAGGATAAACAAGGCAAAGTGCTGGGTCCTGTCCCCGTGTCCCAACAAGGCCCTGCAGTGCTCCAGGCTGGGGGCAGAGTGGCTGCAAAGCTGCCCAGCAGGAAAGGCCCTGGGGCTGTTGGCAAAAAGCAGACAAACATGAGCAGGTGTGTGCCCAGGTGGGCAAGGAGGCCGGTGGCATCCTGGCCTTGTGTGTCAGCAATAGAGTGGCCAGCAGGAGCAGGGCAGTGATTGTCCCTCTGTGCTGGGCACTGGGGTGGGCACACCTCCAATCCTGGATTCAGTTTTGGCTCCTCACATCAATAAAGAAATTGAGGTGCTGGAGGACATCCAGGGAAGGAAATAGAGCTGGGAAGGGGCTGAAGCACAGGCGTGATGAGGAGGAGCTGAGGGAGTTGGGGGTGCTCAGTTTGGAGAAAAGGAGGCTCAGGACAAACCTTCTCATGCTCTACGACTCCCTGTTGGGAATCTCTTTTCCTGGACAGCAACAGGACAAGAGGAAATGGCCTCAAGTCGCACCAGTGGAGGTTTAGATTGGATATTAGAAAAAATTTCATTACAGAAAAGATGGCCAACCATTAGAAGAGTGTGCCCAGGGTAGAGGTGGAGTTACCATCCCTGGAGGGATTTAAAAGACATCCAGATGTGGCACTTGGGACATTGTTCAATGGTGGCCTTGGCAGTGCTGGGATAATGGTTGGACTTGGTGATCTTCAGGGCCTTTTCCAACCTAAACCATTCCATGATTCTGTGATCATTAACTTTCAAACTCACTGTGCCCCTGTGATAATGGCATCCAGCAGCCACTGGATACTGACTGATACTTTTCAGGTCTTCAGTCCTCTCTCCTATTTTCCTGCCATCAATATTATGGAATCCAGAGGGAAAGAGAGGCAGAGGAACTTGCAGTGGGGTAGGGGCTGGGGGATGGACAGGGCTGTGAGCAGGAAGGAGGAGCTCCAGCAGCTGTAAAAACCACACCACAACTCCACAGCCTGTCCTCACTGGCAGGAGCAAGCTGGATGTTGTGGCACCAGTCCAAGAGCCCTTTTTGATGGCCACAGAAAATAATTCTCTCAGCAGTGGAGTCCAAATGAAGAGGAGCTGGTGGAAATGAGCGGGGTTTCTTGGCATGCGTGTCCAAACAGCCTGTGGTTATGTGCAGATGGACCAGCTGATCACATCATGCATTTCACATGATGGAAAAGACAATAATAGAAAGCAGTAGTTGTCAAAACACTGTGTTCATACCTGCATTTATTTTTCATTGCCTTGGAGCCTGACTGAGTTTGGATCAATAATATGATCCTGGGGCTTTACGGAGCAGGGAAAAATTTCAGATTTTTCCAAAGCCCTCCAAGGAGTGATGGTCCCATGGACCCACAACCCTGGCTCAGACCCTTGTGTGATGATGTATCACTTCTAAAGGCCAAAGAGAATAAAAGCTGGACTGGGTACTCAATTATGACACAAAAGTATAATTATCTCATTTTTTTTCCTCTCTCCCTAAAGAAATGCATAGATAGTCTGTATTCAAAAACAGTTAATACCAAAGAAATAGACTTTTTTGTTGTTTGTTTACTGATGAAGGTCATACAATACAATCCTGACTGCATCCTGTTGGTCTTCCAAAGATTTAGTAAATGACACATATGAATTATTCTACTGCTAAGAAGAGTAGATAAGGATTGGGGGTTTTTTATAACCTGATAACTTGCTCTTGCAACTGCTGAAAACTGGCACTACGTGCTGTATCTGGATTTGCTGCTGGTATATGGAAAGATGTATTTTATTCAAAGGGGAAATTTCCAAAGATTTCTGGTGTAGCTAGAGAAGATGTGTGTGAGGAGACAGACAAAGAAAAAGGAGTAAGAGATAAACAAAAAATCTAGGGGAAAATAGGTTTATAAAACCTGGGAAAACTGGTCCTTGATTTATTAGCTGTAACTGCATTTAGGCACACATTATTAGTACTCACTATTTGTGCTCCAAAGGAAAGACTAATAGATAAATTAACACTTTGTGTATCTTCCAAAAATGTATCAAATAGATGAACAAGGTACTTGCTGAGAAAACAAAGCTAATTAAAATTGTTCTTTTGTAAAGATTGGTCTTTGTAAAGATTAACTTTACAATGCCTAATTGGTATCAAGGCACGAGCATTTTTTGCTCGTCTCTCTCATCCCAAAGCCTCAAAATGCAGAGTTTGATTTTGCTGGTAGTTTTTTTTTTTTTCCAACATGCTTTTTTGTTTAGGAACAAACTGCAGCTTAATACAGGGTGAAAAGGTTTTTTTTTTCCCTTGTTCAGAGAAACAAGCTCTGATGCCTGTCACATTCAGCTGTTAATCCATATTTATAGGCAGTGTGATGGGAATAAAAGCCCTGCACGACCAAGCCACAGCTCTGAGTTCAGAGTTCAGGAAGGGTCACAGAAAGACAACAAAGGGAATAATCGATGTAAATCCAAGCCTGCACTTTGAGACTGGCTCTCATCAGAAGGCAATGGGAAAGAGAGTTAAAAGGACAGTTCCACACAAATCATGCAGAGAGACAGAGGAGCAGCTCTCAGAACTGGATTAATGTCTCTTTTCTTTCCCCTACTGAGAAGCTACGATGCCACCCTAAGCCAGGACCTCCAAAGGTATTTGGGTGCCAACTGGAGAAAAATAAACATTGATAAATGTATGATGGATACAGGGAAAGCAATTCAAAACCTCTGGCATGTAGCACACAAGAAAGTAATTATCTATTAAAATTCTCCATTAAAATTGGGACAGCAGAGCATCAGGACAAGGTGTCGATGGTGTTTCCTTAGCAAAGTTTTGGTTAAGTGGCAGGGAAGAGCACAAATCTGGGTAGGCAGCTCCTCAGGTAGGAGCAAGAGGTAAAGAAGCAGGATTTTAATGTGGGGCCTCAGTTCAGATGTCTTGTGCCATTGGAAAGACTTTGGGGCATCCCACAGGGCCTCCAACTGCTGATCCAGAAGGCCACGAGTTTGTCCTGATCCTGTATCCCACCTGAAATAGGTGGATTTAATTTGGGGTGTCTTGAAGACACTGAAATGTCACAAGCAGCACTAAAAGTTTTGCAGGGTCATTCTTTGGTGATTTATGGCCTGGAGAGTCTATTTAAACTGTGGGTTCCCTCAGGAGATTTTCTTTGGTGAAACATCCACCATGGTGGAGGTCCAGCTTCGTTTCAGAGGCACTGACAGATAATGTATTACAAGAAACAGAGAGAAAAGGAGCATTTCATGCATTCTGGGATGTGGGCAGCAGGCAAACCCTGTTCTTTGTCCAGCTTCTCGATGGTACATAGCTCCCAGGAATCTCAAAAACATCCTTCTGCATCAAAATCGTAGGGAACTTTCCATGGACTCTCACTCTAGGAAGCCTCAGAGATCCAATATCTAAGAAAATTCATCTGGCAATCCCTCAAAACCTCATATAAAACAATTTTGTTTTCACTGTAGCTCTCCATTCTGCTCCAACAAAAACCAACACTATCTTTGCTTCTTGTCCTTCAGATGATGGAAGCTTCTGGAAATGCTGTGGTTATGTCAAAGATCTCATTTAATCACAACACAAAAGATCACAAGGGATCACAAAGTCCCTTCAGAAGGGGTAAACTGAGGCATTGAAATGACATCTGAGGACATGTGAACCACTGACAGACCATGAATGGATTCCCTCTCCACTGTCCCATGTATTGGGCTTGTTTTTGAACACTCCTTTTGTCTTTGTAGGAGGATTTGGTGATTTCAGCTGATCTCTAAACTGACAGGTACCAGCCCAAAATCTACTCCAGGCTGTTTTCAACAGCTGCCAGAGCTGTCATCTTGGCTTGAGCCCAACTGGCTAAAACTCAGCCCTGAAGCTTTTGGCTATGACAGAATGTATTTATTTTGTATTTAAGGAATAAAGCTAATTAATTTTTTCAGACCTTGCTGAATATGAGACTCTTCCCCTTATTGCTGGCAGTACTTACAACGGATCCTTTAATGCTTTTTACACCGACAAAAAAAAAAAAAAAAAAAAAAACCAAGANAAAAAAAAAAAAAAAAATCACAGCTTTAGCTGAATAAGGCATTTCCTAATGGTGGTACAAGACCTGGAAGCATTACAGCTAATTGAACTTACTGTTCTTGGAGTAGACACACAAAGGTCAGGTTGTCTTAACAGCTTGTAGGCTGTCAAGCTGTATTTGTTCTTGAGTACATACAGCAGTCCTTTCCACCCCAAGCACTAATGACTCAGTGTGCCCAGCTCCAAGAACCCTATTTGGGAGCCAATCCCTTTCTTGAGCTCTATTGGAATGGAAAAAGGCAGGCAGCAAAATCCCAGGGGTTTTATTCCATGAATTCCCACAAAGTGTGGATGAGAGGAACAATTAAATCATCTTGGTTAATTCAGGCTGTCTGCCTGACATCTCATCCCCTACAAGAGCTTATCTGGTGTTTGTTATCCTGTCAGATAACTCCAGCAGGACAGGTTGTCTTGGATTGAGTTATTTTGGGGTAAACACTGCTCTGGCATCTCCCAGCTGTCAATAAATATCTGACTGTGGAAGTGAAATCTGGCAAATTAAGCCGGATTTCTGACTGGCAGAAACTCACTCTACAACTTTAAAAGCCACACCAAACTTTCACAAAGTAGAAATCTTCAGTCCCTGGAAATACGTGGAGTTTTTTTCTGTGAGTGAGAATGCTGCTTCATGGTTACTCACAGGGGAAGAGTGAAGGAATTTGTACATTATCATAATTTTGTTGTGAGTTACATTTGACTCCTAATCAATCCCATTTCTTTTGCTGGCTTTAATACAGATACCCTGATCTATTTTATGTTATGCTACCAGTAGTTCTTTTAGTTTTATACTGTGCAGCAAGTAACTCTGATTAAGATCTTTCATCCTTTATCTCTTCTCTGCTTAATAAATAATTCATTTTTTACAAACAGATCCGATTTGCCACCATTAGAACCTGTGGGGCACAGCAATTCCCTAAAGTGCTGCCAAAACTTGAGGCCAAGGCAGGGCTTGTGTGGAGCTGCCACTCTCCCTGTGGCAGTGTTTTAAATTCATCAAATAAAAATACAAATAATTCCCTCAGAGAAGCCATCACTGAGGAAGGCAAGCAGCACGGATTGCAAGGCAGCAGAAGATGAAAATCCTTCTGCTCTTTTAGCAATCTCCACCAGTTTTCTATTACCCTTTCTGTTAGAAATAATGAAGTAAAGTATGGAGTGCCTGGCTTCAGCTTCTGGGCATTGATTTTTGTTCTGTTTTCTCTCTGCTGCATTTCAGAGCCCTGAATGCTCAGTGTTCTCCTGCAAGTAGAATGTAATAAACTTTCCTCTAAGTCTTCATTCTGATAATCTATACACACTTCCAGTTTTTTCATTTATGCTATTCTTTTCAGCTTGGGATTTTCTCACATCCCTTTTGAGATGTGGTAGAAAGAGGTGCCTATTCTTGGCCATTCAGTGCAGAATTGAAACCTTCTCCTGCATCCTCAGGGGGACTCACTCACCTGTCCTGGATTTCTGCTGGGTGGAGTTGAGAGCACTCAATGGCCTGGATTTAAATATATAGGTCTGAAGTTAAAGTAAAGTAATAATTAAATATTGCAAGGCAACACCACAACCATGAGCTTCAATAACAATATTAGAGAATCTTGGGAACACTGATTCTTCCCTTTTACTACATCACAGACATGGAGAGACTCATCCCTGAAGCCTCTCACTAAAAGAGATGCTTTAGCTGAGCAGTCATTAATCCTCACACGTGCAACATTCAGGATCAGGACACATCACTGGCAACCAGAAGAATTTATTCCACTCCTGTTTAAGCCACTGTTTCTTTGGGGCTCCCTTCTAAGTCCCTTCCTCAGCCCTTTTGAACCCTCCAGCAAGATTGATCTGGTAACTCAATCTCTGCTCTTGCAATTGCTAAGTTGATTATCTTCCCTCACAGGTCTGCAAAGGCATTATTTAGCTTTCTTCAAACTTTAACTCCCTCAGATTGTCTGAGAAACTGCCCCTTTCTTGAGCTATTTCTGTTCCAGCCTGACAGGAACAGTAACTAAAGCACAGGTCTATTGATTAAATATCCTTATTTTTTTCCCCTGCAACAGCCTAAGGCATTTAATCAATATGGCAATGCCCCATATCATGGACCAGAGATACAATATCCAGTGATCATAAACTGCTCCAAGAAGTGGTATAAAGTGATTTTATGACCTGACACCTGCTAAAACATCCATTCTTAGTGGAATAGATACATGCATTTCCTTCTGCAAGCCAGTTACATAAAAAGACCTGAACATCACATGGAGCAGCTGAATCACAGAAAAGACCCCTACAAGATTATGATTTCACATACATCAACAGGAAAATGATTTTTCTAAAGCATTCCTATACAAAAAGCCATTTATTTCTTGAAAGTGATGCACAAACACTTCCCAAGAGGAGAAGGACATGACAGTCTATTGAACATTTTTTATATGAATCCTCCTCCTATAACCCCTGAACTGCTCACAAGCTTATTCTTTTTTGAATTGAATTCTCCTCACAACTTTTTTGGGGAACTGGCTGGTGTATTTATCCTTGGCAATGTCGAGCTGATTTGTGTTAAAATAGTTTTTCAATACAATAATTCCACTCAGGGTCATTATTCTTGAGCCTATGTAGAAACCAGTGAATGCCCTACTGCAGGTACACCTGTTTGTAGTCAAACAAACCAAAAAAAACCCCCAAATTAACTAAATAACAGCACTAACAACTTGGAGGCAAATAATGGGAATAGGATAGTGGCAGCTGTTACAAGTGAGAGCAGCTATGAACAAAATTTTTTTTCCACTCAGGGCACGGTTGAAAAATTGACATTTTTTGTGCCACTGTTTACGACCATGGTCCATGTGGGGAGAATTTTAAATGGTCAGAGGACACAGTCTTTTGTCAATGTCCTAATTGCTTGGTTGGAGTTTGGCAACTGAGACTAATTATAAAAACTCAGTGGTCATCAGCAAAACTCAATATTCATCAGCTCAAAGCTCTTGAAAAATTAAAGGAGCAATCGATTCCTATGGAAATCTTAGGATTATTCATCTTATGTAGGACTCATGAAAGACTGGGAAATAAAAGTTACTCTGGTGGTCACTACCAAATCTGCTTTTTTCTGAAGTTTATCAGTCATTTTATCTGTAAATCCATGAAAAATAAACTCAGTAATTCTCAGTCCTGACCGTACTCGTGACCCTGTTCTGAAAGAGAAAAAATTTTTAAAGCTTTTTCACTTAGTCCTATTTGGCTATGAGGAAAGATGTGTATTTACAACATTCCTTCATTCCCCACCATCTCCTATTTCAGCCCTTCAGGGCAAAAATCTCCACCTGATTAAACCAAAAATTAAACCTGATTTGTTTGGTCATAGCATGGATTGTCTATTGAGGCACCTTGAGTTAGGGAGCACTTTGAGCTACAAACCAAAAGGTTCAACTTGTGAGATTCAACTCACTGGGCACTAAAAATGTAAAACCCAGGTGATCAAACAACCAGGGTAAGTCACTGAATCCTGAATTAGATCTTTTAAAAGGGGGAGAACCTTCTAAAGGCACTGATCTTTCTCAAGTGGTTATGAAGCAGAGCTTGAAAATTGGTTTAGCACAGGTTGAGAGTGAGATCCTTGTAGCCAGCCTGGCCCTCCTCACACCCCTCAGAGCCAGGAAAAGGACACAGATGTTTTTTGGATATTGGCTTGTTTGGGGTTTTTTTCTAATTTTAGCTGTCTGCTGTAAGATGATGTGATTGGTATCCAAGTACAGGATGAATGAGAAAACAAATATAAATCGAGTGACAGTGACTTCATTCAGATTATTCCGTATTCATGCAGTTATTAGGAATGTTTCAGGAAATATATCAGTACCTATTTATGTAATTCTCAGGCTGGTGTCATAAAAGGTTGAAAAATTATGTACAATGCATTCACATTTTACTTGGAAAGACCTCTTTTTTCCTTTAGACATTTTGCAATTTTTTTTTTCCTTTTTTTCCTCATTTTTTTTCCTTTCTGCCCCGTCCTTATAATTATTCTGAAAGAACACACTGATTAAAATTTTTTCAAGGTCATTTTCATATTTTACAATTATGTTTGCATATAACAGAAACATCCAACCACTCCTTCTGAAACCAGGGGGACAAAGGCAGGAAGATTTGAAGAGACTTGACAGGAAACCAGCCCTTTGCTTTTAAAGGGGGGAAAAAAAAATCAGTAATTAAATGTGCAGTTCTCATAAGCACAGCAGGGATGGTACATAATACCACAGAAGCACAAATTTATAAAAATCTGATCAGCTGAATGACATTTGCAAAAATGCTGCCTTCAGGGGAGTTCTGATTTGTTAAAGCCCATTGTAGATTTTTATGAAATACAGTTCTTTATAATTTATTTTGATTATTTATTATTTTTGATTTATTTTGATTTATTTTGAAATTAAAAGGGGAAGCACTTCTGGGGGGTGGCTGTTGCTGGTAACAAAAAGTGAAGTTCTGCTTTCACTGCCCTGAAGATACACCTGGAGTAAGTTCTGATTTCATCACTTAGTCCAGTTTACAAAGGAGTAAGTTGGAATCAAATATTCTACAGTAAAACTGTAATTTAATCCTCTAAAAATCCACTATTAACAGAAGGATTAAAAAAAATCTAAAAAAAAAGGTACAAAACTAATGAACAAAATAGTTTTATTACCTGCATTTATCCCAGAGTGAAACTGGGAAAAACTGAGGCTGAAATTTGCCTTTCTTCAGCTCTAAATGTAATTGCAGAAAGCATCTGCAGTTTGGTTTGGTCTCTCAATCTGGACACACCAGAGCAAACATCTTTTCAGACAGGGAGAAGGAGATCTATTCTAAGCTGGGTTTTCTGGACCTTTCTTTTTTAGGAGGTGAACTCAGCTGGAAGCAGACTTTGTTTTTAAGATACGATTGTAAATGCAAAGGAGCAGAACCAGCTCTAAATATGGAATTTCCGTGAGGAAAGAAAGGAGCTACAGGATAAAAGAGAAAGGAGCAATTGTTTTAATCCTATTAAGAGCCTGATTAATGCAATTAAAGAAACATATTTCAATTAGGCCACGTTTCAAGCTGCTTTACTCCAAGGCACATCTCCCTGAGGTACCACCCCTTTAGTACACTAGAAATGACATCGAGGTTGGCACTGGCAGCACAATCCTCCTCTCCCATTTATCCAGCAGGAATTAATTTTCTTTTCATAGTTTTAATCATTTGGGCCTAAAGGATTCAGGCATGTGGAAGAGGGATATAAGTAGGATATATCAGAAGTTCAGATTTCTTCATTTCAGGGTTCTTTTGTTAGGAGGCTGCAAAGCAAACAGAGGAATAATTTTTATGTTTCCCTATTTGAGGAAGAGGAAAGAAGATTTTTTTTAGGGCTGAAAACTCAGCCTTGATAAGCTGAACTCATGCTGGGGAATTAGGGCTGTGGCCAGGTTTGGTGTTTTGGGATGAAGGAGCAATGACTTAAAGAGAAGGCAGGTGTTTGTTCTGGTCAGTGAAACTCTCAGGAGGGTCAGGAGGAAATTCAGACTATTTTGTTTGTGAAGCTCACTGCCAAATCTGGGTCTGAGGAAAAATAAGGCAATTGTGCAGGAATAGTGAATAATCCAGCCTGGATTCACCCTGGGTTCATGAAAATCCCCAAACCACCCCACATCCACAGAAAACACCTTTTCCATTTCTAATTAAGTTTGATACTCTGGACATTATTTTGTAAAGGATGTCCTTAACTTTTCATGGTGTAGGGAGAACTGGAATCTTCTGAATTGCATTTTTCTGTAAAATTAAAAATGGGATTTCAAATGTGAAACATTGACTTTTACATTATCACCTGTGAACTGTCCCTGAATATGGGGCAAATATCTGTAGAACTTCACTAATGAAAAAAAAGGAAATGCTAATTGTGAAAGAGAGAAAAAAAAGCTTAAATGATGAAACATCAAGGTACTTCCTTCTTCCCAAGTGCTTCAAAAAGACACACTTTGCCATTGAGTTGTCCTGTTCTTTTCTCAGTTTGCCATAGAATGAGAGAAAAAGCATGAGGGGAAGGCAGCTTTTCACCCTGAAAAGCAATTTTCTGTTTGGCTTGGAAAAAGAAAAAAAGAATAACAAGAAAGAAAGAAAAATGAGAAATAAAGTTATGTACAAGTTGAGTCCAACAGACCTCACAGACATGGGAATGAAAAATTTTAAATGAACCACTGATGCGCTCTGATGGAGGAGTGAAAAAAAGGAATAGAAAACAAACAAACAAACAGGAGCTTCAATGGAAGATTGGCTTGTTGTCAAGAGCAGCATCTGCAGAACAAGAATCACAAGGGCTGCCTCACACTCAGTGCTCCTGGGTACCAGATGTTCACCAGCTGAGGGCGTGAAGACATCTCCACCACAGGGCATGGATGTGCACATCTGAATCTCACTGCATTTTCGTGCATTTGTCCAGAAAATAAAAAAAAATAAAATAAAATAAAATTAAANAGAAGCACTTGCTGCCTTAGTCAAAATAAAAAAACCACCAAGAATTCCATAAAGGAATTGAATGTATTTGCTTATTTTTGGCAACCTAAAAAATGTTGAGAGCCGAGCAGTGAAAAATTTTCCTCAGAAAAAGGAAGGGTTATAGCAAAGTTGGTCCTGCTCTCTTCCCTTGTGCTGGTGAAGGCAGACGTGGCTAAGCACTGATGTGCAAAATTGATGGAAAAGCAAGAAAGGCACCATAATTCAACATTTGGGGCAGTGACTTTGGATTTGAGGAATATTTTCTCCCACACTGCTTAAATCTGTCCATGTTTTTACATCAACAGCCAACTCTGTTGTTTTGCGGCGGGAAGTGTCCCTGTCCATGGTGCTGTTTGCTCTGCATCTGCTGCCTCCTTTCCAAGCTGGGCTCGCTGCTTCCTTCTGCTTTCATTTTGAGCATCAATGGGTCACAGACTGGCTTGCTCTGCATGCAGACACATGAGTTTGGAGGGGGCATCCACACTTATGAAAAGGTTGGTAAAAAAGATCAGCTATAGGAAAAGACTGAGAGAAAATATGGCCTAGGGAGGCAGGGTAATTTATAAATAGCAAAAAAAAAAAAAAAAAAAAAAAAAAACCAAAAAACCGTAAAAAATAGATTTTTGTTTTAGTAATGAATGAAGTCAAACCAAGTTTGTTAGACTAACATTGTGGCAGGGCATATTTAATGCTTCACAAAAAAAAAAAAAAAAGCCACTCTCAAAAAGGCGTTCAAGCCATTGATTGGTCTGACAGGAGTGAAGAATAGCTCTATTGGGAGCATAGAAAATTCTCCTGTTTTTCTTTGAAACATGGAAAGAACCAAATTTAAAAAAAAAATGAAATAAGAGCGAGACCAGCTAATACACTGGAGTGCTGCTGAACCATTCCCAGCTGGAGGTGACACAGGGCTTTGCCAGATGCTGGTGGGATGGGTGATTGTGGATTGTGCAGCACAATCCTCCCCAGCCAGCAGCAGAACAGAGCACAAACACAAATACAACCTAGAAATGAGTGTTTAAGACTGTGCTGATGGCACAAGGACTGGAGTTAGATGATCCTTAAGGTCCCTTCCAACCTAAACTATTCTATGATTATCACAGGGAAAGTCTCAGAAGGTTTGAAATTAAGTGTTTTTGCTGATTGAAAGGAAACTGAAAAAAAAATGCAATTAAAGTAAATCTTGGTTTTGGTTTAAAATTCTGTGACTTCTTGACTGCCAATCACATCCAACATGGACATTCCATGGCAACGCAGGAGCAGTAGGAACTTCCCTCCACCTGTCACCTCTGGGGTGTAGACATCCATTTATTCATTTAGTGCTGCAGCCCCTGTTTTGCCAGCAGTCACTGCCAGCAGGGACATCCCCACTGGGAAAAAATAAAGTATTGCACTGCCACAGCAGAGCTGGATCGATCTGCAGCTTTTCCCAGGCTGACATCTGACAGAGCTTTCAGGTGCCAGCACGTTTTGTTAGCAAAGTGTCGAGCCAGACCCAGCTCAGGGTGCAGCTTAACTGCACATAAATGTACTCAGCCTGCTGCCAGGCCTAATGAACCTGCAGGGAGCCACAGAGGATTTATCCTGGGGAAAAAGAGGCTCAGGGGGGATCTCACCACTCTCTACAACCCCCTGCAATGAGGACGTAGCCAGGTGAGGGTTGGTCTCTTCTCCCAGGCAACCAGTGATGGGACAAAGGGACATGGGCTTAAGCTGCACCAGGGGAGGTTTAGGTTGGACTTTAGGAGGAATTTCTTCACTGAAATGTTGCACAGCTGGCAACAGAAGAAACACGCAGGTTTCAGAGCAGTAGTTGAATCTCCAGGCAGGACCAACCAAAAAGGTTCTTTATTTTCTTATTTTTATATGTTTCTAAAGACAATCAGGGATTGGTGAGAGGCATTAACACCTCTGTAAATTTACAGGATAATTACATGGTCAATCATCTTTCTCCACCCCAGGGGAAAGGAATGAAAAACAATCTACGAGTGCAAAACAATCTTGGCCAGTTAGGAAAAACAAGAACCATGTTTACAGAAAATGCAGGGGAACCTGTGCTACAAAGTTACAACCATGGAACCCTGCAAAAAGCAGGGTGACACTGAAAGGATGACCAGACATTGGAATGGGCTGCCCAGGGAGGGGGTGGAGTCACCATCCCTGGAAGGTGTTTAAGGAAAGACTGAGTGTGACATTCAGTGCCATTGTCTGGTTGACAAGGTGGTGTTTTGTGATAGGTTGGATTTGAGGATCTCAGAGGTCTTTTCCAGCCTATTTAATTTTGTGTGATTCTGAGGTTGGGGTGCTTTGGGGACTTGTGCTGAAGCTCTTTTAATAAAAGCTGTTGTTTGGTGTATTGTTACAGTTGAAGTTACACAAATTTTTCAGGCTACTCAGATCATTTCCTGATGCTACTGCACCCCTGACATATCCCTCCCCATCTTTCCTCTTGCTCCAGGTAGGTTCAACAACTTGGGATCAGCCTTTTCTCCCAGACAGTTAGTGACAGGACAATGGAAAACAGCCTCAAGTCATGCCAGGAAGGTTGAGGTTGAATTTTAGGAAAAAAATTATACACTGAAAGAGTGGTTAAATATTGGAACAGGCTGCCCAGGGAAGTGGGGGAGTCACCATCCCTGGAGGGGTTCAAAAATAGAGCAGATGTGGCACTTCCCAATTTGGTTTAGTGGCCAAGGTGGTGATCAGTCAAAGGTTGGACTCACTGATCTTGGAGGTTTTTCCAACCTCAATGATTCCGTGGTTCTGTGAAAAGTAAGTCTTCCCTTCCACCTTCTGGAGGTGAGTCCTTTTCTTATCGCTCTCCATCAGTACACGTGAAATTATTTTGTTTTGCCTTTGTTATGAGGAAAGTCTGCCGAGTCCTTACCAGCTCTTCAGGGATTGGAACTGCATTTAGAAGATGGACCACAAAAACCCCAGCCATGAGGCAAAGCTTCACAAGTTTATGCCTTTTTCTCTCTGAAGAACCATCTGTGGATGGCTACAAAGGGGCCAACATTTTATCCATTTGTACAAACAAAGCAGATACACCAGAATTTTATGATCTGCTCGAGAGCGCCCACTCAACAATCTCATTCTATTCTTCAATCCTAATCAGCTTCAGATGTTAAAATGCAAGGAAGAGCAGAGTTAAGCAATAAACAACACTCACACTGCCTATCACTGAAGCAGCACTGGGATACACGTTGGAAAAATTATCCAGTTCCTGGTGCCCACTGGGTGTTTATGGCAAAGCTCATGGGTGCAGCAGGCTGAGTGCCACAGCCAGCAGGCCCAGCAGGTATTTCAGGTATTTCACTTCACCTGGGGCTGGGCAGAGAGCAGACAATGTCCCTCAGCTGCTGCAGAAGCAGCATGCTCAGAGTGGGGGGTGTATCCTGCTGTCTTTCTACCAGATCATTCCTGTCCCAATTCCACGGTGATTCTCCAGATCCATGGCAATGACTCCAAAAGTGGGCCATGACTTGGTGGCTCTTCTGCTGCGTGTGGGAAAGCACTCCAAGTATTTAGAGAGAAACTTAAATTAAAAAAAAATTACGATAAAAAGTATGCCATGGTCTGCCCAACTTTTTCTCTCGCATCCTTCTGCTGCTTTGTAATTCTCTGTGCTCTCATTTCCTGCTGCACAGATCAATCTGCTGCCTGGTCTTGGGCGTGCTGCTCTCATTTCCAAATCCTTGGACTTTCAGGTCTTACTTTATGGCTTGCTGCTGATCCTCTGCTATGTTTAAATCCTCTTTAAATGCAATACCCAGAATTCAGTGTCTTCCCTGCCAACACAATTCAGCTCTATGCAAGCAGTACCTATATTCAGCATTCTTTTGCTCTCTACAGTCAATTTCCAGGTTGATACAGAAATACGTCATCCCTCCTTTGTCCTCCAGCATATCTCTTCCTAAAAGTTGTGAATTCTAGTTCCCATTTATAGAGGCTTTCAGATAATTAATGACCATCACCTCTCTGATCATGGTGGAAAAGATTTGTTTCCATGTGTTATTTGGGATTAGTCTCTACCAGAGCCCAAGGGTCCAAGCAGTGCTTCTGTCCCCTCTTCATTTTGACTCCATTAGCTCTTTTAGCACCAAAGAAAACTCCCTGTCTTATCAAATTAAGAATTCTTTTTGGCCATGGAAAAGTAGCATCAGTAGTAAAACAGCCATTCAATATCCTCACTGATCACACTGCAGCTATTTCAAAATCTACGGGTCAAAAAAATGTTTCTTCTGTTTATAAACACATCCCAAAAAACAACAGGAAAAAAAACAAGATGAAAAAGCACTGAATCAAACAAGGAGAACACAAAGTTCATCTCGGACTGGACCATCAGAAATAAAATTTAAGCTTCTCATGAGTCACAGCACAACTACCAGAGCTGGTGAACACTGGGCTCAGCTTTCTCAAAAACCATTCAAAGCGATGAATAAGTTTATGCATCCCTAAGAGCATTTGTGTTTTGAGTTGCCAGGGAGCTGCAAGCCTGAACTGCTCTTGCAGGGAGGTAAAACCAGGAGAGGGGGTGACAGGAAGGGGAGCTGGGGCAGCACCCTCAGAACCAAGGGCTCAGTCCCACTGCACCCAAACAGGGGCAGAGCAGGTCCAGAGACAGAAATCAGGGTGAGCCCAAGGGTCAGGGGCCTCCAGAGAGGAAATAAAGGAGATGCAAGGCCAAGACAGAGACAAATGAGTGAGTTGGGTTGGGTTTAATGTGGTGCATGGGCAAAAAGGGCAGAGTAATGGCACAGCTCAGGCAGGGACCAAGAGCAAAGAGCTGAATTTCAATTTATCTCCCAGGCACAGAGGTGCTGCTCCCACGGAGGCATCTCACAGCTCTGGAATCCAAGGATGCAGAGGGGTGTGGATCAGACTTGGCCTAAACCATGGCCATAAAAAACCCAGGGCAAGGGGAGCATAAGCAGAGAGTGTCTGTGCATGAACTTTGGCACAAAGCAGCTGCTTCTGGACTCAAAGAGTTGATGAGAGATGTCAAAGAGGGATGAGGGATGTCAAAGAGGGATGAGGGGTGTCAAAGAGGGATGAGGGATGTCAAAGAGAGTCAAAGAGGGATGAGGCAGAGGCACAAATGGTGTCTCTTCATCCATGAATTCTTTTGGGTGCAGTTTTGTCCTGTTCTCCCAAGGAATGACCCAGGTCCTGTGCAGCACGTGGCAGTGGCCATTCCCAGGGGAGTGTTTGGATCTCTTTCTGCACAGGAGATGTCCCTGCTCATTGCAGGGGGTTGGATTAGGTGATGTTTAAAGGTCACTTTCAACCCAAACCATTCCATGTTTCTATTTCATAATTTAATCATGAGGACAGAACCAGGCCTTGGATTCACAGGACAGCCCCCGGCCTTATTTTATTCAGCAGTGGGGATACATTCCCTCCTGAATTCTACCATCACATTCATTTTCCCTCTTCATAGAAATCCTCCTTATTTCCATCCCTGATGCTAATCAAACATAACCAGAACTCAGAATTCCAGCAGCTCGTTAAAGTGAAATGTGGTGATTATCTGTTACCCTTCAAGGAGGGTACAATGCCAGCCCAGCTCCCACAAATGTCAAATCAATGCCTGTGTGGCTCAGCTGCCTCATCCAAAGGACTGCTGAGGACACCCACCATGATTTTATTGACTGCACTTCTGTGGAAATAATTTGGAGAACAAATCTGGGGCACTTTGAAGCCATGTAGTAAATATTTTGATTAAGTGATTTATGGTATTTAATGGCTTTTAGTGAAGGGAAGGTAGATGAGATATTAGGAAGAAATTCTTCCCCGTGAGGGTGGTGAGGCCCTGGCACAGGTTGCCCAGAGAAACTGTGGCTGCCCCATCCCTGGAAATGTCCAAGGCCAGGTTGGATGGGGCTTGGAGGAATCTGGGATAGTGGAAGGTGTCCCTGCCCATGGCAGAGGGGTGGAACTGGATGAGTTTTAAGGTCCCTTCCAACCAAAGCCATCCCATGATTCTAGGATTTGTCCCCAACAGCCAGTCTAACAGAAAAGGCTGAATTTCATCACCTTTGTCAAACTAAATCAGTGATTTTGGTCCCTAAAGCAGTTTCCTAACAGGAACACATTTCTATGGAGGGGAGAAGGCAGGGAAGGAGGCGAGGATGAGAATGAAAATCAAAGAATGACTCACGGCTGCAGCATTCTCTGATTAGATAATGATGGTTTGTGATACAATATGAACATGTCCTGTTTACACTGGACCTTGCAGCGTGATCTGACAGGCAACAGTAAAAGCAATTATACAAACACCATTCCTGAAATATGTTTCACTAGATATTGTTACAGATATCCAGTGCTAGAGACTCGAAAATCTCCCCAGAAAGTATTTCAATCTCCTTATCATTAAACAGCTTTTCTTAATATCAACCCTGATTCTTTCTTGCTGCAGCTTAAGTCCATTACTTCTCGTTCTTCCCAACTGTAATAAACAAAAAAAAGCAGTGATTATTCTTTTCCTCTTTGCAGCAGACTTTTATGTACCAAGAGACCTTTATCTTCAACTCCATCCTTTCTTTTTGAGCTTAAGCAACTCTTTTTGTAATCTCTGCTCTGCAGCCTGGCTTGGCAGCTCTGGGATCACTCCTGCTGCTTTCCCATGCCCTCAGTGACTGCCCCGTTCCTCTGAGTGAGTGCCCAGCACCAGACAGAAGATTAAAGTGGCCTAGTCTAATGTGATGAAGACTCACACAAAAGCCACATTAGGATTAATTAATTTAATAGAGAATTAAATTAATTAAAGCCGCATTAAAGGCAAATCAATTAGAGAATTATTTTTTGAGGGAGCTAAAGCTTCTGTTCTCAGCCCAGGCATAATAAAGTGCCCTGCAATGGGATCTCTCCAGCTCAGTGTGGCTCACTCCCAGCTAAACACAAACATCTGGATATGAGATGCCCTGTGGGATCTGGCACATCCACAGTCCTGAGGGATACAGCACAGACTGAGGCTGTGGCAGACCCAAATCACTGATCCCACCTTCCAGCATCAACATCAAATCAAAATGCTCCCTAGATCTCTAGTGAGGATGCAGGGCGCCTTGACAACACAGCCAGAGCTGAATTCCTAATCTGGACACACCCAAAGTTAGTTGAGATGGATCCCACCTCACGCATCAGCTGAGCTGTCATGAATTCTGTGTTCCTGCTCGTTGCTTGTGGTAAAGAGGAGCAGCACTTGGATTTTCTTCTGCTTGAGATGTAAGGAAGCCATGCTGATTGTCACCAAAAATTAGGTTTAATTGTTTTTTCACTACTTTCAGATCTATTTAAATCTTGCCTGGACGCGGAGAAACATGGCTTAGTATTAAAAAGATTGCAGTCCCTCAAACTAGATGAAGATTAGTATCCTTATACTCCTCAGTATTTAATAATGAACCCTTTTAAAGGTACAACTGGGAAGAGTCAGGGAAAGCTTGGAGACTGTGAGTAGAATTTAAGATTTCTCTGCTTAGAAAAAAATAACTTACCTGCATGCTCATGATTCTCCCCAGTCCTATTAAATCAGAAAATGTGATCTGTATTGTGTATAAAGCTCTATTCTCCTTCCATTAATGTGCCTTTGACATCAGTGAAAGCCTGAAGTTACAGATTATTCCCTTTTCTTTAGACTCTTAACAAAAAAAAAAATGTTTCAGGAAAAGGGTAATATCCACTGGGATGGACTCTAAAGAGGAAAGATAAATAGGAATAGAGTTTATTTTACTTTTTATATGCTTCAGGTCTGTGTAAGAAAAATGCCTTCTACAGTAAAAAGAACTGATACAAGAATTGTTTCTTGTAAATGGACAGCACTGTTGTCTGCAAAAAAGGAAAACTATGAAGAATAGACCCAAACCCACTAAAAATGGATCAAATGCAGCACTTAGTGTAACATAAAAATCATAATGAATTTTGGGCCCACCATGTAAACTGTTTTTCCTGGACTGATCTTAGAAAATAGTAATAATGAAGTTGTGCTTTATGAAGAGGACCTGGCTCCTGTGAATGTTTCCTAGCCTCCTAAATTCATTCCACAGAAAACCTTGATCCCTTTATTCCCTAGCAGGGAATATAGGAATGCCTGAATCTTGTCAAAGGCTTGAGCTGCCCATCCTGAACTCACAACAGGGTGTGAGGAAGAACAAAATTAAGTGACATCAGAGTTGGCCATACAAGAGCAAGCTTCTCTTATGAATCTTCTAAACAAGGACAACCCTCATGTGACAAAATCATAGAAAATATTTCTCTGAAGATCAGGAAGTCAAGTGTTTCTTTGTCTAAGGTTATCTTTTCTCCTCACAAAGAGAGACATGCAACGACTCTTTCAAAGCGAAATGAAATCCCAAATTGTCCCACCCCGCACAGAACTCCTCGCTTTTCATGCCACATTTCAAAATGTTTTCAAGAGCCTTGCGTGTTGCTGAAGTCAGATTTAGAAAGGCTATAATTGACTCTCTTTTCTCCTCTTGAGCACAAGTTGAACGTAACAATTCCCATTCTCCACTTCTGATAGTGCCGGGCCACGACCCGAGAGCTGAGCTACAAAGGTGTCCTACCAGGCCTGTGATTTCTTTCAGAAATATGGAAAAGACCTTTGATTAAAGTGCTTCCAGGCTTTGTCAGAATGGAAATAAAAGCAATTTCATGTTCTGTAGCTTTTTTTTTTTCTCCTTACATATCATTTTCCCTTCATGATCAATGCAGTTATTAAAGCACGACAGGAGAACACGCATTTACTTTCTCAGCTACTTCCTGACCATTGGAGATGCCCCAGGTTCTCTGCAGCATTTAAACCCAGCTGGCACAGGTGACACATGTGATTTGGGGAGGAACAACAGCCTTCCATAGCAGAAGCCAGAAAGGCAGCAGGATTCCCTACTCAGCACAAAAGGATACTAAATATTAGTTTTTAGGCACAGAAGTCAAACTCTCGCTGGCGAGTAAAGTGGTTTTTTGAAGGTACTTGTCTATCAGCATGAAAGGAAGATGTTCACCTCCTGGGCACTGCTCATCACACACTGAGGTGCAATATCCAAGAGAAGCAGGATGAACAATCTTCCAGAGGCACGGGAAAGGAAGCTTAGCCTGTCTTCTTCCAGCTGCCCAAATTTTAAGTACAAAGTCTGATGAGATGACACCGTACTGACTGCAGGTCCCTACACTGGCCCTGTGGAAAGATGAACTCTTAAACTGGTGCTCACCAAGTAAATCCAGTTAAAAACCAAGACACAGAAACTGAAATATAAATCCCCATACTGGAATTCCACTCTTAGTTTCACTGTGGCTTTGAAAAGCAATTTGACATCTTTAGACTCACCCAATGGTTTTGGGTTGGGAGGGACTTCAAAGATCATCTCATTCCAAACCTCCCACCATGGGCAGGGACACCTTCCACTATCCCAGGGTGCTCTGAGCCCTGTCCAGCCTGGCCTTGGACACTTCCAGGGGTGGAGCAGCCACAGCTCCTCTGGGTGAATGTGCCAGGGCCTTCACTCTCAAAGGGAACAATTCCATCCTTATCTCTAATCTAAATTTACCCTTTGTCAGTTTAAAGCCATTGCCCCTTGTCCCGCCACTCCCTTGTTAAAATTCCCTCTCCAGGATTCCTGTCCATTCCCTTCAGGCACTGGAAGGGGCTCTAAAGCCTCCCCAGAACCTTCTCTTCTCCAGCCTGGACACTCCCAGCTGTCCCAGCCTGGCTCCAGAGCAGAGAGGCTCCAAACCTCAGAGCATCTTTGTGGCCTCCTCTGACTCACTGACACTTCAGTGACTTTCCATGAAATACCTGAGGAATGGTGACACTGCCTGGGCAGTGTCCCTGTGCCAGAAAGCCAAACTGAGCAGGAGAGCCCTGCTGCCTGCACGTGCAGATCCTCAGCAGAGGTTCCCAGTGCAAACACTGACCAGGCTCAACCATTTTGCTGCTTGATGAGATGTGACAAGCTCACAGCCCAGTGCAAAATAACACTTCAGGCTGCACAGCTGGGACTCAAGGATGCTTGAATTCTGTTCCTCATTTCCATGGATCCCAGTTAGGTATGCATCTCCAGTGAAAATATTCCTAACTCCTTGGTATCCCTAGCCCATTAAGAGGCAAGTTTAATACAATTTCTCAAAGCTTTGACCTTTGAGCAGGGCAATTTATTATATGTGCTGCCACTGGGCACAGAGATGAGTCTAAGTGTGGTTTTCCAGTCAGTAACCAAGGATTTCCATTCACTCCTCTGTTAAATGAGGCCATTAAAAGAAATGTAACTCACTAGTTTATGCTGCTGCTAGCAAGGGAAAATTGCTTTTTAATCTCTGACCCCTCAAAATGATATTGTACCCTGGAAAGAGATTCTGTTAAACAAATGAATTATAAAAACAAAAGACAGTCTGTGATTTCCTCCTGCTAACTCTGACTTGTCACAGATCAGACTTGTTCAGCCTTCAAACAGAAAATTCTTGCCTTTGAAATGATGAATGCAGGCCACTACAATCAGTGTAACTGATATTCTTAAAATAAGAATATTCTTGACTTGGAACAGCCTCAGTGCTGCATTCCAAGGTGAACACTCAGTAAAATCTGCATCCTACCCACTCTTCTCACCAGAGAAATCAGATTGATCACAATGGCTCACCACTAAACTTGCTCCCAAGTCTTTCATATCACACAGAATCACAGAATGGTTTATGAAGAGGACCTTAAAGTTCAGCCAGCTCCAACTCCCTGACATCTGCAGGGACATCTTCCACTATCCCAGGTTGCTCCAAGCCCCATCCAACTTGGCCTTGGACACTTCCAGGGATGGGGCAGCCACAGCTTCTCTGGGCAGCCTGTGCCAGGGCCTCACAGGGAAGAATTTCTTCCTAATATCCAATCTAAACATGTGATCTATCAGCTTAAACCATTCCCCATTCCCTCATCGCTCAGTGTCTTCACTCAGTAAAAATTCTTCTCCAGATTTGTTGTACCCCCCTCCAGGTACCTCAAAGGCCACAATAAATTTACCCTGGAGCCCTCTCTTCCCCAGGCTGAACAATCCTAATTCTCTCAGCCTTTCCTCGCAGGAGAGATGCTCAATCCATCAAATCATGTTCATGCCCTCCTCTGGATCCCTTCCCTTCTCCACTCATATCCTTTCCACTTCTTCCTTGAATGGTTTATGCTTACATAAAAAAATGAGCTCACAGTGGATAGGTTTTTTTTTTTCCTCCTAAAAAATTTCACAGTTGGTGTTTTATAATAAAGGAAAAAAAATGACTGAGCTACTACCTGGATCAGGCACCTCTCCCTTTAGGATGGCACAAATGAAGAGATGTTCTGCTGTGATTAAAAACAGCCTGAAAAGATTTTACCTTTTACGCACAGGAACACCAACTGCATGACATCCAAAAGCTCTAAACAACCCCTTTTCTTAATAAATATTTGATCACACAGATCCATTATTTACAGAAAACAAAGAGAGGCTTAAATAAATGTTGTGGCTCAGACCTTGCTGAGGTTAAGTTGCTGCATTCACACAGTTCATTTATCACGCGGACTGGCGCTGACTCCAACACCACTTCCCACGGAAAGCAGCTGTTTTGTAAATGGCTGCATTAAAATACACTAAAAAAGCAGGCACAGACAGGAGCTGCTGCAAAATAAAGCACTCTTAAATCTGAAAACTCAGCCTGCCCTTCATAGGGAGCCAGGGAGCAAGGGAAAAAGGGAGGAAGAAGTTTTATCCCAACCAACCGCTGCTGGTGAAGGATCTGGAGCACAAGGATGATGAGAAGCAGCTGAGGGAGCTGGGGGGGCTCAGCCAGGAGAAAAGGAGGTACAGGGAGGACCTTTTTCCTCTCCAACTCCCTGACAGGAAGGAGTAGCCAGGTGGGGCTCAGTCTCTTCTATCAGGTAAAAAGTGACAGATAAAGAGGAAATGGTCTTGAGTTGTACAATGGAAGGTTTATATTGGATATTAGGAAAAAAATCTTCAGTGAAAAGGTTGTTAACCACTGGAACAGGCTGCCCAGGGAATTGGTGGAGTCACCATCCCTGGAGGCATCTAAAACACGTCAAGATGTGGCATTTAGGGACAAGGCTTAGTGGTGGACCTGGCAGTGCTGGGTTCATGGTTGGACTGGATAATCTCAGTGGTGTTGTCCAAACGAAATGATTCTGTGATTCAATTTAATCATCGAAAGCACTGCCCCAGACAGCTCTGCCTGCTGCCAAGACAGAAGGAGCCTGAAGGAAGGGGCAGCAGCCACGAGCTGCTTCAAGTCTCTGTAGCAATCCAGACCACATTGGGGCACATCTGATAGGAAATATCCTCATGTGAGAGGTTCTGAGCAACCTGAGCAAGCAAATTTCTGGGATCATGAAAAGGGAATGGACTGTTTGAGGCAGCAGTGGTGCTGGCAGCCATGCTTCAGCAGGGGAGGAATGGGAGGTTTCAACTGGCAGCAAAAATGAAAAAAAATATGGCTTAATGGGAAAGGAAAAGGATGGAAATAAAACAAGTGCTTTGTGGGAGAAATGGCTTTGAAGTTGAAGAAGTTCAATCTGAGTGGGAAACCCAAACAGGTTCCTGAACTGAACTGGTGTGAATGTGTTGCTGCGGATTGAGAGACAGAAAGCAGAGAGGGTCTGCAAATTGTTTTGAGAGATTCAAGCAATTTGTGCAGGACTTCTTTTCCTAACGGGAGCTCATGGTGCAGGACCATGAAGACTCTGGATGGCAGCAAAGTTTCCTTCTGCTGCTGAGGAGGGGGATTAAGGCTCTGCTGTGTAATTAAGCAGTCACTTCACTAATGGCTTTTGCCTGGAGTCCTTACAGAGCCCCAAGTTCCTACTGCAGCTTTAATTCAGCTGCCATCACTTTCACAGGCAGGAACTGGCAGGAGAAAGAATAGCTCTGTAATCCCCTGAATGAAACTCCCAAGTGCTAATTATCCAGAGGAGCTGCAGACTGAGCTGCGCTCACCGCGGGGACAGACAGGGACAAACAGCAGCACGGGGTTGGCTGTTTATGTTGCATCTTGGAGTTTGCAGCAGAGTGACACCACATCTCAGTCACAAACCTGCCATAGGAGCACTCAGCCTTTTCCAGGAGATCTAGGAGATCACGGAATTATGGAGTCATTTAAGCTGGGAAAGACCTCTGAGCCCATGGAATCCAACCCTTGACTGATCACCACCTTGTCATCCAAGTGCCTCATCCGGTCATTTGTTGAACATCTCCAGGGGTGGTGATTCCACCACCTCCCTGGACAGCCCATTCCATGTTTGACAACCCTTTCCATGCAAAAATTCTCCTTCAGCCACTCCTCATCCCCAGCTCTGCTGCCCTTCTCTGGACATGCTCCAGCACCTCAATGTCTTTCCTGAAGGGTGGGGTCCAGATTAATCATTAAGATAATCCAACCACACTGGTCCCCTGTGGCTTTGCAGCTGCTGGATGGCTCTTGCACACGTCAGGGTGCAATCCCATCATATCGTGGTGCCAGCTGGCTGTTAATTATAAAACTGAGGTTAAAATTCATTTAATGGCAGCAAAAGTCAAAGTCTCTTCACTAGACATGGTGAAGAGGAGGAGATGATCTTCGTTGTCACAATATTTATAAGCAACAAGTGCTTTGAGGGCACACCATGCCAGAAAATTTCAAAGACTTTGAGAAGGTGATTTTTGAAACTGAAATTTTCTTTTGTTGTTGAAATACTGATGAGTTATTTAGGTAAAAGTTGGGGACAGTCCATTACCAGTAGTCCCCAGGAGACAAAATCTCTGCAAATATCAGATTAATGAGCCCTTTTTCCCTTAGAGCTCCAGCCTTCCAAGTGCCCCTCTGTGTACCCATGAAAGCCAGACCCAGGAATTGCTTCTTTACTGGAAAATACCTCATTGTTCTTAGACTACACAAGTGGTCACTGAAATGCTGTTTGCCTTTGCAATGCCAGTGAATCCAAATTAACCTGACTTCCACAGAGGATTTAGGGAAGGAAAGCATCAATGAGAGCAACACAAGCAGCTCCTCCAAAACAAATTAGCTTCAGCAGTCAGCACACAGAGTCCTTCAGACAGTGAGGCCAAGCTGAACTTAGGCCAGACTTTGCATCCAAAAGAGCAACTGGTTTAATGTCTATCAGTGGGGTCTGCGTTGGTTTCTTTTCCTTCCTCTCAATCCACCTACAGGACGCTCTGAGCAAAATGAGCAAAGTAAAAGTGCTCATTTCCACACAGCCACCCATCTAGTGTGATGTCCAGCCCACCTAAGCCAACCTTAAAGGCAGGTTGGGTGTCTAAATATTCCCTTTTTCCCAATAAAGAGACAAGTGATAGGCATGGGGTTAATTTTCCATTGAAACATTTGTGGTATCATTGATATAATCTGAATTTATGGGCGAAGGAGAGAACAAACCAGTGCTGAGAGGCAGCCACCAGACCTACCTGTGCCAGACATCTCCTGTGAAATGAGATGAGATGTGCTGAAAGCAATTCCTCCTCACCAGTCATGGAAAGGAGGTTTAGACACTTAAACACGTCACCACCAAACACACATCTGCTCCAATAAATCCCTCTCTTCCAGAGAGACCCAAGTTAAAATTGGTGTTTTGAGATGGGTGGGATGAATCATTTTCCTCTGGGGGAAGGGACAAGGAAATTTCAAGAGGCAAATCTGGGCTGTTGGTATTAATGGCAGGAATCATCATTCCTGCTTGAGGCCCAAGAGAAATGAGAGCCTTAGTGAAAAGAAAGATATTGAAACAAGACCAGTGCAGGAGGTGACTTCTACTGGCTTCTCCCTGCCAGGTTTGTTTGCCTTTCAGTCATTTTTCAAACTCAGATTTTCTGGTGAAAGTAGAATAAAAAAGTAAAAGGATCACATTTCTGTGACCAACAGGGTTTTCAGATGGAAAAAAAGCCTCTGTTCCTCTTCTTGTATCAATATTCAAGTCTTATTGTTTCCATCTGCATTTTGACCCTGTGTATTCCCACAGATAATGCAGTGGCCCAGCTTAACTATTACTTGTAGTAAAAATAAGTTTAAGCACAATTATTTTCCAATTATAATTTAAAATTAAAGGAAAAAAAACCTGTTTATAAATATATTTTTTTTTCCAAAGCTCCCACTAAATCTTTTAGAGTTTAGATGGGGCACATGAGAATTCACTCCAAGTAAAAAAACATCGCTCTTAGCAAACACATCTCAAGGGGAAGGAGCACCTTACCAAGTTTAAAATGCAGACAAAGGAGCTCAGCACGAAGATATTTACATTTTTTAAGGATTCCTATCATTTCAGGGAACTTAAATGCCTTATTTTGTAGTAGCTAAGGAAAAACCATTTCGTTGTGCTTTGTTATGTTAATGTGCAGGTTGGGCCTGGCTCTCCAAGCTGTATTGTTGAAGTGACTGCACGGATTACATGTGCTAAATAACCAACCACTTAATCATTATTCCTGACAGAAATCCCTCCATTAAGTTCTACAGAAGGTCTTAAACTTGAACGTTTCAGCGGTGTTGACATTTCTGATTTCTCAATTTATGCAGGCATTTGTTGATAGACTAATAAAAACACTGCACAGACTAATAAAAATACTGCATGCACACACACACACGTTTATATAGATATAAACAGCAATAAATGACAAATACTTGCAAGCCAGCCTGCATTTACAGGATAATCACACTGTAACATAAGCAAACACACTCATGAATTGGCAGTTTCACATAAGAAGGAAAACTGCTCAGTAAGATTTAAGAACCACTCTGTGCCTTTGATCCCTGAGCAGCACAGATGGAATTTGGAGCATCCAAAGCTCTGGCAGGTCCCTTAAAAACAGCTCACCCACAGGGCCATCTGGCTGATCACCCTCCCCAAACCCAGCCCAGATATTTCCAAAGCAGCCAAAACCAGGCAAAGCAGCCAGAAGGATGATCTGAACTCACACTGAATTACACAAATGCATGCAAGGGGCATCAGTGCTCCTCCCTACAGCATCCCTGAGGGCTGTGGGATCAGAGCCCTTCCTGTCACGCCGTGGGGACAGTGTCCCTTTGTCTGTGACATGAGCAGATATGTGGCACACAACACATGAGGCACCACATGCTTCATTTGACCAGCCCAGGTCAGCAATGGAAGTGACAAAAAAGTCACCTCATTTTCTGTTCACACCTCATGAAAGAGGTGGCAGAGAGCGAGCTGGGCATCCACGTGTTTGTCTGGTGATCCACACCCAGCAGGGAACAGGACAGCTCCCTGTGCTCCACAGGAGATCAGGATTGCACATTTCCTTTAGCAGGTGAAGTTTTGTGATGATATTTGTCTATATGGGCCCGTTTCAAGAGCCAGAGAGACTCTGTTTTCTCATGTGCACCAACCAGCTCATATTTATGCCCTTGGCAGGGGTTGCCTCACTAAAACTGGCTGTATCTTTATCTTGATGAACATATTTGAGGAAAAAAGGGCCTCCTGTCTGGGCAGGCTATTTCAGCAGCTCCTGCTGGCTGAAGAAAGCAGAGCCTTCAGACTGTGCTGCATTCATTTTCTGCCTGACTCCTGTTTGACCTTCTTAGCCAAAGTCATCATTAACTCATTTGCAGCTTTGCAATCAGCTCTACACTCAGGTCAAGTATTAAATTCATTCCAGCTTCATTTTAGACTTCATGTGGTACGTAACAAGTTGTTCTCAAAGTGAATGCAGGATTACATGCAGGGTGACACACATTATATATATATATTGAATATATATACATTAAAAACCAAAAATGTAGCTGAAGACAGCGCTTATTTTCTGCAACATCAAAGTTCTACAAAACTCACTTTCATTACCCCAAATTGGGACAATGTGTTTCACCAGAAAATGAGCTAGAGATAATTTTAAAATCACATCACTCCATTACATCAGAGTAAAATGCCTGTGAGTCTTGAACCTTTGGTGTGGAGGTTTGCCCCAGAGCTTCAGAGTTCACTATGCCCAAGGACCAACCTACAGGCACCATGTGCTCTCATGGNCTAATTGTTGACTTTCCTACTGGGAAATGTCTGTTTAATATGCAGATCTCTTAATGACTGCTCTAGAGCAAATTGTCTGTGCTACAGTAATTTAATCATATATAAAAATATATATATCTATATTTTAAAAGGTTTAGCTTGTACTTACAATATGCTCTATCATCTTTCCAGGTAGCACAAATCCACGTGCCCAGTGATTCACAACTGCCAGGTGTTTTATTTACTGTAAATACCATTCCTGAAAGCATTTTTAGGGTTTTTTTTTTTTTAGTCCCACTTACTTGGTGCTGATTTGTTTTTGCCAGCTGCTCTTNACTCACTTTCATTACCCCAAATTGGGACAATGTGTTTCACCAGAAAATGAGCTAGAGATAATTTTAAAATCACATCACTCCATTACATCAGAGTAAAATGCCTGTGAGTCTTGAACCTTTGGTGTGGAGGTTTGCCCCAGAGCTTCAGAGTTCACTATGCCCAAGGACCAACCTACAGGCACCATGTGCTCTCATGGGCCTCAGCTACATTTGGCCAAAACTCCAGACACATAAAAATCACCAATTTGTGCTTAAATAAAAAAGAAAACTGGCAGGTTTTTTTCTGTCAGTCACAACGCAATTGATAATTTTTAATTTGTTCATTCCCCCACTCCCCTTCATCCCTAGAAAGTTCCAACTATAACCATCCAAGAGTTCATTCTGGGCAAGCTGTTTTCAAAAAGATTAANTGGGAGAGCCACACCTCAGGCACTGTTTTTGCAGGCACCACCTGTGTTTTTTTCTCAGCATAGGCTTCCCCAAGTAAGGAGGATCTGTGCTCCCTGTCCTGGATGGGTTGATGGGANTAGTCCCACTTACTTGGTGCTGACTTGCTTTTGCCAGCTGCTCATTGGCTGATTCTACGTTGGCAGAAGAGGTCTCAATGTTGGCTTCAATGCTGTCTGCAAATTAAAAGAAGATAATTACAGGGTACAAACCAAAAAACAAAGGTTTTATACCAACAGCAATTCAGGAATTTACTCATGGGCATGAAGAGTGGAGCATCTTTTTGTTTGGGACNTCTAAAACCCTACAATAATGAGACATAAACATGTAAAGCAATTTAACGAGATATTTCTGCTGATTAACACAGGAAGGCAAGGAGAGGAAAGAGAATGTGGCTCAAATCACAAAGAAATGAGCAATNCTGGAATTCTGCAGGGAAGGAGGACCAGCACCCATTTTGATGAACATCCAACCCACCAGTCAGAGGCAGGGTGGCTGACAGCTCTCCAGGTGTCCCCTGACAGGATGGAGGTGACCCCTCATTCCATTCCCACTGAAATCAACAGGAAGAGTGACTGGGAATTCAAAGGAAAGCAGCTCAAGGCTGTTAAATTTACCAGATTAAATCAGAGAAGGGACATGGCACCTGAAATTATCTCGTTATTGGAGCTCAGGGATAAGATTCATCTGGGTCCACATGGGTTATTGACAATGGCCAGGTGTCTGTTCTTGATCAAATCATCTCAGACAATGTCACTGAGAGCAAATCCGTGGTGTGCAGCTCCTCCCACTCTCCAGGAGCTGATCAAGTTGAACAAATCACAGCCCAAACTCCTGGACCACATTTCCAAGCTGCACTGGAGCTCTGTAAAATGGCTCAGATTGAGACAAGTTGTCAGAATCTAAAATGAAGGGAGAAGAATCTCACCCTACATTGCTGTGTCTGGCACTGGGGGAAGCCTGGAGGAGCCACGAGGAATCAAAATGNCATCATGTTGTTTGACAACTCAAGTTGTTTTCCTAAAGTACTGTTGCCTGATTATGGGGAAGCACACCAAACAGAAGCACATATGCACTTAAATGATGTGCTTTTGATGGTGTCTTTCCAAGAACAACAGTAGCTAATTGTTGACTTTCCTACTGGGAAATGTCTGTTTAATATGCAGATCTCTTAATGACTGCTCTAGAGCAAATTGTCTGTGCTACAGTAATTTAANAAGCCTGGAGGAGCCACGAGGAATCAAAATGAGACTGGAGAAGAAAGATCATCATCTGCACATCACAACTGGCAGGTCCCCACTTCCATAAAAACAAATCTAAACTTTGACTCCTGACTCTTCTCAGAAAAAAAGACACCTATGGTATAAAACCTACAGAAAAGGGTTTTTTTTTCCAGCAGAAATCTTGGAAATCTTGAGCAACTCAGCCCCCAAGAGTTGTGCAGCCAACAATTTCTGCCCACAGTGGAAGAGGATGTACCCTTGGTCTGCTTCTGGGTGGTTTTGAGCCCAAAATAAACCACAGATTGCATGAACACCATCAGGAGAACTCAGCCTCAGGTAGAAAATGGAGAATAAGGTCCCAGGGATTTCTCTAATCCTTAATAAAACCAATGGAAATTCTCCAATTAATAGTATCAGGAGTTGGATTAAGACGTGCCACAAAAGATTCAAATAATTTAGTCTTTGGTTCTGAAGGAAAGAACAGGAATTAATCTCACCACTTTTGTGGTGGACAAAGAAATGAGGGTTTGAAGATAATTTATGGGAAGTGATTGCATTTTGGGTTTTGCCATTTTTAAGTGAAGCAGTGTTAAAGCCTGTTAATGTAATTATGCACTTACAATAATAACTCACGATAGAATACATTTTTAGAAAGGCAAAGAAAAGACAAAAAAAGAAGCAAAACCACAAACAAAAGAGAAAAAGAGCAAAACCCCAAGAGCCCAATCAATGCCACAGAATTTGCTCGTGTATAAATTTCCTTGAGATCTCAGTGCAGGCACCCTTCACTGCTCAGCATCTCTCAAAGGCTGATTGGCCTCAGAAAATGAATCATTTAGGCAGAGAGGAGCTACAGAGGAGAAATGTATTAAACATATCCCTCTAAAACAAGAGTCATCTGTCTGTGCTTCTCCTGGGGAAGAAGGGAATCATAGAAGCAGCTTAATTTAGCTCCCTTAAAAGGCCCTCTGGAGGAACCCAACGCCTCCCGCTGCCTGCAGGGAGCCCTGAGGAGATTTGCCATCGTTAGATAAAATTAAACACTCTGCACACCCCTCAGTGCTCCATGGGGTGGGAGAGCCACACCTCAGGCACTGTTTTTGCAGGCACCACCTGTGTTTTTTTCTCAGCACAGGCCTTCCCAAGTAAGGAGAACCTGTACAACATGTCCTGGTTGATGGGGTGTCACAGAGGGAGGTTGGATCTGTTCCTGCTCACTCATTTCTCCCAGCCCTGGAATAAGTAAACCTCCCATTCAAATCCTATTTTTTGAAGCAACTTTTAATGCTGAGGCACAGGGGAAAAACTTAAACAAAATAAAACAAAAAAAACAACAAATCAGCTCTAAAACCCTACAATAATGAGACATAAACATGTAAAGCAATTTAACGAGATATTTCTGCTGATTAACACAGGAAAGCAAGGAGAGGAAAGAGCACATGGCTCAAATCGTGAAGAAATAAGCAGTAAGTCAATGATGTTGACAAGTCAGTGATGAATGTGTCACTGACAGAAATTTCAGTGAATCTTTGCTGAACTAGAAGTGGTTCACAGCCTCACCTTGGCCACATCCAGGCTCTTGCCAAGGTCCCTCACTTGGGGATGCAGAGACAAGGGTGGCAGACATCTCAGACATCATCTCAGACAATGTCACAGAGAGCAAATCCGTGGTGTGCAGCTCCTCCCACTCTCCAGGAGCTGATCAAGTTGAACAAATCACAGCCCAAACTCCTGGACCACATTTCCAAGCTGCACTGGAGCTCTGTAAAATGGCTCAGATTGAGACAAGTTGTCAGAATCTAAAATGAAGGGAGAAGAATCTCACCCTACATTGCTGTGTCTGGCACTGGGGGAAGCCTGGAGGAGCCACGAGGAATCAAAATGAGACTGGAGAAGAAAGATCATCAGGAGGGATCCGCCTTTTCCTTTCCCTTTGGCTTTGGGATGAAGGGACAATGACTTTGCTCCCAAACAGATGAGATAATCCAGCCCTGGGTCTGGAATTTCTCAAAGAAACTGAACCCCACAACAACGTTCTGCCCCCAGACTCTGGTGACAAATTTATTGTACAACTTGAAAACAAAAATCCTAAGGGGATGCAGTGGACATTTTGATAAAGTCAGGGACAGGGCTGCACCAAAGCAGATTGTGTTTGCAACCAAATACATCAGAGAACAGGGAAAATATTTATAATTTTTCATCTAAAACTGCAATAGGAGCAGAAAAGGTGTCAGAGCTAACCAGGTCCTAGATTCAATTTGATCGGATTTTATGACACATTTATCACACAGAGATGGGAATGATGATGACCCCAAGAGGTATCTTTTAACTCCAGCTATTTTTCTGTGTCCTGAGATCCAGCCCTTCTAGTGACCAACAGGAATCTTACATGGAAAATACTGGAATCACAGTGGCTAGAGTGGGGATTTTGCCCTGATCTTTCCAGGAATCACTCGTTTGACCCGAATTTTTACAGCAGCAACAATGGATTGGTTTCACAACACAGAATTTCAGCTAAGCCACTTGAAAGACAGGAAAGTGAGCTTGTGGATGAGGAGTTTTAAATGCTCCCACTTGGCAGTAACCAAAATGGGCCCCTTCAGGTTTTCATAGTATGCTTTTATTTTTAGCACTTTAATAAGCTTAACCCTCTTTTATCGCCACAGCTTCTGGTTAAAAATAATCAATATAGCACACTGAGAGGCACAATAAAAAGAAGAAGGGGTAAAAAAGGGAGTATTTTGGTGATGCAGAAAGGTTTCTTTCCTAATTAAAAGCCAAGTTTGGAGGGAAATTGCTTTCAGCATGAAAATGAATTTTGCCCATTTGAATTGCCACGTACTTGGAGAGTTTTAAGTGAGTGTCATTCCATGAACAAAAGACCCTCAGGCTTAGAACTGTGGATGTTCAAGGGAAGCAAAACTGTGACAATTCTTCCAGAGCAAAGTTGGAAATGGCTCAGGGTTAGTCATTTGCAAGCTTCAATGTAAACATCAGGTTCTAAATTCTGCACGCGAGAGGATTTATAAAATAATCGTGCTCATTTGTTAAACTCAGGCTAAATGGGTCACACTGGCTTAGATTGGTGTAAGAAAATACAATTTTCAGCTCTGTGAGTCATCTGGAGCTGTGGTTATTGCTCCCAAAAAGAGGCAGATAGAACCTGCCTTCCTGTCTGATTTTAGCAGGGCTCTAATTCTTCCACAAAACCCTCAGAGGTAAGGACTGAACAACCAGTCAGCACCACTTTCCAGGCAGGCCTGCAGAGAGTATTTAAATTACCCTAAAATGTCATAACCAGCTCTTCTTGCTGGTTTTCTTCAGCCAACAGGCCAAACCCCTTGGTCTGGATGAATGAAAGTGGCTACAGGGCAATGGCTGAACACCAGCATAAATTCACAGCACTTTTTTTTCTCCTGAATGATTTATGCTGTCCTCGAGATGCATCTTGGAAATGTCAAGTATCTGCTGCATATGGATGTGCTGAAAAATGGTACTGCCCTGCCAGAGGTTTGCCATGCCTGCCAGGACACATCTCCCAGGGATTTAAAATTCAAACACTGTCCCGTGTGAGTCTGTTGGAAAACAACTCGTCCTGTCAGAGAACGAGGCACCCCTTTGCATCTGCCTGCTGCTAAATGGCAGAGTGCAGAAATTATTATCACTGTGGCATTTGCAAAGCAGTTTCCTGCTCTTTCTCACACAGACAAGTGGCCTCAGGTCCCTGATGTTTGCCACAGGAGAAGGGTCAGAATGTGCAGAGTGTCCTGAGGGTGCTGGACTCAGTGAGCTCTGCACACTCTCAGACTCATCCAAGGTGTCCTTAATTCCCACGTGATGCTCTCAGCTGGGATAATCAATCCAAAGCTCTGCCTTTAAACCCACAAAATTAGCACATGTGAGGATGTTATATCATGGCAACAGACAGGATTAGATTTTTTTCCCCCTATTTCCTTCTTTTTCTGATTAAAAAAAGAGCTATTTCGACAAGAGGGGTTTTGTTGTGAAATAATTTATGGGTGTGTCAGGTTTTTTTTATTCCCCAAATAATCTCTGGAAGTAATTTACAAGGCAAAACGGCTCAAATAGCTTTGAATGGGAAATTCCAGATGGTTTCCTGTAGTAGACCCTTTCTTTTCATAGAATCAGAGAATTATGGAATGGTTTGGATTAGAAGGGACCTTAAAGATCATCTTGTTCCAGCCCCCTGTCACAGGCAGGGAAATCTTCCACTATCCCAGGTTGCTCCAAGCCACATCCAACCTGACCTTGAGCACTTCCAGGGATGGAGAATCCATAACTTCTCTGGGCAAACTTTTCCTAGTGGTTTACACTCAACACATTTTTTAAAATTCTATAAGACATCCAAATTAAAGAAAAATAAAATATGTTTCTTTAAATTTACAAATTAAAACAAAGAAGCAAAGATTCAAAATTACATTTTTTCCTCCAAATGCAGCTCATGAATTGACACAGATTGGATAAATCCCTTAATTCCATTTGCATGCAGAATTTTTCAGAGTCCACTCTTGTCTATAATTAACACAAAACTCACTTTCTATCACACAGCTGAGTTATCAAGTCCTGTTGCTGATGAAAGAAGTTTCAATCCGAGTTTGTCACAGGAATAAATAAGGTTGGTAAGGGGGTGGATTCACAGAAATAAATACATTTTATTTCTGCTTGCTGTCTTGGAAAGATCATATATTTTACCTACCAAGTAAGGCCACTGATATTTACAACTTGCTTGACCTCTTTTGCTTTACATGGCTTGTGTGATTTACTTAAACTGCTCAAGCCATGTTTCCCAAAAAGTCTGTTTGGCAGAGAATTGCACCTCCCAGCAGAAATAAACCACCCACCTGGGCAGCTCCTGCCTTTCTGACATTTTCTGCTCAATTGCAGCATCATTAGAAACTGAGACCACGGCAGCTCCAACTTCCCAAAAACTGCTTTGGATAAATTGATGCCAGAAGAATCCTACGGGTGGCAATAAACCTCGTGGAAGGAAGAGCCTTGCTTCTTGTACAAAATTAGCTGGCTCATTAGCTGTAATTATAGCAGCCCAATCACATTATGAGGGTCAGACACAGAAACAAACACGGCAGACAAATCTTTAGGCGAATTTGCAAGTGCAGAGTCACCCATTACTCTTCTCCTTGTAAAGCAGCATGTGCTGTCTCACCACAGCAGCTCAGTGTGAGAGTCCTCCTGCAAGGGATGGCACAGAAAATCACTCTCACAGAGAGCAGGAGGAGGAGAGAAACACAGAGGCTCGTGCAATTTTTGTGCTGCTTGTTATCTCATATTAAATGAGTCAGACAGAGATCTCAGCCCACACCTGGCTCCAAAAACTCTGGCACAGCAGAGGTCACCAAGCTGTGCCTCACATCCCACTGAGCACCTCACAGGCTGTCCAGCCCTGTCCAGGGAGCTGCCCAGTGGAGGCCACAAGTTCAGATAAACAGGGAAAGGTGAGTGGTATAAAACACAACACAGAATCACAGAATGGTTTGGCTTAGAAGACACCTGAAAGATCATTTTGTTCTAACCCTCTGCCATGGGACACCTTCCACCAGATCAGGTTGATCAGAGACTCATCCAACCAGGCCTTCAACACTTCCAGGGATGGGGCAGCCACAGCTTCTCTGGGCACCCTGTGCCAGTGACCCACTGACCATGACCTAAAATTGTTGTCTACAAAGCAATTAAGGATTATAACACCCTGCAATTTCAGCAGCTGGGGTGGTTTGCAATGAAGCTTTGTTGCACTTAGCAGAAACACAAGTGATGACAGGGCTGTACTGAAGGTGAACAGGGAAATGGGAAGTTCTGGAGAAGTGAATGGGAAGTGGAAGAGATTCAGAAACACCCCAGGGCACCCTTCCTGCATGGGCTGTGCTCTGTGCTGTAACTCTGGCTCTTATCAAGTGGCTGAAAACCACACAGCCAGGGGAAGATTTCCCAATCCATCAGGAAGCAATAACTACAGAAATGTACACATTCCCATAACAGCCTCCTCTGAGATCACTCAGGAATCTTAACCAAATGAGAGACTTTGCAGGCCCCATTCAACTGATCACAGATATTAAAGCAGTTACATTCAGGTATTTGGGGACTGTTCTCAGGGTGTGTTCATTTTCTGCAGATGTCCCAACTGAGGCACATAACTCGGGAGGGTTTAGTTAAGGCTCCAGAATGATTTCCCAGCTCAGTTTGCAGCCTGACAAGAGACTCCTGGCTGTGCCATCCTGGCAGTCAGACTGCAGGAGGATGTGCTGATGGGACCCTCCTGACAGAGTTTATGTGTCAAACCAGCCTTCAGGTCAGAAAGGCAATACAGTGGACTTGATTTCACAGGAAAAAAAAAAAAAACAAAAAATATAAATTAAAAAGAAAACAAACTCAAAACTGACGAATCCTCCCTGTACTCCAAAGCTTCCAAAATAAGCAACCCATTTGCATTCATGTAAATGTCTTTTCCTCTGAAGGAAGTTTATTGCTATTGTTGCCATCACCAGGCAATAAGGGACAATGTGGCACATCAGTGAATGGCAGCATCGCTCAAGGACTGAACACATTGGCCCATCAAGAAGTTCTTCCTGACTGAAGGAAAGAAGTTTTTTCTTCTTTTTTCCAGGTCTGTGGGCTCCAGCCTGACAGGTTCCAGGCAGAGATGTTTGTTAAGTGAGGGAGCATTGACTTCAGATCACATTAAGAATTTTTTTCACCTGGTTATTTTTAGATATAAAAAGTCCAGACATCAAGAGTGAAGTGAAAGTTAAGTAGCATCAAGATCTAAGTCTGGGTAAGTATTGGTCTAACAAGAAAGTCTGAAAAAGTCTTAAGCTTGACACAGTAGGACATTGATCTGTTCTGGGGAGGCCACCAATTAGAGGGATGGAGCACCACTCCTAACAGGAAAGGCTGAGACAACTGGGACTGTTCAGACTGGAAAAGAGAAGGGGTTTTGGTGACCTAAACTCAGACTTCAAGTACCTGAAAGGAGCCTGCAAGAAAGATGGAGAGAGATTATTTACAAGAGCCTGGAGTGACAGGACAAGGGGGAATGGATTGAAACTAAAATACAGCAGGTTTAGTAGGAAGAAATTCTTCCCTGTGAGGGTGGTGAGGCCCTGGCATAGACTGCCCAGAGAAGCTGTGGCTGCCCCATCCCTGGAAGTGTCCAAGGCCAGGTTGGATGGGACTTGGAGCAACCTGGGATAGTGGAAGGTGTCCCTGCCCATGGCAGGGGGAGCTGGAACTGGTCAATCTTTAAGGTCCCTTCCAACCCAAATTGTCCTATGATTCCATGATTCTTTCAGCCAGTGAGATTTGCTGGGCAAAGACAGATTTGTCTGCATTTGTTCTGGACAAAGATGTAGAGAGTTGGTAAATTACTTCCTGTGTTGCTGCTCTTGCAAGCTTAAAATGGGTGGCCACTATGTGAACTTGGGATCTTTTCCCATTTTAGGGAGTTGGGGAGGTTACAGATACACAAAGCTTGGTTCCAAAACTTCTCCAAAGAATTGGAAGTGTGATGTTTTTAAAAGTGTAAAATATTTTCAGGACAATGTGTCTTTCCTTGTGGCTCTGAGAAACGTGATGGAGCTGCAAGCAGTGACAGAAGTGGTGGAAGCTGAATTAGGGCAGTTTAGGTAAGGGATGTAGGTTTGGGGTGCTATTCTGGCATTACCATTAAGGTTACACACACAGGCAGGATGAGAAAACAGCTTTTCTAAAACACAGAACATCATTTCCTTTTGCCATGGGCAAAACAAGGAGCACTGACTCCTATTCAGGTCAACTTTATTCTTGGTTACAAGACAAACAGAAGCCTGTAAAAGTGATCAAACAGGCACTTGCTTTCATCAGGTTCCAACACAAATATTGGCAGCTCTGTTGTTGACACTTTCTTCAGAGGAACTGAGGATTTAAGGATTCTCTTCTCCCTGACACCAAAACTGATTCCATGGGAGTTTGTCTACACATCCCAGTACCACCCATCAAAGAACAAGCTCTCACATATAAAATAGAGATGCTCAGTGTGAAATACTGGGGATTTTTCAGACTGTTGGGGAGCTTACAGCTCAGTTGAGCAGCCATCTATGAGTATGGAAAGGAGGGATTGTTGCTGTTGCAACCACCTCCAACATAATTTACTTCTCACAGGGCCAAGCCTTTAATCCTTGGATGTTTTGGCTGCAGAATCCCTCTGCTACCACGGCAGTGAAGTTTAGTGGAGATGAACCTCTGCTGGCCATCTGGAGATCTTGCCACTTGTACATCAGATCTCCAAAGCTGTCCTCAGTGCATGCCAGAACCTCCTGGAATATTTCTGTCCTTCCAGCTGATGCTGGGGTGGTTGAAATCCCCTGTGAGGACCAGAGCCTGCAAAAGTGAGGCTGCTCCTGTCTGTTCTCTTTTTAATCCTGACCCATAAAACTTTCCATGAGCTTCTCATCCATCCCCAGGCAGCATCCCAAGCACTCCAGCTGCTCTCTCACATAAAGGGCAACTCTTCCTCCTCATTTTCCCACCCTGCCCTTCCTCAAGGAGCCTGTGTCCCTCCAAGGCAACATTTCATCACAGGAGCCAACCCACCACATCTCCATGATCCCAACAAAATTATAGCCCTGCAACTTCACACAGATCTCTGACTCCTCAGGTTTATTCTTGTACTTTGTGCATTTAGCACCCCAGAGTGCTGAGTTCCTGCAGAGGATTTGGGGTATTTGGTGGTGCCTGGTGGGCACCTCCCTGCTCACTCCCAGGTCTGAGGGTGACCCTGCCCACACCTCATTTTGGTGGCTTTGGGAACCCTTCCTGCCACACCCCCCTGTGTCCTTTATTCAGCAACCCTGTCCTATGCTGGTCACACCCTTCCCCCTCCATCATCACTAAAATCCTCCTTATGTGGTGGATCCCACCTCTCCAAAGCAGCTGCAAATCCACAAACAGGGTCCCATTGAACCTCAAACCATGTCACCAACACCAGTTCTGCAGCCAATTAATGTTTTCTCCTACGGGTGCCCTCCTCCTTGCCCTCTTTCCCCTGACCAGCAGCCTGTGGGATGAAGCTGCTATGGGGTGCTTTTGCCAGGAGCTCCCCTAAAATTGTCTTGGGAAGACTCTGCTGATTCCCAGCTAACCCAGGCCACTGGCTTGTTTTGATTCCAAAGGCTTGGGCTCACTGATAAGGTAATCCATAATTAAATATTTGTATCAAAAGAGCTGCCATGACCAGGAACTTGGGCACAGAGTTTGTTTGCAGAAGACAAAATAGCAGAGCTCTCCTCTCCCAGGTCTGCATTCTATTTCTTCCCTGCATGACAGAAATTGCTCTCTCCCCTAGGGAATGTTATCAAGGTGTTTATTAAGGAACTGGCTCACATGCCAGAAAAACTCCTTTTAGATTTCTGTAAGAAGCAAGGGTTGTTCTGCTGCCTGTGCCATGCACAGACCAGACAAACTCTCCCCACAATTCTCCCCAGCTCAGGTGAGTCAGAGAGGGGATTTCTCTGGGATCATTTAGCTGAGGGGCTAAATATCATCTCATATTCCCTGGTTTTGTATTTTCCCTGTGTTTCCCAAACAAGCACACACAGAGCTTTCATTCCATGTGTGTCAGAGGGATGGACTAAAAAAATAAAAATAAAACAAGTGCCAGGAGAGCTGTCTTTTGACATCAGGGAATTTTCACTGTGGGGGTTTCAACATTCCTTCCCTCCTGATTCTTCATCTCACTTCCTTTTGTGCAATATGAAAGTCAAAAGATAAACAGTGGGACCCTTCAGCAATTGGTTGGGAAGACACCTCGATTGCCTGTCAGGATTAAAAGAGAGTCCTTAAAAAAACTGTTAAAAATCTGCTGGAGTGTAAGAGGAAGAAGAAGAAAAACAAAAAAAAATAAAAAACACAAAAACCTTTTGCTGGCTCAAAGACAAAATGTCCTACTTAGTCTAACAGCTTCTCCCAGGGATGTTCATACTGGGATGGATTCTATGCATGGGTAACCTCTTAAAATAATAAATATTGCCTTAAGAAAAGGAGCTGTGAGGATCTTGAAGCTGGCTGATGTGTGTTGTCATGTCCCTCAAGGCATTAGCATCTGATGTGCTTTTAGAGATGAATCAGGCTCCCAAGTTATCCATGTACAAAAATAAGCTTTCAACCCAGCATCAAGAGAAAAAAAAATAAAAGGAAAAGAAAAGAAGAAAAAAAGTAAATATACTAAAAAACTGATTTTAAAGACAATTTGGATTTCTTTTCCTGCCCCTGTGAACCTGAGTGCTGTTTCTCAGAGGGCTGTAACTCACTCATTTCAGTGTGAAAGGAAGGATCTCATGCTAATGGAAATTTGCAAAAGTTTGAACTTGGCAAAGAGATCCAAAGTGATTAAGAAGCAGCAGAGAAGAGTTTCTGCTTTTATGATCCACACATGGCTGTCTCAGGACCTGCTCCTGCTCCCAGGAGCACCAGTGAGAACTCCAGCTGAGCCTTCAGGTGAGAAATATCCCCACAAATCCTGCTGCTCTGGAGTTTAGGTCCCTCAATGAGCCTTTAGGACTATTAGCTCCCAAATTTGGAAGTGGGCTGTCGCCCTGGTTTTACAGGGCCCCATAAGTTGTAACACTGTAGCTGTAGTTTCCCATGTTTGTTCTGTAAACATGGTCCTTGTTTTCCTTAACCAACCAGGATTGTTTTGCACTTGTGGAATTGTTTTTCATTCCTTTCCCTGGGGTAGAGAAAGATGATTGACCATGTCTTTGTCCTGTAAACCTTCAGGGGTGTTGACCCCTTTCACCAATCTTTAACTGTCCTTAGAACCCTATAAAAATAGGTAAATAAAGAAGGGCAGGGCTTTTGGTCGGTCCTGCCTGGTGAAACCACTGCTGCTCTGTGACCCACGTGTTTCTTCTGTTGCTAGCTAACCAACAGTGGGCAGTTTCAGAAGTATCACATATTGTTATTGTGCATACAAAAATTAAGAGACGGGGCAAAAATATCTGATTTTTCTTCACATCACCCAAAAAGAGCGGTGACAAAGGTCAGAGAGAGCTGATCTAAAGTGTCTTGTCTCTCTTTTCACAAAAAGTGTGATGGGTTGCTCCTGAAGATAGGATTCAGGGTTACTCTCACCTCTTTTCCCGGTTTTCTCCACCCAATTTTTTCCCCAGTCACTGGTAGCTGGAGAACAAAAGGAGATCAACTAATGGGCAGAAACTTCAGACTGTATATGAGCACATCCTGATGTCAGGCTTCCTTAAATTTAATTGTTAAATGAAAAGTCTGTTTGGAAACAAAAAGCTGCTTAATTTTCTCTAATTTCACCAATAATCATAAAAATAATTGCCACTACTATTGTTTTTTAATTACAGTTCCAGGTAGAAAGGAAGAATTGGATCCCTTTCCAGTTAATGCTCTATATTCTCCAGCTTCCTTTTAGAGGCCAAAAGGGAATGGATTCATCTCCCTGTGAATTCTATTTTATGCTAAATATACCAGCAAACTGCCCAGAACACGAGAGCCTTATTGCACAGGGCAGCTTGTCAGATCAAAACATCTCTGGATTTACAAAATGCCCAAAACACAGGGAAAATAATCCCAGCATCAACAGAGGGGCAGGATTAGGTTGGGATGGTGGAAGAGGATAATAAAGTCCATAATTTCCATGTGACACCTACCTATTGTGTCTCCTTGCTCGTGCACCATGGAGGCCAGGTCTTTGATGATCTGGTTCACATCCAACATGTCACTCTGGAAAGACAGAAATCCCCACATTAATGAGGAAACAAGGAATATCCAAGTGTAGAAGGAACATTCCACAGCCCAGCTTGGTGAAGAGAAACACAAACCCAGAAATCTTTGTTGGTGTGGAAGTAAAAGGGAAAGTTGTAATGTTCTCATAGTAAATAAAAAACTCCCTCAGAGCCATGGTTTGCTGGATCTAAGTCAGGCAGCTGACTCAAGCTTTGTGAGAGGAACAAGTGGAATGATCAGATTTTATGGTTGCTTTTTCAGAATTGTGGAGGGCTAGGGAAAAACAACAATAAAAACAACAAGAGCAGCAGCAAACCCTTCTCTTTCTAAAAAAGTTATTGGTGACGCAGGCCATTCATCCCAGACTGTTTTCTCCTACACAGAAAAAAAACCAAAAAACCATCTCTCAGCACAGCATCCATCTGATGCTATTCATAAACTGCTGGAGATACAATTGAAAACTCCCTCTTGGTAGGGCAATAAGGAAAGAGCTTGTTTGATGAACAAATTCATTTCTATGTTTTCAAGTAGAAAAAAAAAAAAAAAGTAACTACATTCAGCTCTCAAATTTTCTCTGTGAAAACACAGCAAATTACCCATGAGTTTGTTTCCTTCATTTCTGAACACTCACCATATAGAAGAGCAAATGTGAGCATATGTTGACATCATATGACACTGGCTCTTGTAAAAGGAATTAATTTAGCAATAATAGACATAATAATACAGACACTGCTAAATGCTCTGCCAGTAAGGCAGCATTACCAGAGCAGAAAAAAAAGGCACTAAAAAAGGATGCATTTTCTTTTTCAGCTGTACAAATCAGGGAATTGTTGCTTAGTTGGACATGAAACAATCAGGCAACTCAGGAGCTCAGCCACCAAGGCTGGGCAGAGAGCAAAAAGAGAGCCCCAGCCTCTCTTTATTCTTATATTTATACCTTTTTACAGACAGTTATGGATTGGACAAAGAGGTTACCACCTCTCAAATTCCATAGGTGAGAAACACAGCCCATCACATTCTCCACCCCAGAAAGAAGAATGAAAAACAACATCCAAAGTACAAAACAATCCTTGGCCGGTTATAGAAACATGGATTGTTTACACAAAATCTATGAGAACCTTTGCTACCAACTCTAAACACAGCACTCTAGAAAAATCAGAGTAACAGGGAATCACAGAAACTTTGAAATGGGCAGGAACCTCTGGATATTTTTTAGCCCAACAGCCCTTCTCAGAGCAGGCAATTAAAGCAGGGTGCTCAGGGCCATGGTTTTGTGAGTCTGCAAGGATGGAGATAGATGGAGATGCCAGGCATTCACCAAATCTGCTCTACCACTCCACAAGTGGACAGGGGATAGAAAATACAATTAAGGGTTCATAAGTTGAGATAAGGACCAGGAGACCTCACCCTTCAAATATCATCATGGGCAAAACAGACAGATGTGAATTGAATCTATTACTAAAAAAATCAGAGCAGGATAATGAGAAGTTTCAGAGCTGTCTGGACACAATCCTGTCCCTGTGCTCTGGGATGGCTTGAGCAGGGAGGTGGCACCAGATGGCCTCACTGTGGTCCCTTCCAGCCTGACCCACTCTGTGATTCCCTGTTCATCCCAAAAGATCCAGCTGCTTCCACCACACTTTTTAAACAACTCTGTTTCCCTCCTAGCAGATTTAGAAAATGGTGCAAAATGAATCCATGTCCTCCTACTGAAGTTTGCTATGAGAATATAACTGGCATAACACTTCAACACATAATGCAATGGAACTGCATCAATTTAAAATGAGGTCTGGGAGTNTAGAAAAAAAAAAAAAAAGTAACCACATTCAGCTCTGAAATTTTCTCTGTGAAAACACAGCAAATTACCCATGAGTTTGTTTCCTTCATTTCTGAACACTCACCATATAGAAGAGCAAATGTGAGCATATGTTGACATCATATGACACTGGCTCTTGTAAAAGGAATTAATTTAGCAATAATAGACATAATAATACAGACACTGCTAAATGCTCTGCCAGTAAGGCAGCATTACCAGAGCAGAAAAAAAAGGCACTAAAAAAGGATGCATTTTCTTTTTCAGCTGTACAAATCAGGGAATTGTTGCTTAGTTGGACATGAAACAATCAGGCAACTCAGGAGCTCAGCCACCAAGGCTGGGCAGAGAGCAAAAAGAGAGCCCCAGCCTCTCTTTATTCTTATATTTATACCTTTTTACAGACAGTTATGGATTGGACAAAGAGGTTACCACCTCTCAAATTCCATAGGTGAGAAACACAGCCCATCACATTCTCCACCCCAGAAAGAAGAATGAAAAACAACATCCAAAGTACAAAACAATCCTTGGCCGGTTATAGAAACATGGATTGTTTACACAAAATCTATGAGAACCTTTGCTACCAACTCTAAACACAGCACTCTAGAAAAATCAGAGTAACAGGGAATCACAGAAACTTTGAAATGGGCAGGAACCTCTGGATATTTTTTAGCCCAACAGCCCTTCTCAGAGCAGGCAATTAAAGCAGGGTGCTCAGGGCCATGGTTTTGTGAGTCTGCAAGGATGGAGATAGATGGAGATGCCAGGCATTCACCAAATCTGCTCTACCACTCCACAAGTGGACAGGGGATAGAAAATACAATTAAGGGTTCATAAGTTGAGATAAGGACCAGGAGACCTCACCCTTCAAAAATCATCATGGGCAAAACAGACAGATGTGAATTGAATCTATTACTAAAAAAATCAGAGCAGGATAATGAGAAGTTTCAGAGCTGTCTGGACACAATCCTGTCCCTGTGCTCTGGGATGGCTCGAGCAGGGAGGTGGCACCAGATGGCCTCACTGTGGTCCCTTCCAGCCTGACCCACTCTGTGATTCCCTGTTCATCCCAAAAGATCCAGCTGCTTCCACCACACTTTTTAAACAACTCTGTTTCCCTCCTAGCAGATTTAGAAAATGGTGCAAAATGAATCCATGTCCTCCTACTGAAGTTTGCTATGAGAATATAACTGGCATAACACTTCAACACATAATGCAATGGAACTGCATCAATTTAAAATGAGGTCTGGGAGTCCCACTGTGAGTGCTGGAATACACCAAATTGTTGAATAACTGAAGAGAAGGACTAAGATAGCTGTGAGAAGCCATAATAAAGCAAAAAACACTCTCCCAACCGAAGACCAGGAAATGCACCACGAAATGCACTTCATTCCTTCACTTGTTAAGCATAATGAAGCTTTAATTATGGATGATATTATTCCTAACTTCTAAATACTGCAGAATATTTTGCAGAACGATGAAGTTTAAGTAATCTGAGATTGTACTTCAGCACTGTGTTAGTAAATCGCTGCTGGGAAATAAGGAGAAATTAGTGGTGATTTTTTTTGGTTGGGGAAGTTTTCTGAGCTTTTTGTGAAAAACATTTCAAAGGAGAAAGCTAAAGTTTAGCAAAATGTGAAGAACTGAGCATTAACTTTAATGTGTTGTTCTGCTGTTGTTTCACTGCTTTGCAGAGGATGATTAAGGACAATATAAACATAGAAATAATAATACTTAAAAAGCCCAGAATGCTGATTTGTCTCTCTTGGCTAAATTGTCACTGACATAATTTTTGATTTCCGTTCCTTGCAATATAAATTTCTGCACTTCAATCTGCTTTATTTTGCTGTGCTTCTTTCTCAGCACTTTAAGTGAAGGTGGCTTAAAACCCACGAACATGTTTTTGCACTTACATTTGCTTACGCAGAGTTTATTGCGATATATCGAATTACACACGCCCCCACCCAATAAAATAATAAAATAAATAAAACAGAGTAAAACATCAACTCCTTATAGGGCTCTTCCCAGCTAATTTGGCCATGAGGAGTTGGGCTGTGTCCTGATTCTCAAGTATTATGTGAGGCAGGGAAGGATGAGAAGGGAAATTCAGCGTTGTGCGCGAGCGGTGCTGGTGCAGCTTTGCCATTTGTATCCAGGTGCTTGGGAAGAACCATCTGCAGCTGCAGAGCACAGATCCTCCCCAAAATGTTGCAATAACACTTAAAATCACTGTTGAGCAAATATGCATCAGTGAGAGCCAGCACTGGGCTGTGAGGAAGGGAAAGCTGCGACTGCTGCGCTTCAGGAAAAACAAACAGGGGTGAGTGATAAAGCACAGAGCTCAAAAACAATCTGACCTGAAGCAAGAAATCTGTTGAATAATTTAACCTGGCAATGTGAAGTTTCACAGTCCTTGATATATATATAAGGAAAACAAAGGAAGAAATAGAAGAAAGAGAAACACCCAGAAATAGAGACCTTCCATGATGGAAGATCCCTTGGAGCTACGCTCCTGCTCCTTCCTGCCAGCTCCTGCTCCATCCCCAAGCACCTCTGAACTCGCCAGGCATCAGAGCTTGTTAGGAAAATCAGATTGCCTTTGGTTTCCCATGTTTGCACACACTTTGCAGAATTCACAGTGAAATACAGCTCCTCATAAATCTCTGACTCCACAGAGCCCAGGAGTGCAGCAGCCACCACCATTCCCAAAATTCTGTCTCCCTGCCAGCTAACCAGGCTGGGGCTCCCTGGGTTTTAATTAACAGCAGCCTTGGTTGTCTGGCAACAATTCATTCACTATATTCTGCAGCAAGAGGGAGACAGGTTTAAACTGTTCCATATAAACCCTCTTTTCCTTTTTTATTCTTTTTTCCCCCCTGAAAAGGAGAAATCCATTGTTCAAATTAGTAGACAGGATTTAATATCATCCATTCTGGAACAGAAAGAATTAAACTAGTCAACAACAAAATGACATGGCAGCAGCTCAAAGATGGCCAAAAAAGCAGAGAAGTGGTAGATGAGAAAATCAGAGATGTGAAAGAATTTGAGGCCCTTAAGTTCTGGAGGATTAGGTCTCACTAGGGAAAATTAGTTTGGGAAGTTCTTAACAGAAAGAACAAGGTTAAAATGGCAGGACTATTTGAGTCACTTAACCTGACTCAACGAGTGAATTATGTCACTGCATAGTACTGACAGTTGGGAAAAAAGTTAAAATTCCAAACCTGACACAAAAATGGTTGGAAACAAGATTTTGCAGATAAACCAGAAATTTCAGTTTTCCAGTTTTTTACCTTAACAAGACCAAAATGTCGAGATTTTTGAAATTAATTTGTGAGCAGGTTGGGTTATAAATCCCAGATGTTGTCACCAATGTGGGAACAATAAATCCCAGTAGCCCATTTCCCCACAGAATGAGCATTCCTGAAGTATTTCCAAGACAGCAAATAAGCAATCCTCTTCTCTCTTCCACTCTCATGCTTTGTGGGGTGTGTTGCTCTGATTTTTGCAGTGTTTTATGTTTTTACTTCATTAGTAGAATTTCTCATGCCTTTTCTATAAACATAGTCCTTGTTTTTGTAACTGGCCTAAATTGTTTTGAACTTCTGAACTGTTTTCATTTCTTTCCCCTAAGGCAGAGAAAGATGATAAACTATGTCATTATCCAGTGAAATTGTAGAGGTGGTAACCTCATTAACCAATCCACAATTGTCTTAAGAAAAATATAAAATGAGAAAATAAAGAAAGGCTGGGCCCTTTTTCTGGTCCTGACCTGCTGCTGAGAAGTCTGCGTGTTTCTTTCGTGTCCAACAGTGCGACAGGGGTGAAGATTTATTCCCACTGAAAACATCCAACATAACCCTGACCTTAATGATATCCTAAAGACACAGCCGTGGGAATGGTGTTAAACAAACCAGAGAGGGGAATGTGCTCTCCTCAGAAGGACACAGAACAAATCTGGGGAGTCAATAATTTCCTCTCTCACGTGGAGCCAGATCCCAGCTCCCCTATCAGTGTCAGCTCAGGTCCTCAAGGGAAGAGCCACACTCATTTCTAGGAATGTTTGCCTTGGGTTTGTATAAAAATGGGATCAAAAGTATCAGTGGTCTATCCTATTTAGCACGTGTGCTTTTGTGTTTACTCACAAACCAGCCAACCTTTTTTTTTTTTTTTTAAGGACTATAAATTAGCATTTAAATTAATTGCTGCCTCAATATTCAGGAGCTGCTGAATTTTTATGAGCGAGGTCACATTCTGACCCATCATCCACTCTGCAGCAGGCAGCCAGGAGAGCTATAAAATAAACCTCAAGGAGATCCTGAAAGATGTGTATTTCTGCACATGGAAGCACTCCAAAACACAATAAAGCAAAACAAACCCCTTGTGCTTGTTATCTTTGGGGGAAAAAAAATAAAGAAACAAGAAATAAAAAATCCACCAACAGCCCTTTGAGCAAGGAGATGCTGAGATGTTCCTTTTGTGTTGTCCCATCTGCAACAGCTGAGGGGCATCTCCTACCCTGTGGTCCAGCATGTATGGACATGGAAAGACAAATCAGAGCATGGTGTTTGTCTGTCCTCATTCCTTTCTGAGAGACAGGGGAAGGAAAGGAAAAGGAAAAAAAAAATAATATAAAACGTGAGCAAGCTTCTGATGCAAGATGGGCAGAAACTAAATCTTGCTTCAACAGCCTTTCAACAAATATTTTTCTCTTGTCTACAGCTGGGGAGAAAAAAATGACATTCAATAAATCAACCTGATTCAGCCTAAGCAACAACAGACCAGCAGAAAATTGTTTTGAGGGCAGGAGCTATCCAGAACAGCAATTACAGACTGAGTTAAGTCTCCTCTGGGATTCCACAACAGCCAGAGTGTGGAGTTTCTCTCTCCCTCCCTTGCCTGTGTGTGTTTCCTCTCTCTTTTGCTGTCTTAGAGGTGTGTGTAGAACTGTGCTGCACAATCCAAGCAGTCGTGCTGAGCTTTGGGATGCCACTCCAGCACCTGCCTGGGGACACCAGCTCAGGGAACACAGCAGGAAGGGAGTTCCTGTCCACCAAACCCAAATGGAGAGGCTGTGGGAGATGAGATGCCTCGAGCTCACCAGAGAGAGCTGAGAGCATCACAGAGATGATCACTGCAAGCTGCCAGCTGGGATTGTGTCCATTCTGCCCCTGGCTGCTCTGTCACTGCCCTCCTCAGCTGGACAGGGGAGGGGAAATGTAACAAAAGGCTCTTGGGGTGAGGTGAGGACAGGGAGAGATCAGTCATCAGTTACTACCAGAGGAAATATAGGATTGATTTGGGTAAATCAGTTCCATTTGTTACCAATCAAAATCAGAGCAAGGTAATGAACAATAAAACCAAATATTAAAATGCTTCTCCCCAACCTCCCCTTCTTCCTGGGCTTAACTTCACCCCCATCTTCTCTCCCTCCTTCACTGCTGTGGCACAGGGGAATTGGGAATGGGGGAGTTTATCCCACATTTCTTGCTCCTCACACTCTTCCCCAGCTCCATTGAGGGGTCCCTCTCATGGCAGACAGTCCCCCACGAACTGCTCTGACCTGGCTCCCTCCCAGGGGCTGCAATTCTTCTCGTGGATCCCCCACAGGGTCCAAATCCTGCCACTTGTATCATCATGGAATCAGAATTATGAGATCACAGAAGGGTTTGGATTAAAAGAACCTTAAAGATCATCCAGTTCCACCCCCTGCCATGGCCAGGGACACCTCCCACTATCCCAGGCTGCCCCAAGCCCCATCCAACCTGGCCTTGGACACTTCTAGGGATGGGGCAGCCACAGCTTCTCTGGACAACCTCACCACCCTCACAGGGAAGAATTTCTTCCTAATATCCAATCTAAACCTGTCTTCTACTGGTTTAAAGTAATTCCCCCTTGTCAGGGCTGTCTAGGGGAAATATAACACAAACATAGGAAAAGGCAACTTGCCTTTTTTAAATACCCTTTGGATCTGGAAATAGGAAATGTGTTAATGGAGGAAGCCATCAATATTTCTGTTTTTAAGTAGATATCCTCACTTTGTATTTGGGAGATAAAATAAATCATCAAAGATCACATAAGGCAATCTTGTTACCAAATTTTATTCTGATCTTCAAATTAATTAACAGCCCAAATTTCATTTAAATTCGTCAGTTTGTGAGGGTGTGTGAATTCCTGTGTGGATGCACACATGGGTATTTATACAGGCACATAAACATGAATTCTCATGTACCACAAACAATCCCACCTGCACAAACAGCCACTGTACATAGAGAAACACCAATAATTTTAAGATTAACTTGCCCTGAACATGCACCAGGTGTTAAATGAACATTTGAGGCTTAGCAGATTGCAGAGATATAAACACAACCTATTTCTGTCTACAGTAGCAGAAAGCAGACCTTAAATCTCAGGATTCTTTTTCCTGGATAAACACTCTGAAGAAAAATAAGCCCAAACACTGATATGATCTGATAACAGGCAAGTAAAAAAAATAAAAGAATAGAAAATTTTGTTTGCTTTGCTTAGTTTTAACAAAAAAAAAAAGGCAAAAAAAAAAAAAAGCTGTGTTTATTCCATTTTGTCTTCAAGTTAATGCTGTGATAGGGAGAGCAGGAATGGGTCACATCACAAAACTGAGATGCAACAGTTGTGCCATCGTGGAATCAGAATCATAAAGTCACAGAATAATTTGGGTTTGAAGGGACCTTAAATCTCATCCAGTTCCAACCTCTGCCATGGGCAGGGACACCTTCCACTATCCCAGGTTGCTCCAAACCCATCCAACCTGGCCTTGGACACTCCAGAGCTGGAATCAGTGCTCCAGGGAGGATTCACAAGAGTGGAGAAGAGGGACAGAGGGGTGTGGAGAACAAAGGAATTATGCTACAAATTCGAGGTTCAAATGGAGAACGTTTCAAAAATCACCCACAATGGAGAAGAGCATGTGAATTTACATATTTTGCAGTGCTCTGCCCTTCCTTTATCTCCACCACTTTTCCACCACTCAAAGTCCACAAAGAGTGAAAGAGGAAGGGAGATCCACAAACCAAGGAAATGCAGAGGGAAGTGATTTTATTTCTCTCCAGACTGAAGAGCAGCTCTGCTCTCCAAATGGGAATGTGTTGCAATTTTATTTCTCTTTATGGAATCTCTGATGTTCCTGTACCTTGTTAGCACAGCTGCAACAAGACTCTGGGATGTTAACAAAGCATTTTTGGAAGCAATATGAGCATCCTGATCCATGGCAGTGGGGTTGGAACTGGGTGATCTTTGAGGTCCCAACCCAAACCAGCCTATGTTTCTATGATTTATTTCCTCAAGGTTGCAAAAGGAAGTTTCTGCACCCACATTTCAAATCCAAACTTTTGGTCTCCTACAGCCAAGTTTCTAAAGGAAGATTAATATCCTTGCTTTTCCAACAAACCCTTGGGCTGGATATGAAAGAGAGTCACAGATCAGAAATATTGCTTCTGTTTTCTGATAATCAGGAAAGGTTTTTTTTTTATTTTCTGCCTTCTCACCTGTCCTAGCTTCCTGAAATTGAATTAAGGAGTTCCTTCTGAGTTAATTCACATATGTATATAGGCTAATCAAGTGGCACAAAAGTAATTGCATGAAGGACCCAAAGTGACCAGAGATAATGAAATGCCTGACATCGTGGCCTTTGTGGACCAGGAATAAAAATACTCAGTGAAGAAGAAGATTCTCCCAGTAGAGGATATCCATTTGTATTTCAAATATAGGTTGTAGCTCAGGGTTTGTGGAATTCGCTGGCCTGACACCCTGAAAACAAAAATTGAACACAACACAAAAGGCAAACACAAAACTCACACAAACCAGAGCAGAATTGTCCACCAGCAATAACCCACAGCCTTGTCCAAGAAAAGGCTTTTAAGAGCAACAGATCCCTTTTCTTTCTGCAAGAGCTGGGCAAAAACCACAGTGATTTGATGCAATTGTCACAGAGTGTTTCATGTGGTAGGTACCTGTCCAACAGGAACTATTTGTCTGTATTGCACATTTATTTTGCTCTCCAGCAGCTCCAATGAGCCATTGGTGTCTACAGCAGCAAACTGCAAAAAGTGAGATATACGAGTTCTTACAGCAACCTATGGAAAAAAGTTATTATTTTTTTATATGCAATAAGAATGCTTGTTGGGGAAACCTAGTCTTTTTAAAATAGGAAAATAAAACACATTTAATATTTACAGCTACACTTTTTTTGCAGCTGCTCAGAAGAAGAAGGTCTCCTGAGTACCAAGTCACCGAAGATATGGAAATCCATCAGCAAACCCCAAACTCAGTTTGTTCCACACTGACTTTTCCTTTAGCATCTCCTGCTTCCTGCCCCAGGCTGCAGTGTATAAACTAATAGCAGTAGAGAGGGAAGTAGTTGTAATCTATCACCCTGACTGATACCAGCCCCAGGAAAGGCACTTTATTGCAGGTGCTATGTTATCTTCAAAAATAGAAACCGTGCAAAGATTATGACAAAAACTTCAACACTTTCCACACTTTGTTTGCAGCACTATTAATTCTCCACTCTGGATTTATTTCCATGAGGGTCATGCAGCCAGAAAAAAATACAATGGAGGAATTCATTTTCTTTTTAGGAGTGTTCTGGGAAGCCAAGCAATTAGAGCAATCTTAGCTGTCATGTATTATCAATTGCTGCTCAATTATTTTACTTAAATAAAATGCTGATTGCAGAGTGTGATCTGCAGCTATCAACAGAGTGATTCATTTAGGTGCACTATTTATTCTTGACAAATTAAAAAAGAGCCTCTAACGTTAACTGAAAGGAAAAAGACAAAGGGACAAGGGAAATACTCAGCATCTTTTTACAGCTCACTGCTGTGCTGCCAATTCTCTGTTTAGAAATGGCTGAAACTGCTGTGCCCTGTGCAGAGTTTGGAGACAACTCAGTTCTTGTTACAAATGGAGTTCATGGGTTTGGTGCAAGTGAGGAAGGAATTCACAATCTCTTACAGAGGTCACTGAAGGTTGGAATCACAAAATCATAGAAGGGTTTGGGCTGGAAGGGACCTTAAAGACCACCTGGTTCCAACCTCCTGCCATGGGCAGGGCACCTTCCACTAGACCAGGCTAATCAAAGCCCAGTCCAGCCTGACCTTGAGCACCTCCATGGATGGAACATTCACAGCTTCTGTGGACAACTTCTTCCAGTGCCTCACCACCCTTGCAGGAAGGAATTTCCTCCTAATACATAAACTAAACCTACCTTCCTTCATCTCAAGGCCATTCCCCCTTGTTCTGTCACTCCATCCCTTGTCCAAAGTCCCTCTCTAGCTCTCCTGGAGCCCTTTTAGGCACTGGAAGGGGCTCTGAGCTCTCCCTGGAGCCTTCTCTTCTCCAAGCTGAACACCCCCAGCTCTCCCAGCCTGGCTCCATCACCGAGGTGCTCCTGCCCCTTGATCAGCTCAGTGGCCTCCTCTGGACTTCCTTGAAGAGCTCAACATCTCCCTTGTGTTTGGGGCCCCAGAGATCCAGGTGGGGTCTCTCAAGAGGAGTGATCTTATCTTCTTTCTTCAGGAGACTGAAGAGGCACAGCCAAAAACAGGGATATGGCTGTCCAGGCCATCAAGGGCTCCATGAGCAACTCCACATCCAGGGTCTGCCCAAGGCTCACCTTCTCCTCAGTGGTACAAATTGGGCAAAGAACTGGGCAAATGTTCCATACAATTGAAAAAGCCCCTCTCTGGCCAACATTTCCCTGTGCATTTCAAAGCCAAAGGGTGTAGTCTTTGTAGGCTCTTCCAGATTTTGGCTCTGTGGACTGCAGACTTTGCTGTTGACGCTTTTCCTACATCTTTTCAGTCAAAAATGCAGGTTACCTAAAAGGCACAAATGCTGAGTAAAGGTATCTGAGGGCAAATTAATTACCACTGCAGCTAAAAGGCTCAGGAAAGAAAGGTTGATGGGTATCACCTTCTGCAAGTTGGCTCTCCCAATCACCCTCACATGGTTTTATTCTCCATTCTACACACGAGAGACTGTCCATTTTAAAAATATAAATTATATCCAAAATGATTCATCTCATTGTTCAAGGATTTTTTTTTCTTAATGTTTAATTTATTCCTCTCTGTCCTTAGTTACTACTTGGTAATTTGTTACTACCTTCAACCTTAATATTTTAAATTATTCTACCCTTTTTTCAATGCTATTGCACATCAAGTATTTCTACACAGTCATCAGGGCTCAAATAATCACTGCTGCACTTTCTGAGCCTGCAATTGGTAAATTCCTGTAATCTCTCTTCATAAATTATACTTAATACTTCTTCCTCATTTATTTCCTTCTGGATCACCTCCAAATTTCTAATAGAAAAAGCAGGCCAAAATGCTCTCATTTCTCACACACCTTCTTATCATATAAAAGGTGCCAATGTCCAAGGCAGACACTAAAGGCTGCGTGACAGTCCACTTTATTTTCCAGCTGTCTGTCATCAGTATCCAGCTGAAAATTCCCACTTTCTGCTTAAAACCATCCAACAGGTCCAGTGGCACAGCTCCTCTAACTGACTCACTCACCAGTTGTGTCAGGAATTTATCTTCTACACACTCCAGGAACATCCTGGGCTGTTTCCTCTTTGCTGTGCTGTATTTCCAGCAGACATCTGGTTAAATTGAATTCCTCCACGGGAGCAAAGGCCAGCGACCACGAGGCTTCTCCCAGATACTTTTGGAACAATTTATCCTTCTCTTCATCCTGGCTGGGTGGTCTATAACAGACTCCCACCAGGATATCTGCCCTGCTGGCCTTCCCCATGGTTCTGACCCATAAACACTCAACCCTGCTGACACAAGGGTTATCCCACTGCCCTCTCCTCCCTCCCCTGTCCCTTCTGAAGAGTTTACAGCCATCCATTGCAGCCCTCTGGCTGTGGGACTCATCCCATCCTGTTTCCAACCACAGTTTTCCAGTGGCACAATGGTTTTCAGCTCCTCCTGTTTGTTGCTGGTGCTGTGGCCATTGGAGCTCTTACATTTGCAGGAACAGTGCAATACCAGCTGTGTCTGCCACCTCAAATCCAGGAAATCTTGTGTTCATTCCCAGATCAAAATTGTGAATTGCAATTCCATCCATAATTAAAATTATGGGTCTGAACAACAAGCAGCTCACTCTCTGATCAAAGCAGGTATTGTTCAAACAGTCATTCATTTTACTTGGACAATTTTGCTTATATGTCATTGGCAGATGGGGAAGATGCTCTCACAGAACAAAGTCTGGGTCATTTTAATCTCTAGAGGAAGGAGGAATTATTTATAGTGCAGAGTTGGTGAATTATATGTTGATGTCTTTCACATTTACGGCTCAGCAGTTTGCTCTGGCTCCCTTCAGGGTCAATGGGGAGCCAACACTGGGATTGTGGAGCTCAGATTAAGGATTGGGTAGTTTCAAACTGTCTGGGACTCATAAATACTAAGGTGAAATTTTTAGAGAAATAGTGAGACAACCTTAGAGCTGTAAACTGAAAATTCATGGGGAATCAGCAATTTCCATAAGAGAGAAAAGAGAGAAAGGAGAGTGTCTGAACAGTGCAAAATCCAAAAGTCTGGGAATGAGAGGCCAGACAATGCCAGCCCTGTGCAGCCCCAGTTGTAAAGATGATGGGAGAAATAACCCAATGCATGATTTTCTGTTGCATAAAACACAGCAGGAGAATGAGCAGTAAGAGAAGTGCATTTGTCAAAAGATACCTGGTACCTTTCTAGGACAGCACCTGAGGAGGAGAAAATGCAGCAGATGACAAATACACAAACAGAGCAAACAAAGTCTGGATGAAGATACTGTAAAACTGGCTCAGAAATCATAGTTTAAAACTATTTTCCCATCAGTAAATTCTCCCTGATAATGCAGTGGAAGGATGCATGGCAAGGATTTCAACATCATGGAGTTCAACAAGGACAAATACAGGGTTCTGCTGCTGGTCTGGGACAATCCCCAGAATCTGAACAGGCTGGGAGATGGAATGGGAGCAGCCTTGCAGGGAAGGAGGTGGGAATAGCTGGTAGATGAAAAATTGGACATGAGCTGGCCGTGTGCACTTGAATCCCAGAAAGCCACTTGTGTCCTGGGCTGCATCAAAACCAGAGTGGGCAGCAGGTGAGGGAGGGGATTTTATGATACCCTGAGTTTGTGTGGTTTTCTTGGATTCAGGACTAACCAATATTTTTCAGGAATGGCTTAGGTGATGGCGTAGAAAGGACAGTTCATAAATAAGAAGGTGCAGTGAAGCTCAGAAATATTTTCAACCTGCCAGAAAATACGATTAGAATTCAAAGGGATCTTGTTGAAATGGGGAAACACTGCAAAGAAAAAGGGTGAAGCCAAATAATGAAAATACAAAGTTCTACAGTTAGACATGAGGAATAGGAGGCAACTTCCCAGGCAGGAGTCCTCAAAAAGTAAAGAAACAAAAAAGCAAAGTTGTTGAGGGGCGCTGAGGACACTTGTGAGATAAAATATTGTGTCCAATTTTGAGCAATAAATCTCAGGGGGACCACCCGGAGACAGCTCAAAGAAAAGCCATGGGAATGATCAGAAGTGTTAGAAACACAGCCTGATGGGGAAAACAGGAATTAGTGTGGTTTTCAATGCGGGAAAAGCAGGGTGGGTGGGCTTGGAGGGGTGGGGGGGACACAACAGATGTGATGATGCTTTTCTGACAAGTGGAGCTGTTGCAAATAGGAAGGGAATAACCTGTTCTCCATGTTCCCTGTCCATGTGACAGAAATTCATGGACTGAAACTGCAACAGGAGACATCTAAATAAGAAGTTAATGATTCGGGTTGTTGATCCCGTCTTGGAGCTCAGAAAAGGATTTGATGGTGCTTAAAGATTGCTCTTAACTCCACTTGTCTCATATTCAATGCAATCAATGCAAACCCTGGAAAGCAGAAAGAGAAGAGGGCCTGTTTCAGACTGCAGCCACAAACTTCCCATCAGCTCCAGTCACTAAACTGATTAAATCATGCACCTCTCCCTCGGCCTTTCCAAGTTCAGATAAACTCAGCAAATCCCTGCTCTGTTGAACATCCTCATCCACAAAAACAAAAGGTGAAGCTCAATAAGCTTTAATTTAAGTTTCTGCTTATAAATGGCCCCAAAGACACTTTCAAACAGCAGCAGAGAACCATCAGACAGCAGCATCTTCCCCTTCAGCAGGGAACAGTGGCACCTGCAGCAGGGAATCCTGACAACAGTGTGCCATCTATCAGCTGAGTGTGACAAAAGCCACAGCCAGCCCCTGTCCCAAGAGCTGCCTTTAGAAACCATCAAACACACCCACAGATACTCCTGCACTCATAAAGCCACCAGCCACTTAGCAGAGAAGTGAGTTTTCCTGATTTCCTTCCCACCTGCACTGCCCCCTCCCCAAGGAAATGCTAATTTAGGAGAGTTTGGATTCAGCTCTCCAGTTTATTCGAAAGTTTTAGGCATTTATATTCAATCATGCTCAGCTCGCGCTCCCTGAGTTCAGATTAGCTTTCAATGGGCTGTTTTAATTTTGTTTTAATTTGCAAATGAGGCAGGTGAGAGTCTGGACTGAAATGGGGGATGGCTCAGCTCATTCCCAGCCACACACTGCTGTCCTTGGCTCCAAGGATGAAGCACTGGGAAAGCTGGATGGATCTTGGGGGGTGGAGTGAGAACTGGAGGAATTGGGGAGCTGCTTTCAGACTGAATGTACCTTGAAAAAGGCTGGTGCTTACTGTTAACACTTCAGGTAATTCTGCTTTTTGCATTCAAGGAATTTCAGATTGGCAAAATCAATAATTTTCCAGCACAGAGGACTTCAGACTATCATACCTCATGTTATGATAAGTTACAGAGTGTGATACAGAATCATAAATTCCTTAAGGCTGGAAAAGATTTCCAAGACCATCAAGGTCAACCCTTGACCAAACATCCCCATGTTCACTAAAGCATATCATGAAATGCCATGTCTACTCATTTTTTGAACACTTCCAGGGATAGTGTTTCCATCACTTCCCTGTCAAGCTTATTCCAATGTCTGATCACTCTTGCATTGAAGAAATTTTCCTAATATCCACCCTGAACCTCCCCTGGTGCAACTTGAGGCTGCATTTATATTTGACTTTTTATTAATGCTAAGTAATATCAAAATACTTTTATCAGGCCTTAATGAACAATACTGAAAAGTCACTGAAGCATTTCAAATGCTTCATAAAGCAAGAGGAAAGAGCCATTTTTTTGGGGTTTTGGCTGGTGACAATAAGTTCTCACTGTTTGATGACTCTTTGGCATAAATTGGTGGCTTTTCCTCCCTGTCCAGTCCTTACCAACCACAACTGCAGCACTTTTTTAGCTGGTAATTTGAGGAGGCAATTTAGAACAGAAATAGAATAAAGTTTCAGTTACCATAACCAAACAAAAAAACCCCATAAAATCATAGAATTATAGAATATCCTGAGTTGGAAGGGACCCATCATTGAATCCAACTCCTGGCCCTGCACAGGACAGCCCCAAGAGTCACACCATGTGCCTGAGAGCATTTTCCAAAGGCTCCTTGATCCTTTAAATTTGGGCCACCTTGATGTGCAGCCAGCCTCAGCTCAGCAGAAAACTGAACTAACATCCCTTTGCATTTTTTGCCCGTGAAAGACCCCAGGCCATGCCCAGAGAGTGGCTTCTGCCTTTGCAAAGTGTGAAATATCAGGAACCAGCCCCCCCCTCCCTCAGCACCATCACACCCTGCTGCATTTTGATTTATTGGGCTCTCAAAATGGTTTGTTACAGGCGAGTGTTTCTGCCCTGATTCCCACCCTTACACGTGCACTGAACCCTCACCTCTGTCTGAAGCCTCGCTCAGTTTAGGTTTGTATCTTTTCATTGTGCTCTTTTTTTTTCTTTTTCTTTTTTTTAACAGAAAATAGATTGCCATAAATTTTGCCCTTTCAAGTGTTTAGTGACAGAGTGGAGCTGCCCTCAGTCACATCTGTTTATCCTGGTAAGCACATTTATAAAGTGATTTCCCGTCCTCGTTATTCTGTCAATGGCATTTCACACTGCAGCTACTTTAATGCAGCATTTTATCACTTGTCCTGAGGGCTGCTGACAGCTGCCAATTTCAAGGCTTCATTCCAATCTTAATTTTCTTCTTTTCCTCTTCTTTGCCCTCACTCCCTTTCCATATCTTCTCCTTTATTTCCAGAAGAAAGGGGAGTTAGATGAGTGCAACGAACGCCGAGGATTTCCTCTCCCCTTTAACACAGAGACATTATAATCCCATAATAATCCCATAATGTGAAGTGTGTGAGCAAGGAAATGTTAAAATTCAGGAGAGTGCAGCTGCATTTCACTTGACTATTGNCTGAGTTGCCTGATTGTCTTGTGTCTGAAAGAATGACATGAGTCCACCACCAAATTGTGTCCCCAAGTGCCACATCAAAACACTTTTTAATACCTCCAGGAATGGTGACTCAACTACTTCTCTGTTCCAGGGCTAGACAACCCCTCTGTGAAAGATTTTGTTTTCCTAATATCTGATCTAAATCACCCCTGGCATAGCTTGAGGCCATTTCCTCTCATTCCTTTGTTACTTTGGAGAAGGAANTTTTTTTTTTTTTTTCTGAAAAATTCTCCATTAATGCTCCTGGGATAAAATTTCCCTGCTCCTTTGCTATGCAGAAATTGGACTGTTCATCTCCCAGGGAAGGTACTTTGTGTTCTTGCTTGCTGTGATCCTCCTGCCCTCCAGAATCACCTAAATCAAACCCGAATAGGTCACAATCCGGATAAAAGCACAGCAGGACAGAAATTTTACCCAAGGAATGCTTTTCAGACCTCCTTGAGAGAGCTCCCTTCTTGCCACCACACTTGGATTTCATAAAACTATAGAACCATTTAGGATGGAAAAGACCTTTAAGATCATTGAGTCCAACCATTAACCCGAGTCTGTCGCCCTGATTTTTTTAGAGTGCTGTGTTTATAGTTGGTAGCAAAGGTTCTCATAGATTTTGTGTAAACAATCCATGTTTCTATAACCGGCCAAGGATTGTTTTGTACTTTGGATGTTGTTTTTCGTTCTTCTTTCTGGGGTGGAGAATGTGATGGGCTGTGTTTCTCACCTGTGGAATTTCAGAGGTGGTAACCTCTTTGTCCAATCCATAACTGTCTGTAAAAAGGTATAAATATAAGAATAAAGAGAGGCTGGGTCTCTTTTTGCTCTCTGCCCAGCCTTGGTGGCTGAGCTCCTGAGTTGCCTGATTGTCTTGTGTCTGAAAGAATGACATGAGTCCACCACCAAATTGTGTCCCCAAGTGCCACATCAAAACACTTTTTAATACCTCCAGGAATGGTGACTCAACCACTTCTCTGTTCCAGGGCTAGACAACCCCTCTGTGAAAGATTTTGTTTTCCTAATATCTGATCTAAATCAGCCTGGCATAGCTTGAGGCCATTTCCTCTCGTTCCTTTGTTACTTTGGAGAAGAGACAGACCCCACATTGCTCCATCCATGACCATCCAAGGAAATTTTTCATTGTCTCAGGCTGAGTTTGCTCATGCCTTCCATGGTAATTCCTCATTTGCTCAGTGTTCCAGCAAGGAGACTTTTACACAGGAGCCTGTTCCAGTGCCCAGCCACCCTCTGGGGGAAGAACCTTCTCATAATATCCAAAACGTCCCCAACACAACTTCAGGCCATTCCTTTGAGTCGTGTCATTGGTCACCACAGAGCAAAGATCAGTGTCTGCCCCTCCTTTTCCCCTCATGAGGAAGTTGTAACTGCAATGGGGTCTGTCCTCAGTCTCCTCCAGGTTGAACAGACCAAGTTGCCTGAGCCCTTTCTCGTGTGGCTTCCCGTCTAGAAGGAAAATAATGTTTTGTCAGCACCAGAAATGTTGGCCTGGGTCAAGGTGCAGTCACTGGTCTGCAAGGTCACATCAAAGTGGGTCTTGCATCATTCTCCAAGACCAAAGGAAAAATTTCATCTTGGCAAGGGTCAACCATTCTCTTACTCACATTTTCACTTAGTTTCACGAAATAGTAAAAAACAGTTTTCTTGTGCTGATCTGCAATTAACATGAGTTTCAGTTACTGGGATTTTCTTCCAATGGAATCGATTCTTTCCCCATTTTATTGCTGGAATGCATAGTCACGTTGGTGAAAAAGGGCAACGTGCCAGAATATTACTTAGACAACCCCTGGCATGCCCAAATGGAAGGCTTTTCATTTGTTCAATTAAAAGCACACATCAAAATCAGGACATTGTTTTTCTTTGATTTCATTATCCAGACTGATGCCTTACAAATGCATTTGCTCATGGGATCATCAGTCTGTGATTATCAAGAGAATTGAATCATAGAATGGTTTGGGTTGGAAGTCACCCTAAAAACCATCTGGTTATGCCACACTCTGAAGAGGAAGCAGAAAACAAGTGGGTCAGGAATGGTCTCTGAAAAACAAATACTTCTTATTTCCTTGCATTCTTCCAGGGGTGCCCCAACTCTGGAACTGTTCAAGGTCAGGTTGGACAGGGCTCTGAGTAACCTGGCCTAGTGGGTGACATTTTTCTGGGGACAGGGAGGTTTGAATTAAATTATCTTTAAGGTCCCTTCCAACCCAAACTTTTCTCTTATTCTATGGTTTTAATGATTCTATAGTTGCAAGTTCAAATTGCAAAAAACTTCAGGTGACAAAAATCTTCTCAGCTCAGACACAAAGGGTGGAAGTGCTCTAAGAGATTGAGGTGACAGAGGCTGGGATGCAGTGCTGCAACTCAAGGAATAATTCTAAAACCCCCACAAAATAGTATTTTGTCCAAACAGTCTGGTGAAGAAGCAGCCCAAGGTATCATGGATTATGGATGGATGCTTGAGCTTTTGAGATAAACAACAGGAGATTTTATACAGTACATTGAGAGAAAGAAGCTGATCATGGGTCAGCTCATGATAGAGCAGACATCTAAAATCATAGTGGATGAATTGTGGTCTTAAAGTGTGTTTTAATAGATTATTTTGAGACCTTAAAGTCGGGCAGGGACATCTGCACCCTGCAAACCTTCAGTTATGGGAAAAGTACATTTCTCTAGGTGACAAGAAATCCTAACAACCTGCAGAATCCCCCAGATTTGCTAACAGGAACATCTAATCCCTGTTTAGGAACAAGCCCTGTTGCAGATTGCCAGTTACAAACAACTGAACCTTACAAAAAAGTCTTGGCTCTTTGAATGATGAAGAGAGTAATAAAACCTTACACGTGGTGGTGGAATGGCTAAAGCAGAACAAAGCAGCAAAGCACATGCAAGGCTGTGATAGCCTGGCCCTTGTAAGGAAAATCACAGCTCACTTAGCCCTTGCAATTCTTTAAACAAGTCGATAACTCAGTGGAAATGAAAAAAAGAAAGTGCAAAGCAGCTGCTTTAATTCTTTTTCAGATTCTAGAGGTCTGTGATGTTGCCACTCCTCAGGTGACTACAGAAGGTAAGTGCCATGGAGAGAGGTACGAAGCAATGTCAAATGCAAAAGCAGGTCAGGAGACAGAAGAAAGAAAAAAGAAATGATAAAAACCAACCCAAAATTAAAAGTAGGTCAGTTTTCATCCTGACAAAAGGTTAACAGCCAGCTTCCTCTAGGCATTTTGCTGGATGCCACATTGTTAAATATATTTATAAGTGATCCAGGAAAGTGAATCCGTGGTGGAGGGAGGCCAAAAAAACCAACCAAACAAACAAAAAAAAAATCTCAATCTGTCATCATGATAATCCTGCAAATTCCATATTAACATGAAAGCTCTATTCAGGTGCAGAAGACTGTAACCTTTGGTGAGCTCCCTTGGGGCAGAATTTGGATACAGAACTATCAACAAACCCAGGACCACTTGAGCAGTCTCACCTGGAGGCTACACAGGTGAAGCAGACACAGTTATTCAAGGACAGGGGGGTCACAGGTAGAGCCAAAATGTCCAGGCAACCCTAGAGACTGGAGGATGGAAAAACCTGCCAGGAAAAATGGAATATGGAGCTGAGTCTGGCTGCCTGCTGAGAAGCAGAGACTCTCCAAAACTTATGGAGGACCTGGCTAAACATTACCAGGTCTCAAAATACCCTGAGAGGAGCCCGAATCCAGCAAGACTGAATTTGGGCAGCTGAGTTTGCACCTTGTGGGATGTGCCAGCTGGATCTTAATGCCAGACTGCACCCAGAGCAATGCCCAGTGTGCAGGGCAGTGAGAGGGCACTGTCTGGAATGGGTGGAATAATGAACAGCATGGACTTGGTACACAAAAGATGTAGAAGTCACTGCCCTGGGGGGAAATCACAGGGCAGAACCAGACTGTATTTCAGCAGTCAGGCTTGTCAGGAGTGGACAGGGCTGTTGCAAACATCAGAAGGTGCTCAGCACTTTCAATAATCCGACCATGAATGCTGTTCAGCATTTATGAATGCAAGTGTGAGAGGGAGAAATGGAAATTCCTCCTGCAGCTCCTCTGACTCCACATTTGGCACCCAAACCCAGCAGAGAGACTCAAGGAGCCCAAGGAAAACCATTCCTTAAGGCACTGGTGCCTTCCAGAACAGCGAATAAGGTGTGAGGACACACCATGAAGCAGGCAATAAATAACACAGGGCTGGCAGCCTGGCACCACTCCCCAGCTCCAGCCCCAGTCAGGAGGAGAGGATTAATTTATCCCTTTGCTAATGAGACACAGCCAGGGAGTGCCAGCACCTTGGTGGCTGACAGGGACAATGTGGCTGAAGAAGGTGGCACTTCAGTGGTGATAGCATTGGGTTAAAATGTTTCTAAAATCACAGTAGCATGGTAGGCCTCGAGCAGCATGTTCTAAATGCAATGATTGCTTAGTAAACATAATTATTTTGGGAGGCATTAAGGAAAGGGGAGCTGAAACTTATGCTTGGATGGAAACAAAGGGAACTGAAACTTATGCTTGGATGGAAACAAAGGGGCTGAAACTTATACCTGGGTAAAAACAATATATACAATATTACAATATAGATATTATATACAATATTACAATGTACAATATACAATTATACAATACAGAACAATATCGAGTTAGTGATTAACAAATGATCATAAGAGAGTTATGTAAGTAAAAGGTATAAATACGTTTTGATTCTGAAATCATGTCAAACTCCAGATTTGGGTTGTACCCCTGGGTTCCAGAGCTCTTCAATAAAGCACCTGCATATAATCATTCTGTGATGATGTGTTTCCAGGCTAACAGTGGCACTCCTGACCCAGGATCTCACCTTGTTTGAAGGTCACCAAGCACCAGAGAGCCTTCAGGCCAAACCATCTGCTCAGCCACCCACTCAGCTCATCCCACCACGGCGCGGGGCCGTCCCGACGCCTACGGAGAAAACCCACCTGGAGAACAAAGCTCTGGCTCCTCACAGCTCCCCCAAAGCTTTTGTGGAATAGCACCTGTATGATGGCACACAACAATGGGTGCTCTAACTCCACAGGCAAAGGGAGAAAAAGAATAGCAAGAGGTTTTTATATAAAAGTCTTTAACCCGAATCTCGCCGCTGCCACACAGAGTGCTGCAAAATTAATCAATGCCGGTTTCAGGGGGAGTGGGGGGGTGGAGAAGAAGGAAAGAGAGCTCTGAGTGAGCTAGATTTGAAGCCTAGAGTGTTCCCCATGGGCTAACAACTGCATGGATTTGGTGGGGATGTGCTGGGGATGTCCCTGGGGACATCAGAGCTGTAAAAATTCCTGATATGGCACTGTCCCCAGTTAGGAGATGATGGTGCTACTGTGATATTGGAGATATTCATCCTGCTTCTCTTGCTGCCCCAGACCTTCTCTGTCCTGCACAGATTCCAGCCCTAAAATCCTTCTGGGCTGCCCTCTGCCTGCAGCAAGGATGGTGATCCCATGAGGGCTTCTCAGCCCTAAGAGCACCCAGCAGAAAAGGAATCCTGAAAATCTCCCACCTGACTGCTTCCCACAACCCCCAGCAAATGTCCAGGGTAAAGATGGGACAATAGGGAAGAACCACTGCACCCTGAGATTTAGGGGATGACACGGTGCCTTGAGGGAGAGGCAAGGACAGAAAAACATTGAAAGATGATCTATGTGGCAGGATCAGTTTGAGTGTGGCTGTAAAACACCTCGTGCTCCTGCAAAAACACCCAGGGGAGAGGAGAGCTGTGCACGACAGAAATGCTGCTCATGCTTTTCTTTGGAGGAGTTTGAAAGTCATTCAAAATGAGACACCAGTTCATTGGCAGCACGGAAGTCAGTGGACCTACAACAATTTCCCATAGCTGGGGATCTACCCTATAAGCAAATTAACCCACTCACCCACTTCCTGAAGCTTATTTAGGGAAGTAAATATTTAAAATCTACTCTTTTATGAGAGATTCTTCTTGTGTCTCTCCTGTGAGGTGACTCAGAAGAAGCAATAACCAAACAAAAGGCAGGAAGTTCCTCTAAATCCTGATAGGGGAGCTGTAAAAAGTTGTGACATTCAGCAGCACCTGGAGCTGAATGGGAGGACTGAAAGATGCAGAGTCCTTAATCCTGAGATGGAGAGACAGGTGACTGGTGGAGGAATGCACAGCCAGTTCCCTGCTTGCACTTAAAGCTCTTTATTCCCTGCCTCAGCAATTCCGCTGCGGCGTTTATTTTTAATGCTTCGCTTTTCTGCAATTTGACTTTCTAATGGCAACACCTGAAGTCACCTTCCTTAACCCTTCCCAGGGATGTAAATTAGAAAGAACATCGGGTGGAAAAAACTGAGGGAACACGGCTCAGCCCTGCCAGACTTCAGTAGGAGGTGACTCCCTCCCAAGCCATCAGCAAAGGTGCAGGAGTTCCTTTTATTCCCTCCAGACACACTCAGGATAGAAGATCCCAAAAGTCCTTGCATCCCAATGCTGAGACTGACATTTACAAGCATGAGCTGAAATCAGGGAGGCAGAGGAGTCGTGGGGTTTGCTCTTAATTTCCTTCTCCCCACCCCTCCCATCCCCACTTTACATTTTTTGGATGCATTCAGCAAGTAGAAAGAGGATGGGGAGAGATACCTTGTGTGACAACTGAAATGCTCCAGAATTTTCATTTTTAAGGGCTGTTTTAAAGGATCATGCCCAATACAGGGGCTGATGCTTAGGGAGTGACTTTTGGGTCCTGGCTGCTGGCAGCATCCAGTAATCAAATCAGGCTGAAGGAGTGAAGTTTGCAGCAGGATTTTTATAGGGACTGTCAAAAAGAGACTAAATATGAAATTCTGCTGAATCATTGCAGATCAAGACATCCTTCACTTCACCTCTTTACTGGTCTCCCGCTCCCCACTGTCCCCACCCCCTGCTAAACATGCCAAAAATAAAGAGACACTTCTGCTCTCAGCTGAGTGTTATTGAGAAAGACACAAATCCCTGGAAATCAGAAGGAGGGAGACTCTCCAGGGGTAGCTGTGTCTGTTTTGGGCAGTGAGGAGAGCACTTTGTGCAACCCCCTTCAGCTGCAGTGACTGAACCACCAAATTAATCCAATACCTCATAAATTAAAAGGAAAAAAAGAAAAAAAATGAACTTTTTTTCAATGTTAAAGCTATATTTGTTTAGGGATCTCATGACTGAACAGAGTATGGGGAGTTGACCCCTTGTGTGTTTGTTTTTTTTCTTTTTTCTTTTTTTTTGAAGCAGCAAGTCTACAGAAAGGCAAATCACTGTGGACGGTCTTGAAGCTCGTTCTAGAGCCTTGGCATTTTGGTTCACCTGTTTGGTACAGATGTCAGAGCAGCTGAAAAGACTCCTTTTTGAAGGGAATAAAAGGCCCAATGCACAGACCAGACCCACTCTTAGGGCAGCCCACTGCCTCCCTGGGGTCTGGGATAAAGATGTGAAGAGAAAACATCCTATCTTGCTGCAACCCTCAGATTATTGTCCATTATTGATTTTTTTTTTCTGCTAGGTAGCAATGAAGTTGCAATAAAAAGGACAATCAAGAGACTTCAAGGGCTTGGGATGATAGATTAAGGGATCAGGAGCACAAGCAGTGCTGTCCCCTTATCCTCCCAGGAGGCTGCAGTGAGGTGGGGCTTGGTCTCTTCTCCCAAATAACAAGCAGTGGATAAGAGGAAATGGTCCCAACTTGCACCAGGAGAGGTTTAGGTTGGATATTAGGGAAAAAAAAATTCCCCCAAAAGGGTTGTCAAATCCTGGCAGTGGCTGCCCAGGACAGTGGTGGAGACATCATCCCTGGGGGACTTAAAAGATGTGCAGATGTGGCCCTTGGGGACAGGATTTAGGGGTGAGTTTGGCAGTGCCAGACCAGTGGTTTGACTGGATGATCTTAAAGGTCTTTTCCAACCTAAATAATTCTATGATACAATAACTCCTCACTGGATTTATTTCAAAAATCTCACTGGATTTATGGCCAACTCCTAAAATTGGTCAGGCAAAGACACAGTGGCTGCTACCTTCAAACACTGGTCTTGCAGAAGAAGTAGAGGGTTTTTTCCTATATGAAAAATAGCAGCCTTTTCAAAGAGCATGTAAGAGCTCTCAGTGCTGTATGAAGTTTAAAGTTGCTCCTCCTCAACCCTAACAGATTCTCTCAGATCTGTTCTCTCACCCCTTCCAGGAGAGAAAAGGATCTGCCAAGAACCATGAGAGGGGCAAAATGAGCACAGACTCCTTGGAGGAAATTAAAGCATTGCTCAGAAAATCAGCACGTGGAAATCTCCAGCACCCAGCTCTGAGCACTGCACCCCTTATGCACATCTCTCTCAGGCCCACAGCACCCAGAAACTCATCTTTTCATCCCTCAACACCAGAACTGGCATTCACCTGCAAGCTTTCCCCCAGGTGTATTTTATGTGTTCAAGCACAGAGCAGATCATTTCCCTCCTCTGCCCTCATCTTCACATTTGAAGATTTTTCAGAGGGCAAGGAGTTCTCTCTGTCTCTGGCAGAGCAATCTGAGCTTCCAGAGGGACAGGCATCTCCTGATAAAGTCCTGATATCATGGGTGAAACTGCAGATCCCTCCCTGCAGGGAAGATCTGCCTTCAGTTCCAAATGATGATCAGGACTTTCCTTGAGCTCCATCCACGCTGAGTGGATGGCAGGGTGTTTTCTGAGCAGGAGCACATTCCTTGTGCCTCACAATTCAAATGTGGGGAGAAAAATTAGAACCTGAATGTGCCAGATCTTGTACTGGGATCTCTCATCCCAGCACAGTCTGAAGAGAATTGGGTATGGAAGTACAGAACAAGCAGCATTTTAATCCTGGCACCAATCCTGACTCTTTCCCAGGTCTTAAGCAAAGCATTTACATTTCTGTGGAGCTCCACTGGCAGGGAAACAATCCATAATGTCTCAGTTTCTCCAGCTGTGAAACGGGAATAGGAGCACGGTGAGAAATCCATGGCAGCTTTTATCCCTCGTGGGAGAACTGAGGAGGAAAGATGAAACTCAGGAAGGTTTGTTCCAAAAATCACCAGCTCCAAAGGCAGAGTTAAAAATAAGCAGATGTTTATTGCTGTAGGTACAGCAGAGAATCATGGAATGGTTTTGGTTGTAAAAGACCTTAAAGCTCATCCAGTTCCAACCCCTTGCCATGGGCAGGGACACCTTCCACTGTCCCAGGTTGCTCCAAGCCCCATCCAACCTGGCCTTGGACACTTCCAGGGATGGAGCAGCCACAGCTTCTCTGGGCAACCTGTGCCAGGGCCTCACCACCCTCACAGGGAAGACTTTTTTCCTAATATCTAATTTTTTTTTTCTAATATCTAATTTAAACCTTCTCTCTTTCAGTTTAAAGCCATGGAAAAGTTTAAAACCTGGAAAGAAGGACGTCTTAGACATTCCCAGGAACATTCAGAGTGATCCAGAAGAATCCTTTTAGTCCTGACAGTTTACTAGAAGATGTTAGGTATAACGTTAGAAAAAACTGTCTGGACATGTTTTGATCTTTGATCTAAAATCCTTCTACCACACATCCTTCAACAGCAATACCTTAGCCTTAAATGAGGAGCTATTTCAACTTTTTTCTTTATACCAACAAGAGTCTACATTTTCAAAAAAATGCAGATTATGATGCCAACACGAGCAAACCACATCTGCACTCTTGCTGGACAAGAGAGATCTGAATTCTTCTGAAAAGTGACTCCGGTTGTATCTCTGCATTAAAATCACAGATTCACAGAATGGTTTGGGTTGAAAGGGACCTTAAAGATCATCCAGCACCAAGCTCCTGCCATGGGCAGGGACACCTTCCACTGTCCCAGGTTGCTCCAAGCCATGTCCAACCTGGCCTTGGACACTTCCAGGGATGGGGCAGCCACAGCTTCTCTGGGCAATGCCACTGATGGGGCATGGACCTCAGAGGACTCCTCTTTAAGGGACACCCATCTTTCTGATGGGCAAAATGTCCTAACTATTTCCCCAAATAAATGACAGATGTGGTATGAGCAGAGGAGCAAAGCAAGAACTCCTGCCTGTGGTGACAATGGATGGAAGAGGAGGGAGAATGAGGCTGACCTGGTAGCTCACACACACAGGCAGACAGAGATGTTTTGGGTTTAGACTGAAGCAAGATTAACACGTGAACTTTTGCTAGCCCTCAATGGTGCAGTTAAAGGAGGTGGAGAGATAATGGGATCATGAAATCACAGGATAATTCAGGTTTGAAAAGGCCACAGGAGAACTCAAGTCCGGCCTCTCACTCACAGCAGGACCAGCTCTGAGGTCACACCAGGTTGCTCAGGGGTGTAGCTAAAAATTTGCACTGAAGGCAATATATGAAAATACTAAAATCTGCAATTCTCCACAGCTCCTGGGTGAGTCTTAATAGTCTTTCTGCCTCGAGTGAGCTGTCTGAGAGCCTCAGCACAGAGGGGAAGAGGTGACTTCAGTGCAGAGAAGGAAATGACAACCAGAGGAGACACTGAGTAGATAAATGCTGAACAGGGTGGTGGGGAAAGACAGTTGTGTAACATCCTCTCTCATAAAGGAGCAATTAAAAGTATTGAAGAACACCTGAATTAAATGAGCCTGCATAGTGCAGAGGGCATAAACTAATACTGTCTTTGTCATCAGCCTCTAAAATTTGACATTCATTGTTAACAATGTTAAGAATGTGATTTTCAGTCTAATTTCTGCGAGGATGTGGGAGAATATTCCTGTCAAGGATAATTTATAAAGGACCAGGCACCTTTTGGTAAATAGGAGGGAATGGGTACCGGTCTGGCTGAAATGTGGATTTCATTGTCCTTCTCAGTCATCTCTTCCCTCGTTACCTCTGTGGGGTCTTTTCAATATCCTTGGTTCACTTCCCTCTCTGCTGACTCTGAAGAGGGAGGGCTGACACTCTCCAGCGGCTTCTTGAGATGTTTCAAAGCTTTGCCAAAAGGAACTTTTACATTTCCATGACTTAAGACTCACCTGTTGTTATTCCCCCCGCCTTGACTGGAGAAAATTTTGATTTCCCTACCCAAAATAATTAAAAAAAAGAAAGCACAGCACTCAACCCAGGGAGGTAAGAAGCCAAACCTGCTGGGACTGCTCTTTTGAGCACTGCTAGAGGATCTCAGCTGGTTGATGGGCTATTGATGTCCATTGTTATTAATTAGCATCAGAGAACTAGAGAGTGAACTGCTCTAACCTAAGTGATGGGTGAGAGGGGTAATTACCCTTTGGGGCAGCAAATCACAGCCACAAAAATCGCTGTATTGATGAGGCAATTTGATGTTTGTACTGCCTGTGCTAACAGAAATAAGGGCAAGATATTTCCTTTGTTGAGACAGTCATGATCTGGTGGCAAAAACTTCGGCAAAAGTGCAGTAAATGGAGGAGGAAATGAACACATTCTTTTCACCAAAGAAATATTAACACTTAAGCAAGAGGATTTGCAGAAGCCAGACAGTATTTCACCAGCAGCACTGGAGAGCTCTCTCTTTCCAGCTCTGTGCCTTATCAATGGACATTGACAGCTCATACACGAGACTTTAACTCAGCTCACTTTCTGTGAATATAAATATGCAGATGTGCCTCCCTGAAATTCGGATTGTTAGCAAATTATGTGTGTCTCAGCAGTATCTTCTCCTTCTGCAGAGGAAATACTTCACTTTTAGTAGGTTCTAAAGTCCACACATAAGGGATTTGCTGAATCCAGGCTTTCATTACTGCCTTCTTCATGCCAGCTCACTGAAGGAGCAGAGCATGAAGGAAAGGGTTTAGGGCAAGACTCTCTGACACCAACAGCCTTTGGATAAGGCACTGGGAATGTAAGTGAGAAAAGGAAAATTATCTCTAGCGCACAGTGGAAACCTCTCCAATTTAGCCAAAAACACTTCACTACACACAGTTTAGTCATAAGGTTACACCTGAGACATGAGAAATTGCCTAGGGCTAAAAAAGATTTGTGATATATTCCTGAAACCTCTCCGTCTTGCACAGGGATATTCAAGGCTGTGCACATATCCCTGATGAAACACTGAGTGCAAATATATACAAGCTTTAATCATTTCCATGAGGAGAGGAAGAAATACAGTTTTAGCCAGGCAGGAAGAAAAAGTTTGGACTTTTGCATGCAGTCATAGCAAAAGTGATGTGTGAGCAGAAAAGAGGCGATGAAAGAATCCTCACAATGGTATTTCATCTCTTGCCTCCCTGTCTGGAAGCAGTGGGATTACAGAATAGATGGATGAGTATTGATATATTTATAACAGCAGCGCTTAATAAAGAGTGGGAAAACGGAAAGAGAAGGAAATACAGCATGTCATTTTTGTGTTTGCTGTTTTGGGGATAGAACCCAAGGGAACTGTCTGAAGTTGTGTTAGGGGAGGCTTAGGTTGGATATTAGGTCAAAGTTTTTCCCCCAGAGGGTGACTGGGCACTGGAACAGCTCCCCAGGGCAGAGGTCACAGCTCCAAGCCTGACAGAGCTCAAGAAGCATTTGGGAAAAGCTCTCTGGGACATTATGGGATTCTTGGGGTGTCCTGTGCAGTGCCAGGAGCTGAACTCAATGATCTTTATGAGTCCCTTCCAGCTCAGGATATTTTGTGATCCTCACAGAACCCCTGAAACTAAAATTAGTGGAACTTTTCAGTGCTGCCTGGCATGACTGTGGCAGTTTGAAAGCAACATCCTAAAGATGTGCAGATTGAGTGTGAGTGGCTTTGACATGAAGGGAAGTCCCTCACAGCAATGCAGGAGTGAGTGTTGGAGGCCACGTGGACACAGAGAGTCAGATCACTATTCAGTGGAAATGGCCACTGCAGGATTCTGCTGGGACAGGCTGCTCTTTGTTCTCCAGACTTGCTAAGCCTTCTCCATATTTTCAGAGGCTGTTATCAGCTGCTGTTCTCACACACACCTCATTTTGCCGTCAGGCTTGCACAGTTTCCCACAAAATTCACCCTTCATTCACCCTGCTCTTCCTCTTCCCTAAAAACCAGTGAGGACTAGAGGAAATCTCTGTGACCAACCCATAAATCAACAGGGCTGCAGCTGTACAAGGACATGGGAGGTGCCTGTACTCAGGCACTGAAACTGCCCTTCACTGCATGCACATCATTAAATCCCCTTACACTCTGAGCAGGGTGGCTGCACCAAAACTGCTTCTACAAAACTTGTTACCCCTCAAACTGTGTCAAGAACTGGGTAAGCACTGGCTAATCTGGGTGAAAAGTGTGTCAGGGTATGCTTAACAATTAAAAACTGTAACGAGCAGGTTCTGGTGTCTTCGGTGAGTTTAATTTACTACTACAGAAATTATCTAGAAATTTTCCATCAGCACTTGTAAGCTCTGAATTGGATCCACAGGGCTTTTAACACGTTTCTTCTGTTCAGCTCTGGTACAACACCAAAATCCTATCTACAGCCTGCTGCTGCAGGAGCAAAGAACTAACAAATGGGAAATAATTGAGAAGAGAGCACTGAAGTGACTGGAAAGCCAGGGAGACCAACTTGTGAAGAGGAGGATAACTGTTAGCATTTGAGGAGTTTAAAAGCCAAAGGGGAAGAAGAATTATTTGCAGGGTCCAGCAGAGCTTCACTAGGTGTAAAAAGCCGAGAATGAGAAAGGGATCTTTAGCAGGAACAGAGAGAAGCATTTCATCAACACCGAAGCCTGCTGGACCGTGAAATAGTCTCCCGAAATAAATGGAGGCAGCCCTGCAGCTCGGGTCATTTTAAATTAGACTGGGCAGGATACTGGAGCTGGTTCTTTAGGGAACAACTCAATACCAGTCCCAGGGATGGCCATGTCAACCTGGCAGGCAGCTCTGCAGCTCAGGATAATGAGGCTCCCCAATGCTGTCATGAGGAGAGCCTGACACTCGCACGGCGCCGGATCGTTCACGGACGGTGCTTGTCATGATCTGGTGTTATTTATACACTACTCTGAGTCAAAAAGCCTCTGTGAAGAGACAGGCAGAGCCCTCATAAGTCAAAGCCCTGGACTGTTGAAGCTGATGAAAGGTATAAAGCAGCTTGAACTAAACCCTCTAAACTGCAGCCATCGGTGAGAGAATTTACCGAAAACGCCCCTCAGCAAGAAACGATAGGCAGTAATGAGGGAACGAGGAGCATGCTTGAACTAACAAACACGCTCTGCCAGACTCTGTGGGGCTTTCTTTTGTTTTATTTTTATTGTGTTTCATTTTCTGTCTGCCTACAAAGGCTTGAGTGACAGGCGTGGAGGCTGGCATCTATCACTTCTCTTCAAAACAGATAGGGAACAAACATCAACATTTCTCAACAGCAACCCAGAGGGAACAACTTCTCCTAAAAATAAAACCATTTTCCTCACACCTGTTGCCACAACCTATCCATCTCTCCTTCTTTTTTGCCAAGGGATGAATCAACTAAAATGCAGTCCCTGTGATGTGTTTTGCTTTCTTCAGGATATCACAGAATCACAGAGTGGTTTGGGCTGGAAGGGACCTTCAAGAGCATCTTGGACCAACTCCTGTGCCATGGGAAGGGACACCTCCCATTCTCCAAGGTGGGAGAATGGGGATGGGAAACCACTGTGAGAGGAAAAGGGTTGGTGAACCATCCTGAGGGAGTTTTTCCTCATTTTCCTTTCTCATCACCTCTACGGAAGCTGTCTGCATGGGGAGGATCACGGGAAACTTTCTGAATCAATGCAGAATTTAGAATCTTTTTTTTTTTAATAGGGCTTTCCAGTCACCAGCTGAAATTCTGTGAAGTTCCTCATTCAGGCCTTATCCATTTCTTCTCAAACTTTTGTCTCCTCCCATTTTTCAGGTGACCACAGGTGCAAATGAAAGGCAAGGGATGGTAAATTATATACATTTTATATATATATTTGCTATGACAGAGCTTGTGCCAGCACTGAGCACTGACAATGCACATTACAGTTCAGCTCATGTATTTCTGATGGCACATTTTACAGTGCTATATATAAAGTTGTTATGGCATCTATTATTCACTGCCAATACAGTTCAAGTTAAAATAGGTTTTATATAACAGTTCAAAGCAATATTTTAAGAAATAACACTTGTGTCAAGGCTGCTGCGTCCTACCAGATTTTGACATTTCCAAGCAATAAAGATCTTTATCCAAAATGTAAGGTTTTGGTGAGACGTCTCCTTTGCAGACGTCTCTGGTTTTAATCTGCAAGCAACAGCAAAAGGAGCACATTTAAATAAAATGAACAGCCAGGTGAACTTTTGACTTGGCTGTTATCTGTCTAGGTGGAAACTGTGAACGCTGCAAAGCGCCTCGAGGGATGTTCCTGACAGAGAACAATGTCCCATTAACCCCAACCTCTGAAGAGATTCTGGAGATGTGGAAAAACACACAAGTGGAAAAAAGTCATTGGAACATTAAGAAAATGTCTATTACAGGCACAATTTTATATCTGTTTTTTAGGACACAAGAGAGAAAGAGAATTTATTTCCTTATTTCTTAACCCACAAAGGAGTTTTAATACCAATTCTTGCAAAAAGGGCAAATTCAATGTCTCTTAAAAAAAAGCTCCGTGACTGGTACCAGCACCATGAGCTTCTCCAAAGTTGTGTGTAAGCAGAAGATGTGATGTTCTTTCAATGTCTCCTGTGCTGCTCAAGATCTGCATGTTTCTGGTGCTGGATATGCAGTAACATAGAAATCCCAGTGAGACCAATCTACCTGCACAAGACAAATTCTGCACAGCTCTGTTCTTCATTCTGGCCCCCAAAGAACAAAGGACAACAAATGTTATACATGAAATTGGCAATAAATTTAGTCTATTAGTTATGTTTGACAGTTAGGAATAATGTGTCATTTTAACCTTCTTGGCTACTCACTGGTTATGAAAATGTAATGGAAAAAAGTTGTGGTGCCTGTGAGCTCAGGGAATCCTCTGTGTACCCACAATTTCTACTGAAAACAGGGAAGTTTTAATGTGCAAGATGAGTCCTTTCACGAGAAATATGCTCATGTGGGTCAACAAAGAGAAAAACAAAACACAGTGAAAATTATTTAAAAGCACCATCTGCTTACTCAAATACAGCTGGGGAGAGGAACAATGCTGTCCAAAAAATCTCATTTTCATTACATTTCATTCAAAAGAGATGTTAAACAAAACACCATCAGTCCTAAATGTTTTCCTCCTGAGGAGAAATGTTTAAGCTACATTTGAAATAATGTTTGTGGAATGCAGCCCTCCTTAGAGGATGAACAGGAATCTTTGAGAGCAAAGCAAAATGGATAGAGGAAATGGGGGAAAAAAAACAGGCAAAAAGAAAGTGCACAAATTCTTGGGAAGCAAAAGCCCAAACAATATTAACTGCATAAGCTGACTAAATCATTAATTGCATAAACCCAACTATACCAAGGTAAATTCATATTAGGCAGAAAGGTATTCATGATCACATCAATAGATACAAACCCTGCACAGTACATGAATGTAGATTTTTATTTTTTAAAGTTATTTAGGATTGTGATAGGGTTCATTTCACCACCATGGCCACATGGCCCTGTGCATCTTGGTGCAGAGACATCTGATTGTGGCACAGAAATGGGGTTTAACCAGCAGAAAAAAGATCTCTCCAGGGAGACACAACTGCACGCCTTGACTTTCCAAAGCTGAGAAGCTTGAGGCTGCCTTGGGGGTTCTCATTCCCCACTGCCTAATGGGCAACTACTGAATGAGGGGTTTTTTCCTGGGGAGGAGAGGCCCAATGTAAAGAGGAAATGAAAAAGGTACTGACTATTTCAAACATAAGAACCACAAAATCACAGAACCACAGAATGGCTGAGGCACCACAGTGGGGTCATCTGGTCCAACATCCCAGCTCCAGCAGGACCATCCCAGACAACATGGCACAAGATTCTACTCAGACTATTCTTAAATATCTCCAGTGAGCTGTGGTGCTGTTCACAAGATAATTTCAGAAATATATTTGCTACCATCCTTCTTGAACATCAAAGTGCAGGAACAGCCCAAAATGTGCATTTTCTTTGCATTAAAGCTAGAGTTTGTCCTGCTGGATGCACTGAGATCCCTCGAGTGCAGAATGACAATTCACAGCCAAAGATACTCAGTGTGAGAATATTCTTTGACAGTTTCACCCCCAGTAATGGACACAAGTCCACAAAGCTCATTCATCTCTGCTCAGTGAGCCACAACAGAAATTAGACAAACACTGACCTCGACCCTCTCCTGTAAAGCTGTCAACATTTCTGACTGGGAGAGTTGAGTAATATGTGGCCATCACTGTTTGCAAAAAGAGGTCCCAACCTCAAAGCACCAGCCCCCAGCAGGAACTTTTGTCCCCTTTTAGCACTGTTAACTCAATCACAATTCCTGCTGCACTGCAACCAAAATCTATCCTGATAAAATTAGCCCAATCCAATTAAAGGACGAAGTATAGCCCTTAATTAAATGTTCTGATTATTCTGAAGCCCTGTTTTTTCGGGTTCATCTTGAGTTTAGGTCTGTAAAAGCATACAAATTAGAAAGGTTTAACATGTTCTTGTTTTTGCCCATTTATTGCTTCAATTTAACTAACAAGAGTTTCCCAAAAGCATGAAAAGAGAAGTATAAAAAGAAAAATGTGGGATGTTTAACTTATTCAGGCCTCTTTTTGTTCCTTTTATTTCATATTTTTGCAGTTCTTAAGAAAAAACAAAAAAAGGAATAAAAATAGTACGTCCTCTTTTAACTACATCAAGAGCGTCCAAATACTTTGATATAGCTAAATATTGAATAATTTGAAAAGGTTAACAAGTTGTTTCCTTTTGTCTACCTATTATTCTCTCTGATGGCAAAGCTGAGTATTTTTTGCCTGTGACAAATTCCCGTTTCAAGTTTGCGAGCACTGAGGAAGTTGCCTTGCTGCAGAACCCAGTTCAATTAAAGCACCTCACCACAAGAAGACTCACTGGGAAGAACCCAACCATCAGCCCATGAACTAATTCTTGGCATTTTCATTACAAATCATACGGATTTCCAACTTTTCCTTCTGTCACTGATTCCCACGTTTAGAAACTCTTGATAAACTCCCCCGTTCTTAGCGACGCTGTGCCGGCAGCGACGCAAATCAGCATTTCCTTCACGTTGAGCGAGGCACAACACAAGGATTCTGCACTTCCAGCTCACAAAACCGTGGTGGGAGGAGGCTACTGACCTCAATCTGCTGAATGGCCTCTTCCCTCTGGCGGATGGCTTCCAGATCCTCCTCCGTGATTTCCGAGAGCAAGGCTTGGTCCTGGCCCTGGTTCTGCCACACGCCGTCGCCTCCGTTAAAGATCTTCTCGTCGTCAGGCAGGTCGGAGAAGGGGGCCTTAGGGCTCTGCTGAGGTGGGAGAGTGGAAAGGAAGCAAAGGAAGTGTAAATATTTTCCAGTTTTACACAGCTTTAGTGCGAGGAAAGAAAAGATTAATGTAAGAGCTGGCATAAGTGGTGGTGAATAGGTGAAGAGGAGCAAAGGAAATTATATGAGAGGAAACATTTCAAGTCTCAGAGGAAATGGTAGGACCTGAAGTTGGATCTCCTGAGCTACTTTTGGGCCCCAGCAACCAACTTCAATTTTCCACAGTTCTGGCAGAACAGAGCATTGATTTGCAGCTGAAAAATAAAGCATTTACCTTGGTTAATTTCCCTGCAAATTCCTCTTGAATTAGACACTTTCTCAGGCACAGAGAAATCCTATTTGTTTGTCTTGAAGACTTTATGACCCAACTTGCAACATTCAAAACATAAAGGTTCCAGTCTTCTCCATTTACGAGATAAAGAGCACAGCTTTTAAAAGGGGAAATCACTGCAGGGCTGTGAGTGAAGAGTGAACAGCCTGAGCAACTCACAGGCTCGTGGTGTTCACTCTGTGGAGCTGAGCTGGTTTTGCTGACACATCAGATCACAGTCATTGAATGGTTGGGGTTGAAAGGACCTCAAAGATCATCTCATTCCACTCCCTGCCATGGGTAGGGACACCTTCCACTAGACCAGGTTGCTCCAAGCCCCATCCAACCTGACCTGGAGCACTTCCAGAGATGGGGCAGCCACAGCTTCTCCCATTCCAGCACCTTGTCACCCTCTGAAGAAAGAAATTCTTCCAAATAGCTAATCTAAATATCTCCTCTTTTAATTTAAAATCACCCCCCATGGCCCATCTGCCTGTTTAATAAGCTTTTCTCCCTCTTTTTTAAAAGTCCCTAACTTGTTTTATGAGCCCCAAAATACAACTTTCTACTATTTTGGGAGCAGCACTTATATTCAGGTCCAGATTTTAAAACCCTGTTCAAGAACCAGTTGGATCTACACAAAAGGTAGGGGCAGAGGTTTAACAAGGTCTTCTCCACCCAGCCTTTAGGTTCTTTGCCTGTGTTAGGCTCAGTCCTGACTGGACTTGGAGAGTGAATTGATTTAAGGCTGTTTTGGAGGCTGAGCTCAAGTTCTAAATTAAGAGGTGCTGTTGAAGCCTCCAACCTTACAACTGCATGAGGATTCCACTTCAAACAATGCTCATGGTCCTCTAACTTGGTCTTGAGCTGAACTTTGACTCCTAACCACAAGTGACAACAAAAGAGCAAACCAAGTGCTCCTGATGTTCTGAAGCTGAAAGAAGAACTGGCAGTGGCCACAGCACATCCTTGACTTAAATGTTCTCAAAGCCTCTGAAAGCTATAGGGGAAAACAAGTACTCAGGGGGAGGATCAGTTCTCTGAATGTGGGTTTATCTCAAGCACAAACACTGGGAGTTGTGCCCAAAAAATAAAAGCCTTTGGTGTCTTGCTGTGGCTACATCTTCAAAAGTATTAATTCCCCTGAATTCCCACAGAGTGAACAGGAATCCAGGCCATGGGCAGTTTGCTGCGAGGGCACAGGACTGGAGAACTGGAAGGACTGGGAGGAATTGAGTCTGGAAATGTTTATTTAACTCTCTAACCCTTCTTTAACTCTTTAAAAAGTATGCCATTCCTGTATTTAGAAACAAAAGAACTTTTGCATTTGCCTAAACGTAGACACTTTGTCTTATGGAATTAATTCATTATTACTATCACCATAGTTGGAGGCATAGGAAAATAACACAACGTGGTGGAGGAAGTGGGGTGATGGAAGAAGTAGAAGGAAATAGGAAAATCAGCAGCAAACAGTCAAGTATCTTTCAAAATATGAACAGAAGGTGAAAATCTTTGACATTAATATCTTACTTTGTTTCACCTTCTGCTTTCCAGGGATCTACCGAGAAAGGGTGAGCTACAGGAAGAAAATCATCATTTAAAATTAGGTTAAAGATTAATTTAGACTTTATAAGACATATTTTAATAGGATTAAGATACTCTGGAGGTGTTTCATTCACTAATTATTACGTGCCTTGGACACTAACTTCCCTGGCAGAGTGTTTCAGTGCCAAAAGAGTGTATTAATGGACTCAGAAAAAAAAAAAACCCTTGGGGGATTCTAATGCTTCATTTAGTGACAGAGGTGTCCTCTCATCTTCACCAGTGGGCTAAGATGAGCAGAGGCAAAGTGCACATGGCCAAGTGGGCTGGAAGATCCCAAGAATCTGCCCTGTGGAGACAGGAAAAGTGTTCTAATGAGATTTGTGTGCTCTGGTCCCAGCAAGGGCGCTGCACCAAGGACCTCAATGCCCATGAAAGGACACTCAAAGCCCTGCTTGTCCTGTGCAGGTCTGAATTTCAGTGGAAGGTGACAAATTTGCAAGTTTCAAATCGTAGCTCCAAGCTGTTCAAATTTCAAGTTTTCAAATGTTTCCTGTTCTGGTGTGGGAGCACAGGGATAACAGGAGAGGCAGCAACCAGCTCTTCACATTAGGTTAGTCCAAGGAATAACACAGTTGTACCACAAATATGCTTTATTTTGGTCCGTGTCAACTTTATTTGTCATCCTCACTAGCTGGGGTTGGTATCTGTAAACAACACATCTCCCCTCCAAATTACTCAGATAATGCATTGCATGTGCTGCTGCTCAGTCATATTTTAGACCAAAAAAACCAGCTATCCGTGTGTTTAAAAAGGTAAAAGTCTAGACAAAGATCTTTTTTCTTCAAACAAAGTAGTGACCTAAGTTAATTTCAGAGCTGCTGAAGGCAATTACCTGCATTTGCATCCTTAACATCTTCTGAAAAAACCCAACCGTGGCTGCTGAATGAGTAAATCAGTAAAACAACAGGATGCAGGGGGGCTGATATTTCCTTCCAGACATAAAAATGGCTCCATAATAATGTTAAATACAGTCACCATGACCTGCTATGCTGTGCTAACAAATAAAAGTGATTTTGTGCTGTCCAGGGTACAGAGCCCCCTCATTTCTGTGATAAAGTGAGCAAATCTTAAATCTGAAACAGTGAAGAAATCTAATCACTTCTAATGTTTCTGATTGAAAGCTGCACACAGCTTGGCTTATCAGTGCTCTTCATTCCCTTCTGAATTATGTTCATTGCCATGTCTGACAAAACATTTTATTTATAGCAAGAAAAGATCAGATGGAGGGCACTCACTGAGCCTCCACAGATAAAGTTCCCTTTGACACTGCACTGGAAGGGGCCATAACTCCCTGTACAGGCATTTCCACAATAAATTTGATTTAGTGCCAAATTTTGTGCCCTGCGATCCTCTGTGTAATTTTCTGTCGGATTTCCTTTCATAAATTGTTAATTGGATGTGTTTGAAGTTGTTCTTTTGTTGAAATTTGCCTCTGGCAGATTTTTTGTCAAGATGTATCTATAAGCTGAAGTCTGCCAATGGAAAAAAAAAATGATAGCAGAGAAAAAGTTGAGTATATCTGATATGCTCAGTAGTTCTTTTAGAAATGAATCCTTAGGACTGAGGGTCACACCATGCTGTTGTTCATCATATCTGAAAAATTATGCCCAGGCACAACATTTTTCTTGTTGGATAAAATCTTTCCACCAGGATAAAATCGTTGCTGCTTACAACTACATTTTTTTATCAGATTTATTCTACCAATGGGGAGATGCTGTGTGCAGCTGCTGATAGGGGGAAAAAAAAAAAAGGAAAAAAAAGGTTTTATCTGGATGGTGACAGCTTCTGTCAGTGCCTGTGCTTTATCAGCAGTAAAATCTTTGCCTCAGAAGCTGCATGTCTGAGACCCTTCCAAAAAAACCCTCTCCCAACCTTGGTCCTGCCTCACCCCCCATTTGTCCATCAGAAGGGACAGAACTCCACAAGCCTGACAGCTCTTGTCACACAAAATCACCAAGCAAGGCATTGAAAGCACCTCTCTTCTGGCTCCCAGATGGTCTTTATTCCACAGAGAAGCAGAAATCTGATGGGAACCCAGCTAATATTTCACCAACCAGCCCTCACAGCCCAGCTCCAGAGAGCTGGGAGTCTCCTGGAGCAGTGAGAGTGTCCTGGCACCTCCCAGTCCTGCAGCTCTTTTTTACATCACAAACCCCAGTGATGACATTCCTGATTGCCAGTCACAAGCCTGGTCCCTTACCACAAATTCAGGGCATGAAATGTTGGCTGGAGATGGATGAGAAGTGGCTTTTAGTGCCAGAGAAATGTTTAGTGATTTCAAAGGAAAATTTCCTCTCCAAAACCTGAAGATACAGAGAAAAATTATACAGCAGAGACAAAAAGGGAGACACACACACTCCCTCCAGCTTGGGTTAGTACAAGACAGATAATAAAGGTGAGAAATAAGATGGGCCTCTCACAGTCTTGCCAAAAAAAGAACTGCAAGAGCTGATGTAAATAACCAAGACTTACTGAAACAGGATTTACAGACTGTCCCCCAGGTGAGGGACACCACAGGCACAGGGGAATGAAGGGCTGAGGAAAACACCCACAGACTTCTACTTTCAACCTCAGCACGAAGACAGTTGAGAAGGGAACTTGATTAAGCCTGGAATGAGACAACATGAACCCATTCCTACACCACCTCCTCCCACTCCAAACTCCACCAGGACTTGTGTCCTGGGGAGGAGGCTTTAATTTCTGTGTGTGAATGTTTGGGAGGAGGATACAAACCCAATATCTCAGGATGGATGTGGCAGAGCTGTTGTCAGAGTGGGGAAGGGCAGCAAGAGGCTGGAGAGCAGCCCTTGGAAAGGGATCTGGGGGTTCTGGTTGTGACAGCAAGATAAATTTGAGCCAGCAGTCCCCCACCTGGACTGAAAAACAAATTCTGGAGAATAAGAAGGGGCACAAACTCCTTTTTTTCTGACCACTACTGCATTCACATGCACATTTCAAACATCTGGAGCTGCCTTGATATGCACAGCATCATTCACAAACTCCTTGTTACCTCCCAGGTTATATCAGCACAGGTAAAACCAGTCCCACTTGTCTGAGCTGATTTTGTACTGCAGACTGCAGGCAGCTCCGAGGAGGAAATCTTCTGCAACCAGGAAAAAAGAGCATTTTAGAGCTTTGATATGACTCAGGGAGGAAAGCAGGGAAGTTCCTCTGTCTTCCCTGATCTTCAGAAGGCTCCTGCTCCTCTAGCAGGGATATGGCCAGCTCCAGCAGCAACCACCACACCTCCCACAGCTCCTGCAGACTCTCACATCTCCTCGGGTAACATTTGGCTCTGGCTTTCAAACCCAATGCAAATGCAGAGATGTTTATCTCTTGCTTTATAGTACATATAGACACATAAACAGCCTTTATGGGGATCTCCTATTCTCAGCAGCACCCAGGCTCAGAGATTCACATTTTATTGCGTGTAGAATAATGAGGCTGGAGTGTCTGCATTAGAGAGAAGTAAAACACCGTGCACGGAGGGCCACAGTGCAGAGCAGTGCTGGAGCTGCTCTGCCTGGCACGTTTTTAGTGGCAGGTTGGCACTGCAAAGCTGCCTGGGACAAAAATGACACAGAGCAGCCAGTTTGGCCTGGCTATCCCCAAAATACAGCCAGGTTAGGGCTGATGGATAAATCGGATTAGATGATCTCTCTCTAACCATCCTTCCAAAACAACTAACCTTGCAGGCTCAATGAGATTTAGAGCTGTAGCACACCAGGCAAAAGCCCAAAGCAATTACAGGTGGAAAGGGCCTCAGGCAGGCACAGAACAAGCAGCCTGGGACTTCTAAATCTTTTAGAGGAGAGAAATAGTGATATTACAATTTTGAATTATCTTTCACACAGTCTTCTGTGTGAAAGAATCACAGGAGTGATTGGTAATCTAAGCTCTGTTGTCTTAGGAGAGGAGCTTCCCCCAACAACTGGGAAAGAAATGCATCACAAGAAATCACAAATTAACCATTGCCTGCTCTTCCTTTCCACTCAAAAAAAAAAAAAAAAAAAAAAAAAAAAAAAAAAAAAAAAAGGCAAAATTTAAAAATAAAAAAAAAAAGAAAAAAAAGAAAAAGGCCAAATTTAAAACTATCACAACAAGGACAACAACTTTCAAGTGAAACGTGTTGGATCCTTCCTGCATGCATCACTGACACAGGCAAATACAGAAATGGATTCAGCATTTCCTTCAACTTATGCAAATTTGATTACTCTGCACCAATGTAGCATGAGAAAAAAAACCAGGATGGGGAAATTAGCATAAAGGGAAGGCTTGAAGTGCGTTTTTATTTAAATTTACTGGAATCCTTCATGTGCTTCTGTCTTCACTCTTGATCAAAATGTTTACTTTTGAATGAAGGGAATGTGAAATTGAGCAAGAAAACCACCCTTTCTACCACTTTCCTACTACAGAATCTGCAAGAAATTACTGATTTTAGGGAAATTGCATTAACAGAGGCTATTTTGCTAGTTTGCTTTTCAGCATTTTTAAATTTCCTCCTTCAGGTCTCTGCAGTCACGAGGACTGAGAAAATCTTTTCAGTTTTCTGGAACTGGAAGAGACTCAGTAAGAGAGTACCTAGTTCATGCCTCCCACTGCCTTCCTCTTCTTTAGCTTGCCTTCAAGACTTTATTACTTCACCAAATTCATTCTAAGCAATCCTGACCTCATCACCCAGGGCTGCTTGAGTTCAGAGTCGATCTCACTGTACTCAGGATGGGAGAATTAAATGACCTGTCTGTGGTAGATGAAGAAAAAGAAAATAAGCCAGGGGCCCGAGGTTTAGCTCTCTGATAACTGATGTCCTTTCAAGAAGCACAGCACATTTTCTCCCCACAGTGGAGACCAAATTTAGGAGGAATGCCCTTCCTACCAGGCTCAGATGGTGGGGCTGACACTGATATTTTGCTCATGGAGATCATCAGCTTCCAGGTCAAATCCAGTTATCATGAGGGCTACATTTTGCCATGTACTTTCACCCTCTGACTGAAGGAAGGAGCACCTTGCTCTGTTCCTATTTCCAGCCCTTCTCTTTTTAATTTTTGCACTCTTGGTTTGGCAACTTTATCTACCATGCAAATAGAAGGTCCCACGGTGATGTGAGTGAAACAAAAGGGCACCAGTGAAGAGGGGCACACATCTCCCCTTGCTCTGCTTTTCAAACCCATTTCACTGAATGATTTCAGCCTGACTGCATCCATCCTTCCCAAATCCAGCTGCCTGGGCTGCCACCCCCTTCAGGTGGCATCACCACCCACGCAGAGCAAGTGGATAAACACTCCTTTAAGGCTGTCAGGAAGGAGAGCATTCACGCTCGTGGCGTTTTTACAGCATCACAACACATCCCTAAAGCTGCTCCTGCCCTCTCCGAGCTGTCTGTGTTAAATTCTCAGCATCCTCTGTCTTTGCTGGCACCACGTTTTGGCTGGCAGGGCTGTCTGAGAGCTGAGCTCTGCGTCGTCCCTGGATCCTGAAGCAAGGCAGAGACTCCCTGCTCACAGCTCCCTCCTGAGCAGCTGAAAATCCCAGAATTTGTGGAAATGGCCCGGGCTTGAAGGAGCTCACAGACACATCAAGGCTGTCTAGAAAGGATCGTGTTGCCTCTGCCTCCCAACGTATGTGCTGCACAGCTGGTGAGCAGCTTCCTGCTAGAAAGGCAAACAAGAGGGAGAATGAGTCAATGGCTCTGCCTTTAACACCCATCTACGACCAAAAAATTTAAAATAGTGAGGATTCTTTTTTTCCTGGGCTCAAGAACCAAATTCAGCTCGATTTCCTGCAGCAGAGACAACCCCTAGCATGGGCAAAGTGCCACTCTGGAGCAGTGGAAAAGCAGGAAAATGCTGGAAATAAAAAGTATGTCCCTTTCTTTCAAAAAATAGACTGCTTTTGTATTTTGCTTTTTTTTGTTTTTGACTGCTCAAACAGTTTTTTTATTTATTTATTTAGATTTTTTTAAAACATGGTTGACTCCCACAAAACTTCATTGGCATCAATTTTTAAATCCCTCTTTGTTCCTGGCCTTTGGCAGGGTTTCAATGGACTGCTCAGTGTCCAAGCAAATGTTCAGAGCCTGAGACTGAGAGTCACTCTCATTTAGTGACTCTCTAAAAAATATCTGCCCGTTTCACAGCCCCTGCACTGCCAGGATGCTTCTGTTACTGCCTAAAAACCTGATCCCAAATGAGGACAAAAATCTGAGGAATCTCTTCACTTTTCTGGAAAAGCCTTGGAGGGGTGGGTGGTCACCTGATGGGAATGGGGCTGGGGACACAAAACAAGGTTCCTGCCTCTCTGGGAGAATGGGGTCCCCCTTTGTGGGAGAGAAGGATGAAAGCAGGAGCTGAGCTTGGAGCAGCAGGATGGGACAGCATCTCCTCATCCCACCACAACTTTTGGTGTCATCCCCAAAAAGTCTCATTTTGAAAAATCATAGAAGCAGAGTAAGGTTTGATTGAAAGAGACCTTAAAGATCCTCTCATTTCAACCCCCCTGCCATGGGCAGGGACACCTTCCACTATCCCAGGTTGCTCCAAGCCCCATCCAGCCTGGCCTTGGACTCTTCCAGGGACGGGGCAGCCACAGCTTCTCTGGGCAACCTGTGCCAGGGTTTCCCCACCCTCATACTAAATTCTTTCTAATACCCAATCTAAATCTCCCCTACTTCAGTTCAAAGTAATTTTCCTTGTCCTGGCACTCCAGCCCCTTATCCAAAGTCCCTCTTCAGCTCTCTTGGAGCCCCTTTAGGAACTGGAAGGGGCTCTGAGGTCTCCCTGGAGCCTTCTCCAGGTGAACACCCCAGCTCTCCCAGCCTGGCTCCAGAACAGAGGGGCTCCAACTTCCTGAACATCTTCGTGGCCTCCTTGAGTCTCACTTCAAATGATCCATGACCTTCTCACATTGGAAGACAAAAAACTGATTTTTATAATTTCCCCATACTTCAAACCAAACTTTTTTTCCCCTTTTCCTCCAAACATCAGATGTTACAGCTCACGGGACGCAAACGCCCAAGTGGCAATACTGGGATGAAATAAAGACACTTGGGAATGTAGAATTTGATTATTTTGTTGTCTATTTAAGTGTGCAATTATAGCAGAGCACTGCACAGCAGAGCCCAGTTAGGCAGGAACTTCTATAATTAAGAGGTTCTGTAGCAATTGTTCCTAAAAGATACATTCAGAGAAACAGAGACCATATTTTCAACTAAATTGGTGAAATGGTTTCTGTCTCTCTAAGTGCTCCCATCAAAGTCCCAGGACATCAGTGGGATTTTCCCAGTCCATGCAGGAGGGCATTGATGGTTCTCTCTCCTGGCCAGTGATAATCCCCATGTAACTCAGTCTAATCTCCCCACCTGTAAACAACCTTAAAACATCAGATTAACTGAAGGGAATGAAATGCTTGCCCTGATTTCTGTGTGCTCTGACAGCAAGGACTGACACGGACAAGAGGACATTGTTGTACTGGAAATATTTAACAGCAGTCAACTTTATTTAGAGGATATGAGCTTCAATCCCCAGAAAAATGAAGAGTGACAACTTGAATTTCAAGTCAAATCAAGTCAGGGTATTTACTGGTTTAGAGAAAAACACAAGAACAGCAGAAAGAAAATTATATTCTTCCTCAAGAATAGTGATAGAGTTATTACAGATTTAGGCAATGTCTCAGAGAAGAGAAACTAACGCTATTAGGGAAATTTAGACACGGAGGTGTCTTTGGCACCAAAGTGCCTGCAAAGTGAAATAATGAAAATAGGAAGTGCAAACATTGCTAAAGGGAAGAAAATCTTGCTTCTGAGTTTGTCCAGGGAGAACGAAAGAGGGAGAATTTGGGGGTTTGCTAATTTACCAGGTATGAGTTCTTTACAGGGCAGGATGAAGTGAATTTAACCTTCCAAACAGTGACAAGAAATAGGAAGTTTCAGGAAGGGAAGTGGTGCAGAGCAGCTTTATTATCCTCAGGTGCTCGGCGCTGTCTCGGTGATTTACGCTCACAGAGACGTTAACCTTTCCTCACTCAGTCCCACACCACCCCATTAGCATGCAGGCTTTCACGAGGATTGAAAAGCTACCTAAACTGTTTCCAAAATAAAGCATTCAGCAGAAGGATTAAGGTAAAAAA
>VZTZ01011485.1:0-15381 GCA_013400955.1 Drymodes brunneopygia | reverse complement strand
AAAAAAAAAAAAAAAATTGCTGAAAGGTTTTCAGCTCAGCGCCTCCGGAACGTGACGTGTAACAAAACCATCCATAATCTGCCCATTTTTCCAGTTAATGTCAGGACAATGTCTGAACTGTGTCAGAGGCAGGAGAGGCCACAGATAAACACTCAGATAATTTCTGCCACAGATTTTTATTGCTCTATCATCATTATTTATTTTACTTCTGCTTTAACTGTGCTATTGACTTTGCAAACTGATGGGGTTTTAGCCATCCGCACAAATGTTCTTTATTCCTTTCAGCACTTAACCTACATGTTTCTCTCCTACCATCAGGCTATTCTGGCTTCTGTCATTTAACTCCGTGAATAATTCACCTGGTCTTCATTTGTATTTTCACCTTGAAAGTATTTATAGACTGCAATCATGTCTCCATTGATAACTTTCTTCACGACTATTTAATTTAGCTCCCTCATTTTCTCATCTGATGTTTATAGACTATACACCTCATGTTATTTTACTTGCCCTGTTCGTGTCCTTTTTTATTCTCTCTCTATATACAAAAGCCCTCCCCAAGCCATAAACTCCAAGATTTCATTGCTTGTGCCATAAAAATATATTTCTGTTGGAAACTTCCACCCAAACACAGGAGAAATTTTGTCACATGTTAAAGTCCACTCTGAAAAATGCTGCATGAAGCTTTGATTGGTCGACTTGATAATTTTCCTGACTATTTAACCTCATCCCAAAGGACTCCAATCTGAACATTTTCCACTCCTACAGTAATAAAGGAGTAAAGAACTGATTTTGAAAAGCTGGGACACACTCACTGAATTAAAATCATTTTTCACTCCCTGAAATAGACCTCTGTCTGCAAGCCCACATTGGAACAGGATTCTCTCTGTGGGAAGAGAAGAGTTTTCTGCTGTTCCTCTGAAAGTTCGTGTGTGTGAAAAGGAGATTTTTATCACATAAACACAGGTTTTCACTGCACAAGGAGCCCCTCACTAACACAAATGGGTGCAGACACTGCCACTGAACCCAGGAATTCTGGAGGGACAAAGACATCACAGTGAACTACAGGGAGAGTGTTTGAAGGGAATTTATTTCCTTCTGCTCCCTGTCCACTCAAAACAGTGAAGTGGGTTTCTCCAGCAGGAGATTCAACCCAGTAAAGTTCTGCCCTTCATTTTTTTTGGCCTTTTCTCTAAACTGGCACTAGAGACAAGGAGCTTTATCCTGCAAACAGTGCTGCCACTATTTTTCCATCAGATATCAAGTGTCATTCAGAGAAGGAGGGATAAATTAGGCAGATGCTGGTTCAGGACTGGTGGTATTGACATGTAAGTGGGATCCCTCTTAACAGCAATTTGAGATGTTTGCACAGTGGATATCTTTGTTTGAATTGATCAGGCAAATTGAACTGCCAGGAATCCACCTCTCCGAGCTCTGCACACCCAGAGTGGAGGCAGTGACCTCTGAGCTCCTGATTAAGACTCCCACTATAATCAATGGAGACATGGTCAATAAAGCCAATGGAGATAAGAGCCCCATTCTCCAGATTAAAAAGATTGACAGCTAGATAACACGAGATTGTGTCATAGACTGTAAAGAGAGCCTTGAATGTCAGGCTCAGAAGAAGAGATTTACACTACACGTGCTCAGCTGTGGCCAAGGGACACTGTGGAAAAAAACAAACAAACAAACAAACCAAAACACAAAAAACCCTGACCAAAAATCACAGGGGTTTTTTTTTTTTTCCCCATGGAAAAGAATATATCCTCCTCAGCTCAGCTGGGTACACTAAGGTGAGTTTTTCTCCCAACTACCTCAGAAAGAGTCTTGCTGCCTTCAGAGATAGAAATCTACACTGTGCAGAATTAACAGAGGAATTAACAGAGATTCCTTCAGCATGAATGGTTTGAGCTGCCAGTAGATTTGTCAGGGACTGGATGAGGACAGAGAGGCCAGACAGGTCTGGGGTGATGAACTAGAAGCTGCCTCCTGGATTCACTCCTCATGGAGAAATCCTGTTTCCCCCCACATGGCACAGGTAAGAGTAGAAAACGTGCTTGCAATGAGCTGGCCAGTGTGACAAAGAAGTGACAAAACCACCCCTGTTTCACTGAAGTGCAGTTTGTTTATTCATCTGTCCCTTCTGTCTCACCACACAGAAGGCAATCACGTGAAATCTTCAACTTCTTCCAACAAGTTTCCCTCAGCTGGTGAGGACCAGCATCTCCCCCACAGACCAGGTCTTTAACAGACTCAACACCATGAGAAAATGAAGTGATCCAAGCTGTGTATTCACACTGCATGAAATCACACTGCATCAAAACTTTGATGGATGCCTCTGCTGTTTGCTCATCCTTAAGGAGCAATGACCCGGACATAAGCATGTCTAGTAAATTGTTCTAATGTGTGCTGAAAGGGGACTAATGGATACAGTAATTGATTGTTTGATGGATAGCTGGGGAGCCCTCTGATTATGAGTTTTTGCTATGGTCCAGGACATTTTCATTCTCCAGTTAACCCAGAGCTGATTGCTTGCATGAATTATCTCCTTCTCTGACTGCAAATATCATTCACTTAATAAATATTTCATTAGAAACAAACCAGTGGTGGGGAGAGAGGAGGAAGCAGATGCTCAGTGCTGTGTCTGTTGAAGGTGTTGCAGAGTTCACAGAACAGACACAGGGATTATCCATGAAATGTGCTCGGGTCAGACACGAGGTCTTCGCTTCTCCAGGATTTAGTGCTCAGAAGGAAGAAGAAGCCTGAAGGTCAATTTAAATCAATCAGGGGAGGCCCAATATGGACCAAGAAGGATGCACTGCAGTGCTGAGGCCACTGTGTAAAAGTTGGTTCCTCACCAACCCCACCCTCCTCTCTCCCAAACTCCAGGCTGAGCTTTCACGTCACAAGGAAAGATCCTGACCAAGAAATAGAATATCAGCAAGAGAACAGTCACAGTTCCTGGGATTTAGTTGGTGAGAGTGGAATTTTGATCCGAGTGAAGGTTACTGCAACATTTTCCTGCTTATCAATGCAGTCTTTTTTGATCCTTTGTTTTCCCATGAGGTCTCTTCAAAAGTTATTTCCACCTTCATTCGACTTTTGCTGTTTAATTATTCAGTGACACCTGTACTGAACATCTTTTTTCATTTCAGATGGTCACTTTCCAGCATGGCTCTATCCTTTTGGGTTATGAAGATCCCTACTCTTCTCTCCAAGGAGGCTGCCCCGTTCTCCTAAAGGGCAGTGCAGAAATCAGGCAGAAACAGGCTATTTTTTACCACTCAGACTTCCAATCTTGGATCAACCCCGTTTCACATCTCTTCACATTTTCAAATAAGAAGAGAGCAGCATTTGCTGAGGACACTTTGGACTTCCACAGGCTCCAGTGAGGTGAGGAACTTCTCAAACTCAGCTGGAGCCACAAGCACTTTGTTACAACACGGAGTCACCACTGAAGCTAATCCCAATTCACCTCACACTCTTAATATGCTGAAAACTGCAGCAGTTTTTAAATCCTCTTTCATTGAAAAATTGTTGATGGGCAAAACACATAATGTTCCCTATTACTCTCCACCTTGTGCACGTCCCCTGGGCATTGAGACTCTCTTATCTTGTTTTCCTAGCTGTTCCTCCAGCATATTTACATTGTCAGTCTCACAATGGGTATCGTTATGTCAATAAGCACAATTTAAATATTAATCCTGTGGTTATGGGCAGAAATGTAACTGATCATATCATATCCTATAAAAGGGGGACGTGTCATGAGGAAATGGCCTCGGTGCTGTTTGCTCTCAAATGATTCTTCAAGGATTTTACAGAGGGGAATGACATGAACAAAATATGGGGGGAAAACAGAGACAGTGACAAAGGAAAAGGAACAACCAAACAAATGAGAGCAGGGACTGTGCAAGAGTGAAAGAAGAACACAAAAGGTGCTCAGAAAGGGGACAAAGAGTAAAGGGAATGGAAAGGAAGCCAAAGGCAGGTTCAGGTTATCTCCAAAATGCCCAGATCTCCCAGTCAGGTATGCCAGGGACCCTCAGAGGGACTGAAACCTCACTAGTGCTGATCCATTTCAGCAGGAAGGGTGAGAGAAGGAAGGCAGAGAATCTTTCCAAAACCATTATAAAAATCTAAACATTCCTGTTGTTACTCCCTCATTACCAGACACAGACCAACTACTGGGGAGCAGGAAGTCTCATTTTTAGACAAAAAATATCTCTCTTCTCTTGAAGAAATATTTGTCATTAATTTCTGAAGATAAACCAACATTCTGCCCGCATTCTGGAAAAGAATCTTCCTTGCCACAGGGTACTTCTAATAATAAAGACAAAAATGGGTAAAAAAAAAAAAAAAATGGAAATAAAAAGCTTTTCCAGATAAATACTAAACTCTGTATTTATCTGAGATCAGAATGAGTGAAGAGATCGTTGGCACAGTAAGTGTTGGACATATATTTTCCACACCAGACTGTGGAAGGTGACTGAGTCCACAATATCCCTGCATAATTTACCATAATCACGAGGCTGCACACCAGCTCTCCATGGGAAGCTCTCCCTGAACCACTGACACTTCCAGCTGGGGGAGGTGACACTTTCCATCAGCAAAGGAGCATCGGTCTGGCTCAGCATTTTAAAGTCCCTGATGAGTTTGCATTACCTTTCTGCTGGAGTCCTTCTGTTTGCATCCACTGCCTGTGCTTCTACCCCTGCTGCTGCTCAGCTCAAACACAGCTGTGCTAACACACCAAAGCCAATCCATGCTCTTCTGGTCTGTCTTCAGGTCTCATTTGGCCAATGGAAGGGGGTGAGACCACTGGGAACATAGAGAAGAGACAAACCCTTGAGGTGTGTCCTGGGCCAGTCTCCCAAGGATGCTGATGTGGGCTTTAGTTTTGTGAGAATCACAGAATTCTTGAGGTTGGAAAAGACCTCCAAGATCATCGAGTCCAACTTTTGAACATTCACCTGGGCCAGAGCACTGAGTGCCACGTGGAGTCATTTCTTCAACACTCCTAGGGAGGATGACTCCACCATTTCCTGTGATGGTTCAATCCAATGTTTAACCAACCTTTCCATGAAGAAATTCTTCCTGATGTCCAACCTGAACCTCCCTTGGCACAGCTTGAGGCCATTCCCTCTCATCCTGTCCCTTGTTCCCTGGGAAAAAGAGACCAACCCCCACCTGGCTACAACCTCCTGTCAGGGAATTGTGGAGGGCAAGAAGGTCCCTCCTGAGTCTCCTTTTCTCCAGGCTGAGAAAAATCTCCTTTTCCCCCAGCTCCCTCAGCCTCTCCTCACAGGACTGACTCTCTAAACCCTTCCCCAGCTCTGCTGACCTTCCCTGGACATGCTCCAGCCCCTCTTGACCTGAGGGGCCCAGAACTGGACACAGCACTTGAGGTGTGGCCTCACCAGAGGAACAATCACTGCCCAGGTCAAAAAAAGAAACCACACTAGGCTGAGTTTTACCAAAGATTCTGAGCATTGCACTCATGCTGAAGTGCCAGGAATTTTTCCAAGAGGAGCTGTGACAGCTCAGTTGTCCTGGACAAGTGTTGTCATTGATAACTCTGTCCTGCCAACCAAAACACGTCTACTGGAGTGTGAGGATGGAGATATCCTTCTCCTCCAGTCTCACCCTGTCATGCAGTGACCAATACTCCTCAGAAGAACTTGGTTTCTCTGAAAGAAATTTGAACCCTTCCACCCCAACTTATCTTAAATATGCCTGCTAGGTCTCATGAGTAATGTACCTACACAAAGAGAGCTCAGAAAACGTACAGATTGTGCAGGAGCATAAATTTTGACTGAGCAAGTGATGAATAGAATGCAGAGCAACATCCTCAGATTTTTGGGCAAAGAATATATAATCATTCAGTGGTGTTTGCGAAACATGTCAGGCTCTGTCAGGAAGAAGGGTTATAAATAAATGTGAGGGAGATACTTTAATAATGCTATTTCATATACACTCAATAATGAACTTTAATTATTTCTTTGGGTTTCTTTCTTCTTTCACTGCAGCAGATGAGTCAAGCCCAGATGTGTAATGAAACTGATACTGGCATCACAGCATTTTCCTTAGAGGTGGCTGAAAGAGCTCTATGGATCAGCTGTCAAATCATTTCTCCTCCTGTGGGGTTTCCTTCATGCGTCTCACCCAGAATTTAATTCCTCCACATATGGCATGAGTGAATCACAGAGCAAGGAATTTTCTTGATGGGAAAGATTTTGCAGACAAGCGGTCTCCTCACATCACTTGTCCTGAAATGGAGCCAAAGTCATCTTTAGCACAGGCAGTGGAGCAACCTGCCAAGGGGAACCAGTTGCCATCTACAACTTTGCATTCTGAAACTATGAAAACTAATTTAGAGTTTATCAGTATCCTTATCACCAAATATTTGCAGCAGGGAACGAGGAGATTGGTTTGTTTTCCTGCTGTGATGCTGGGAATTAACAGAGGATATCAAAAGGAAAGCTCCGAGGTGTTAAATGTAATGATGTGGATAAATATGAAATATCCCACCAATTCCTTGGCTTTTCAGTAGAAACTCAGGGAAATGAGCAGGGGAAGGTGTCACATCACTCCTTTTGCAAAATGACTTCCTGTCAACGTCTGCAATGACTACATGAATTTCTTGAGGAGGAAATCACAGGTGATGAATCTCACTGAAATACTTTCATTCTCCCTCCCATCTTTCCTGCTCTGTAAGAATGGAAAATGACCACACAACCCCACTGAAAGAAAGAGGATGGTCCCCAAATCCCTTCAGCATGAAGAGACCACGGCCAGATTCCTCTGCTCTCAGAGACAGGAGCTTTTAGACTCACAGAAGGGCCACAAAAGTGTCTGACTTCACTTGCCACGTCTGCTCCCAGTCCCATTCCCAATATTCCATGTTAAACACTGGACAAGCAAGCCCAGGAAACACAACAATTCTGCATTCTTGGCATGTAAAAAGTCCTTGCACTTGACAGCTACTCAGCCTATTCTTCTTTATAAACACATCCAGACCCACCAATTTCCATTTCCTTCTGAAAACTGTGAAAATAAACAAACAAACAAAAAGCATAAAAGAAACAGAACAAAAACCCCAAGACAGAGGAAGGCAGAGAGCCCTGGCAGGAGCTGAGGACTTGTGGAGAGATGAGCCTGTGCTGGAGCAGCTTTGCTGGTGGGATTTGTGACTCTGTGGAAGGGCTCCACTCTGGAGGAGGGTGAGGAGGAAAGAGCAGCAGAGCCAACTGGTGATGAACTGGCCCCATTTCCCATCCCCCTGTGGTGCTGGTGGAGAGGATGGAGAAAATTCAGGAGTGAGTTTTCCTGGGAAGATGGGAGGAGTACGGGAGAGATGTTTTAAGATTCAGTTTTATTTCTTGTTATCCTACTCTGATTTAATCGGTAATTAAACTAATTTCTCCACAATGAGCCTGTTTTGCCTGTGACAGAAACTGGTGAGTGATTTCTCCTTGTCCTTATCTTGACCCACAAGCCTTTCACTACATTTTGTCTCCCCTGATCAGCTGACAGGGGTACAGAGAAGCTTTGGTGTCCAGTCAGGGCCAACACATCACAAATGAGGATGGGTTCTTCTCCCTACAGAGCAGAAGCACCTCAGTTTGCAAAATATTTGTGATCTACAGGGTTATCTACTAAAATTCAGCATTGGAGGGTTTCCCTACTCACCTCTTATTTCGTATCAAGTCTTTTATACAATCATCAGTTTGTAAACAAAGAAGCAGTTCCAAATAAAGCAGTTCCAAAAATAGCCCACAAAGCTCCAGACCACACTTTTTAAAACCTTTGTTTTGGAGGTCAGTTAATAATTTCCAATGTTTTCCAGCTCTTCATGGCTTAGAAGGGGAAAAAGCAGCACTGGTGAGCTCTGAGACTGAAGAGGGCACAAGGGGAGAGTCAAGAAGGCAAGAGGGTGATTAAAGGGATTTTGTGTGAACTCGAGCCTACAGTGGCTCAATGCCTGAAGGTTTGGGAGCAACGAGCAGTGTTAGGAGGAGAAAAAGGTTTTTATAACATTGGATATCATCAAACTTAAAATAAAATGCACCTCAAAATAAACAGGATTGGTGTAGGGCAAGAAAACAAATGATACCCCACATGGAAGGAATGCGTCTTTGTAAAATGAGTCCCTTTGGGACAAAACATAAAAACATATTAAAAAAAAACCAAAAAAAGGTAGGTGCCAAAATATTTTAACAACAGCAACAAAAATGGTTCTCTGTGAACAAAAAGCCCTTTCCCCACTTTATCTTTCTGCAAAACACTTCCTCATACCCCACTTTTTCCAGGCTGGGATTGCCTGGCAGCTCCAACCAGGCAGGAAGGTGTCCAACAGGTGAGCAGCATTTGCTATCACCATTACCTGTTCTCACACAGATCAGCTGAGGTTTCTTGTTCATTTAAATAATTTTGAACCTTTTAAACTCAAAAATATCAAATTATCACTAGCCCATGCTACTCCAGAAGTGTGTCACCCTCTGCCATTTATCAAAAAGCCTTTCAGACCCTACTGTGCCTAAGGCAGATGTGGTGATGAACAAGACCTGTGCTCACCTTTGGGTGCCAAAATTATGTGAACTGGGTAGGGAGAGCCCTGTGGAATTAATTAAAGATGAGAACCAGACCAGCTAAGACTAAAAACTGCCAAACTCCCAGCAGATGTGACCTAAAGTTCAAGTTCCTCCTCCCTAAGAACCTCAAAAGCCATATATTTATACACAAAATCATTAATATTATACTTATGGAAACCCTATTTAATTTTTGTGTTCTTAGCACAGAGAGGGGACAGGGAGCGGATTTGTACAACTGAGGAATGGAATCTGCCTTCAACAGACACACAAAACATCCTGTTTCACCCCAGCTCTTCCCAGGGTTTATTCTCATCTCAGTGATTCATCAGGGCTTCCCTGACACCGTTTTCATGTGAGCAGTGTAAAACCAGGCTCCTGTGCCAGCAGATGGCACTCCAAAGTGTGCAGCATCCACAGCTTCCCTCACCCCACTCCCAGCAGCTGCTGTAAAAGGTGGGTTTTGTTTTGGTTTTGGTTTTTTTTTTTTCTCCTCTGCCTGGCTCTTCAGTGGTGTTTTTAATCCTGCTTAAATATGGGGGTCAGCTTAGGAGCTCCCACTGTAGGGCCATCAAACTTGCCAGTGCTCAGCTTCCAGGAGAGGTCACCACGTCCTGCTGCACATAAAAGCCACGTTCCCATTCTCTTTCCTTAAATCATCTCACCAGTTACAAACTGCTGGGCACAGAAGGGGACAAAACACCTTCCTCGCTCACCAGAAATCAGTTGAGATTGCAAGAAGATGCTTTGATTTTTTAATTTTTAGGGGTTTTTGGGGGTTTTTTGGTTTGTTTTTTTTAGGGCAATCCTCTGTGTTTCTCAGCACGTCACTGCTGAGCTCTTCATGTGGATGTAATCCAATACAGAAAGGAGAAGGGGAAGGGAAAATCCTTCTTAAGGCAAGAAACGTAGCAGATCAAGAGATTCAATTGTGTCGAGTGTAGTATTGAGTTAAGGTTCTAGGAACCATCTCAACAGTTTTATTACATTCAGGACTTTACAGACTCAGTGAAGGCAGAAAATAAAACACTGAAGCTTTTCATTTCATCCAAGTGAGGCGTGCAAACCACAGCTCACAAAAAATCCAGGGCTTGCACGGATTGGGAACAGGATCTTCATCTTTGCCCCCTGGAAAACTGGGTCCATGGAAATAAACATTTATGGTTTCATCCAGTTCATCCACACAGCCACTGTAGGGCTCTCCATGGCACATTTTCTGTGCCAAGGAGGACCTTGGGAAGCTCCTGCCTGTGAGTTTGGCTTTGGGCAGTTGCACAAAAAGGGGCAGAAAATCAACTTTCATTTCTGATGAGGAAGAGCCACCCTTGCTCTACCATTCCCAGCTCCCTTCCAGCATCTGGAGAAGACAGTGAGACAAGAGGTGAGATTGAGACCTGAACTGGTTTAGGGAGCAGGAAAAAAAATCCTCTTGCACCAAAGCAAATTAATCCAAGGCTCACTGGAGTGATGTAATGCTCATCCCAGGGTATCACAGGGTAGCACAGCTTTAATTAAAGCAGATTAATGAAGGGGACACTGCAAAGCTTTAATTTGTTTTACTGTGAGGTGCAGTCCTGTCACCTCACTGTTGAAGTGACAAACTGCCCATTTGAGCCCTACAAGAGGAGATCTGGAATGGCTTGGCTGCATCACTTCCCCCAGGATTCATCAGGAGTTTACTGAGCAGGGACAAGGGTGATGCTCAGCAGGTACCAACCACACACTTTTGATTTGCTCCTGACAGTGGCAGTGATGAGCAATGCTCATGGTTTGGTTTTTTTTCATTCATAGAAATCACAGAAGAACTCAAATCAGAGAGGAGCCATCAAGTCCAGCTCTTTTCCATTCTTATCTACAAAAGCAAATCCAGGGAATTTTCATCAGGATTTGTCCGTGGTGTAGGCTCTGAACCACCACCCATTTCAATCTTGGGACATTTGGGTGAAAAAGTTGCTTAAATTTAAGGGAATTGTTTGCTTCAGAGGAACCTTCTCAAACCACCAAGTTTGTGAGATTGCAGTGGAGAACCTCCATCTGTGTTTAGGTGAACACATTTATTTTATTTATCACACGGAGTGCTGCTATCAGCTCAAAAATAACTACTTGAAATGTTATCTGCACCACATGCCTTATCCTACAGAACCTGTTGTGTTTTATAATGACACTATATATAAATTACCTCTCTGATACATGTCCAGCCTTATGAGTCAACTCCAAAGGAATTTCAGCATCCTGGATTGTCATGAAAAGTGAGGATGAAACTCTGTAACAAACCAGTACATCAGTGGAACTTTAACTTGGCAAAAAACAACACAAATTTGGGTTACAGTTTTCAGCTAAGGAACAGAATAAAGAATCAGAATTTTAAGTGTGATTTTGTGTTTCCTCATGTTTTCATTTAAGCAGAAATAATTGTGACCAATTCAAAGAGCCTGAGAAACCTGGTCTGGTGGAAGGTGTCCCTGTCCATGACAAGAGGTTGGAATTAGATGGTTTTTAAGGTCCCTTCCAACTCAAATAATTCCATGATTCTATGATTTCACAGGTGAAATGCAGTACAGGGGAGGTAACAGCACTGCCTTCCACACAGGAGTGAAAGGGATTTAATATCTGTGGATATAACATTGCTTATTTAAACCCTGAAAATGAATAAGATGTGCCCTAGAAAGGTAAAAAAATATTATTTTTGTTTTCACCCTGATGCAGCAAGGGTTAACATATTTCCAAACACGTTTTTTTTTTGTGGGAAAATACCACTGCTGTCCCCATTTAATCATGTGATAAATGCAGCCATCAAAGTGGGTTTAGAAGAATACAATTTCCTTCCTTTCAATAATTCATCTCCACGAGGGTGGGGGTTTAAATGTATTAAATAACACTGCATTCACTTTGGAGCAAGGTGACACACTCAGGAAGGTTTCACATTTCTTACTCCAGTTGCTGCATGTGATCTTTGCCAGGGCAAAAGTCAATTTAGACTCTTGCAATGCAACTGAGGGAAGGTGGGGTGGAAGGAGGGGAGGTGGATGGGGTTCTATGAGCATCCCCCTCACATCAGCAGAAACAACTTCCAGTGGGCACAAACACTCACTATATAATTATGCTTCTGAAAAAAAAAAAGAAGTCATATATGGGAGAGTCAAGCCCACAGAGCGAACAAAATTCAAGCTTTTAATTCATTTTTTTTTAAAAAAATAATTACAGTACTGCCATTGTGGCCACACACCTCGTGCAGACCCAGCCTACATTTCATCAGCTCTGGGATCCTGGCCTGTGCTTGCTCTCCTCTTCAGCTGCTGTCACACAGCTCTGACAGAGCTGCCAGAGGTGACCCTCAGTGCCCAGAAAAGCTGGATGCAAGGACAGAGCTCCGTGAGCAAGGTCAGTGTCCATCCAGCTGCCACATATTCGTAGCTGTATTTAATGTTGTTTTTATTTGTCTTTATTTACATTGAGGTAGGTGCAGATATCTACATATATATTTATAGATACACAAATCTGTGCCAGCAGTGCTGACTGGAACCATGAACTGCCCACACTCAAGCAACACTCAAGAGGAAAGAGGATTCAGAACTCCTCGAGACCATGTCTGGATCTCATAAAATAGGTGAGAAATGCTTTTCTCTCTACATGGATGCAGCAACCCCCTCCAGAATGAATCTGATGTGAAAGGAAGATGTGCAATTGCAGTATCCTTTAAATTTAGGAGCTGACAGTACCTAAGGGGTGGAAAGGCTGGAGAGGGATTTTTTGCAAGGGAATGGAGTGATAAGACAAGGGGGAACGGCTTTAAGCTGATGGAGAGTAGATTTAGGTTGGATATTGGGAAGAAACTCCTCCCTGTGAGGGTAGTGAGGCCTTGGCACAGGGTGCCCAGAGAAGCTGTGGCTGCCCCATCCCTGGAAGTGTCCAAGGCCAGGTTGGACAGGGCTTGGAGCAACCTGGGATAGTGGAAGGTGTCCTCGGCCATGGCAGGAGCTTTTGACAAGATGATTTTTAATGTTTCTTCCAACCCAAACCATTCTGTGATTCCACGAGACGGAAGCACAGCAACCTCCACAAGCAGTGGGGGGGAAAAAAAAAACAACATTTGCAGAGCTGTCTCTGGCTATGGAAGAACAGCAGCCTGGGCACCAGCTGAGTGACCTGTCCCAGCCTCTGGGCACAATGTGGATTTTTCCCTGTCAAAGAGCTCTGTCCCTTTAGCAAGGCTGGTTCATGGCCGTGTTTCACCGCGTGGCCGCGAACGCCTCCACGCGACCCCGGTGTCACCAATCCTTGGGTACAGCAGGGTCTGTGCCAGCGTGGGGTGACAGGAGAACATCTCCCAGGACTTGGGAGCATAAAAGCAAGTGTTTGCAGGGCTGGAGGTGAGGCTGGCACAATCCAGACAAAACAAGGCCTCAGTTTGAGGCTCCAGCAGTGAGTCAGAGCCGGGGTGGAGGAGCCAGCGGAGCTGCTCTGGAGGAGGCTTGGTACAAAAGAACCCCTTCCCTCTGCTGCATGCTCTGCCCACACAGAAACCTCTGTCCTTTCTCACTCAAACAAAAGGAAAAAGAAGAAAAGAAAAAAAAAAAAACAAGGAAAAGGGAAAAACATGGAAGGGAACAAACAAACTGAAAAAAAAAAACCCATAAGTAACCAAAACCCAGCGAGTGAAAACTCAGTTTTTTGCCTGGGTGCTGATAGAGGCAGCTGCAGTTTCTGGTTCCATCAGCAAAGTGAGCTGGTGCCCTGACAGGCACTTGGGAAAGGATTGCCAAGGAAAACCCACAATGCTCAAGTTGTTTGGTAAATTTAGGAAACGACAAGTTCCCCCCCAATCTGGTGAGACACATTCCTTTTTAAAATAGGTTTGGTCTTCTCTTGCTTTCTCTTGTAGGTTAAGGAGATTGGAATGTTGCTGGAAGCTTATTCCTCTTGCAAATTCTCTTAATTAAAGATTTAGTAGCGTTTGGGGTGTTTCTTCCCTGTTTTTACTGAAGCCCAGAGCACTCCTGGTGTCCCACAAAACCTGCCACCATCAGCACCAGGAATGAAGGTGTTTTCCCAAGGGCTCTGGTGCGGGGATTCTTCACTTGAAGTTTTCCAGTTGAAAAATGCTGCCTCCCTGACAAAAGGGGAGTTTAATGGTTACTTTGGGAACTTCTGTGCCTATGAAGCCCACTGGAATTTTTTTTTTCAAGATCGTGGGCATGCTGAGAAGAAAAGACTTTCCCTTCCCTTCCCAGACACGCTGGAAGGAGAGCAAGACTACTTTGGGACATTCAGAATAGATTCCACCTCCCTTGAAAATACAGGGAACAAATTAACAGATTAGGTGTGAATCTATTTCCATCCACTTATTAAATCCCTTTATGAGAATCTATTTCTCTACCCCCAAAGTGGCAGAAAAAGAAAAGAAAATATTTAAATTCTCTTAAGAAAATTGCTTTAATGACTGCCTTAAAAAAAAAACCCAAACCCTTTAAAACCAAACAAAAGCCCACACTTGAGTAAAGTCAAGAGAAAAATAACTGTGTGATTTAAATGCTCCATATTGACAACCCTAGGAACAAGGGAGTGGGTTGATTACAATATGGCTTTTAATGGATGCACAGTCATTTAAAACAAAGTTGACATTATTGAAATAACACTTTTTACTGAAGTAGCTGCATCCCAAACGACCTTGAAAAGACACAGCAATTACCACCACAGATATGCAAGATAAATTATCACCGAAGCTAAGGCTTGATTTCCTGAGATACAGCAGCCAGACTGGGACATTTGGAACTGGGATGAGTTCTGAGATGAGGTGGTGGAGTCAATGAGACAAATGCATAAATAAAAAACTCCATTTGTTGGGGCAAAAGCTGCGTTTTGATTGTGACAAATTAAATTTTGCATTTCAGGAAAATACACACCACACCCTCTCACGAATATGGAAACTGGTTTTGCACATGAGGAGCGCCTACTGCAAGAAAAACTCATTAATTATTGTTCAAAATAAGCTGCTGGTGTTGGTTTGGCCTGTGAGGTCCTCAGGGTGGCACAAGGGAGTAGCTGTGCTTATACAACACCTACCATGACCAGGGCCTGGTAAAAATAGAAGCCCAAATAACCAAAGTCATTACACTCACATACATATATGCAGTTTATGCAGACATTACTGCCAAAAAAAGTTATTCCCCCATAAAACCAAGGACTGGATCTTGCTGCCCCCAAAATGAGAATTTTACTCTAATCACATAAAAAAGAACAACTTCATAAACACAGGAAGAAAGGGAGAAATGATGCTTCCTGTGGGAAGGAAGTCCATTTAAAGCAAGAATAAACTGATGCAGTCAGAAAAAAAAGAAAAATAGAGAGTCTGTAGATGCAAAAAGATAATTATTACCCATCTTTGTGCTCCTAAGAAATATAATTTACTGACCTCTGAGAGATGGGTCAAGTAGGCTCATAAAATAAGAAACAAAGGCATCTTTTTGGCAACTGCCATGTTCCAGAGCAGTAATTATCCTTTCCTCACCCCGTGAGCAGCAGGAAATGAAGAGGGATGCCACTGCATCACGACAATTACTGCAATTTTAATTTCTAAATATTGCTAGAAAAGTTTCCTCAAAAAAAAAAAAAAAAGTCTGTTCAGATTTTTGATGTGATTTTAGATTAAAACTCATTCCCCAGCTAAAACAGAGCTGTGCTTCCCCTTCTCCCACTCCCTTGGGGGAACCACCCACAAAGTCTGCACGGTGAGAAAAACCCACTTTCCTCCCCATTAGTGGAGAAAAGAGATTTGCAGAGAAGCACAGAATGGTTT
>VZTZ01011354.1:33870-56335 GCA_013400955.1 Drymodes brunneopygia | reverse complement strand
CATTCCTGAAGAAATTAAGAGAGTTAGTAACCTGTTCTCCATGTCTGTGGCAGGCTGTCTAAGAACCCACGGTTTAAATTGCAAATTTGTAGGTTTGACTGGATGACCTTAGAGCTCTTTTCCAACCTAGATGATTGTGTGATTCTGTGATTTCAGTGAGGAAGAAGCCTTGAAGGAACTTTCTGTGGTGAGTTTTCTCGCATAGTGCAAAATATCAGGAATGTCCACTCATGGCAGGCATCAGGAGCAGGTCAGACAAACATCTGCAGGACTGGCATAGAGAGCTAATCCTTCCACAATGACACTTAGAAAATGGTGTTGCAGCACCCAGCTGTCATGATCCACATCCAGCTGCCCCATGAGTCCTGTTGCAGTGAGGAATCTCCTCCCAGGATTCCACATCCCACAGAACATCAGCCAGAACACTCTCCTGCCTTTGAAAGATCCAGATGGGCGTAAGGAGCCAGCCTGGAAGGAAACAAAACCCAAGGAAAGAAAATTCTGCCTCTCCAGAGCCAAAGCATGGCTTTCCAATGCCACGGCCCACTAGTATTCAACAATCAATTTGTTTCTAAAGCTCTTGATCTTGCATGTCCCTAATGAGTTGGAGTCTAGGTGGGAGGTCTGAGAGCCACACTCTATTCAAAAGAGCAGAGAAAAGAGCACATTAATGACCATGTTCCAGCCCTGGTTTTAATGAAGCATCAGGTATACTGGAAAGAATGTCTCCAGACTTACCTGCCAAAAATATTGCAATTGCAGTAATTGCAAAATATTNTGATGAAAGGCTGAGATATGATTCAGCCCCCTACATTACATAAACAAACCCAGGTCGTTATGACATCCAGTGAGATTTTATTTCTTTTTTTTCCCCTTCATTCTTTTGAGCCCTTCATGGTACCATGCTGCTGGCCATGCTGCGGAAGCTCCTTCAGGTGCTCAGATGAAGTTTTAGGCCAGCTTTTGGGTTGATAATGTGACACAACAGGCCTGCAGCCAGCTGTCCCCTCCCAGAACAGCCTCCCCCTGAGTGGGCCACGGTGAAACTGCAATTTAGCAACCATTTAACAGAGGGTTTGGACAGCACACCAGGAAGTGCCAGTTTAAAGTTAGCCCTGACCCATTAATCAGCACTGGAGACAATGACGCCGGTGTGACCGGATGGGCTGACTTATGATTAGTTCAGATTTATTTGAGATATAACAAAAGGGTGTTCTGCTGGTTTAAAGAGCCTCTTTCCCTTTTCCTCCGGAGAAATCAAGACATTGTTTAGAAAGCCAGGGAGAACGCCGTTCAAAAATTCTGAGGTCACTTCCAGAGATAAATTTAGTAGGGGGTATGACAAAACCAGGACCAAAAATTTGGTCTCCTCCATTATGGAAAAGTCTGGCATTTAGAAATGAACCAAAGCCAGCTGAAATCGATAGGAGGGCAACCACTGAACTGAGTGAGGCTTGTTTGGAACATCCTGGTGGCATTGGTGCTGTTTTAAGGGCAGATAAGTCCCCTAGGCCCTTAGAACACAGATATTTGTGTGTTAACTCACATGTCTGGTGCTACATAAGGAAGTCCCTGCGCAATGAGAAATGTGAAAAGTGAGAAATCCATATAAAATGCACCTCCAAAGCCACCAGGATCTTTCTCGTGACTGTAAGAATGACACTTCCAGCCCAATGGCTTCCCAGAGGAGCCAACACTGCAGCCTGGCACAAGGAGCCATGAAGAGAAGGATGAGGGCAGCATTCCTGCTAGAGGGACATCCAGTCCCTCTATTCCTGCAATCCCTGAACACCAGAACAGCAATACTTCCTCTGAAGAACAGAGGTGTAGCTCACCACGGAAGTGGCAGCAGAAGCTTCACCATGTCACCAAGTGCCTCTTCTATGGGGTGATGTTGTGGTACAAGAAATTATCTGCTCCTCTGACTTTAGTTATTATATTCATTGTAATGATAACAAAAGAGGGGTAACACAGATGAAAATAAGTAAAAAAATCTTCAGCTAATGCAACAATAGCATAAAAATGGTCATCTGTCTGCATGAAATTTATATATATTTACATACATATATGTAACCACATTAATGGATTCACTTTCCATTTTAATTGAGTGGCCTGCTTATGGTAGGAATGGTTGTTGGCAGTCTGTAAGATATCATCAAAAGATGTTTAATTTCATGCCACTCTCAGTTTGCAGAAACAGTCTTCTGCAGGCTTTCAGCAGTTATTACTTCCAGGCCCTTGAACTGTTCTCAGAGCAACAAAAACAAAAAAAAAAAGCCTAAAAGATCTTGCTAACCGCAAAATGCTGGTGTCTGTTAAACCTGTGGTAGATCTTTTGGAGGCACTCAGTGTCAGAGTCGGTCCCCTTGTGCAGGGTCATGAGGGACCTTCTCTGCAAAACGCAAAATGCAGAGAAGTCCCACCTTACCCAGGCTCTCCAGCCTGCAGAAAGGAATGTGGCTCTCAGACTGCCTTAGACTGTGGGTGGGCCACGCTGCCCTCTGGAAGTGTCAAAATCTCTCCTTGGATGACAAATGGAGCAGAGCCCAGCACTGAGCTGTTCTTTGAAATATCTGACTTTGAGTTAGTTGAACTTGGAACAGACCTTGCGTGGTTCCTTTTCCAGCATCAGCTCACAGTGTGTATTGACTTTCAGGCAGCAGACTCCTGACTTCTAAACAACATTTCACTCTTCCTCCTGAGGGTTCAATTCATCTCTTGTTGGCAGCAGTGATCCTCTTTGACTCCCTGGCAGCTGCCCCAATCACTGAGGGAACTGCAGAGGTTGCAGCAGGACCTAAGCAGTGACAACTTCCTGCAACTATCCCGTGACATTGGCTTTTCACTAAGAATTAAGCCAAATTTAGATGGAAATACACTTCTCAGCCTTCATCCTTGCCCTGTCAGCATCAGCATCAGCCTCTGCAAGACACACATTAATGTGCCCCACTGCCCAGTTTGACCCATGCTGGTGATGTCACCTTCTCACAACAGTGTTTGAAATTCTCACAGTTTTAGGCAGATGGAGGAACAGATGAGCTGCGGGGTTGTTTGAAGCATGCTAAGGGTTTGCCTGCTGACACAGCACAGCTGGATGCAGAAAAGTGATCAGAAGATGCAGGAAACAGCAAAACCTTGGTGTTTTCCAGCAAACAGACCTACATGCGCAGCAGCCAGGTGAAAAGCAGCTTGTGTTGGGTTTTGTTTGGAACCGGCTTTTCTGCCACAGCAATGCAGGACACCAAGCCAGCAGCACCCATACGGCAAATCCCTCTCTGGAAAACACTGAGGAAAAAACAGGCAGGGTCACCCAGGGAGCCAGGGCAGGGAACCCCAGTTTGTAGCTGGAAGACCTGCACAAATCCCCAAGGCTCCAGCTCTGTAGAACCATGTAGGTTCTTCCGTCTTGGTTCCAGTTCAACTTCTGCAGGTCTAGTTCTGACTGTACCTCTGTTTCTCACACTTTCAGAAAGCCAGTGGTTCCACAGACCTGCATCTCAGGAGTTCACAGCAGGTGTACAACTCCCATGCTCAGCAGCTCCTGGCAGATGGGGTCCAGAGGAAGATCTCCCCACACCATCCCATGCTGGGCAGGCCAAAACCACTCGATGTCATAACCTCACCTCTGTGTCTGGAGCTGCCCGTGGTCTGTCTGAGAGACAAAACCGGAGTTTTGTGCCTCCCTCCCTCCCTCTCTCCACCTGCACAGACACAGGGCCGTGTCCTGGGCAGGACCTGCTGCTCCCAGGAAGCTGCTCCGGCAAGGTTGGGCACCGGCAGAGCCACGGCACATCTGCTCTGCTTTTGCAAGCAGCCTGAAAACATCTGCAGCGTCCCAGCCGAGGCAGAGGAGACACAACCCCGAGGACAATGCGAGCTGGCTCGGTGGCGGCAGCTCTGTCTGGGGACACCCACATCCCAATCCCTGCCCCGACGACACCCGATTCCAGGCGAAGTCGCCGAGCTGGGTCTGCGCCTTTGTTATTCCAGTTGTAATAATATTCGCGTCGCGGGAGGGGTTTGGATGGGTCAGTCAATGCGTGAGGAACGCTCCGATCCCCGGGGGATGCACAGGGGTGCTGCCCTGCCCTCCTCTCCTGTAGTCCCCTCCCCACCTTGCATCCCAAAGTTCCTTTCCTTGGGAAGGGCTTTGACTAGCACCATTTGTTTTTTAAGGGAGTTGCTAGAAAACTCTCCTGCTATTTTCTTTTCTTTTTTTTTGTTAATAACTATATCATGTCTGGTATTGTATTTCTGTTTTCCCCTGAGGAAAGAAGCCAAAAGAAGTAGGAAAAACAAATAATGTGTGGGAGAGTGTTTTTCTTTTCTTTTTTATTTTTTTCTTACCTCTGTTCAAAGCCTCTTTCTGTTTGGCTCCAGCAGTTTCGCGACTACAATTTCCTTGTTTCCGATCTTTTTTTTCTATTATAATTCTATTGACTTGTAATGAGCTTGCTGAACCCCTCAATATTTTGATATTTGTACCCTAAAAGCTCTGCTTTTCTTCTGTTATGCTTACTTTTTTCACATTTTTCTTTTTTCTTATTTTTTCAATTTTTCCCTTACTTTCCATCTTTCTTCTTTTCCTATTTATATCTTTTTTTCTTTTCTATTTTTCCTTTTGTTTATTTTTACCTTTTAATCTTTTATTTCTTTATTCTTGTTTCCTTCCTTTTTTATGTCTCACTTGCCTTGCCTTGCCTTCCCCCATTTTCTTTTTGTCTTCCTCTCTTTTCATCCCCGCCCCCCTCCCTGCCCTTTTAATTTTTCTGAAAATAAAACTACCAGAGAATTAAGCAAATCATCTGTGGCAGTTAAGGAGACATCTCTGGGAAAACACTCACTGTGGAGCATGTTTGGTTCATTAAGCTCATCAGACTCATCAGACTCATCACTCTCATCAGACACCTTGGCACAGAGCCACTTATTTATTTGGGAGAGGGGCAAAAAAAAAAAGAAACAAAACATACAGTGGGGAGACTTTTTGATTGTTGCTGTCTTTAGTGGCGAATTCATCTTTCTTGTCCCAGGTCCCCACATGTTTTTAAACCATTATGGCATGTGGTTTCCGACCACGGATGAGAGACTGCTGAGGAAAAATACCCCAGTCTGCTCAAAAATTAAAAATGAAGTGTTATCTTTTCCTCCTTTCCCTCTTGAGTGATTGTGCTGGAGGCCAGTTCGTGCCCAGAGGCTGTGCCGGGGTAATTTTCAGGTCTCTGCCTTTCAGTGTCCCTCCTGCAAACACACAGAAAGCCCTGCTCAGCCCCAGCCTGCCTGCCAGAGGTGCTGTCCAGAGGACCTGAGGGGATGAGGGGACTCTAAGTGGGGATCCCCTGAGTGCTGCAGCCTCCCCTGGCAGAGCCTCAAACCCCCAGGGTGATGCTGCTCCATGGAAACTCGCTGCCCAAGGGAAGTGGGGCAAGGAAGGAATCAACCCAGGAGAAGGCACCTTCACCTAACTCCTGGCAGGGATGACTGGGGCAGCTGCAGCTCCCCTGCTTCCATCCTGCAGCAGAAAGAGAGTTCTCTGCTGAGGTTTGTTGGTGGGGAAAGCGTTATTTGGAGCTGGAAATTGGTCACAAGTCTCAGTCACTGAAGGGACAACCTTGCGTGCTTGCTGCCTTCCCAGCTCAGGGCTTCCAGCTCCTGGCTAGAAAAGTGATTTTTTTCCCCCCAAGGGGTGCTGAAGTGATATGCAACTCCTTCATACAGTGCTAGTAGGTGTAAACCAAGAAGAAGGGGGTTGCACTTCCCCTAAGCAAGAATATCTGGTATTTAGGACCCCTTTCTCTGAAATCAACTTATCCCAAGGCAGCACGAGGAGTTGTATTAATCACACTTTCATCCCACAAAATAAAACTTCATCTTGAAATTCTCTCTTCATTTCTCCAGAAAGCTGGTGTGGGGAAAGGGGNCTTCTTTAAAAGATTGCTAGAGGAAAAGAAGCAATTACTCCGGCATGTAATTAGAGGACAGGTTTTGCTTTTTCCCACCCTGCTTTCTTTCTCTCCCACCAGCAGACTTGGAGCTGTTAAGTTACTTTTTTAGACAAAAACTCATCCTCCTCAGCTCCTTCCACGGCAAAGAGCTGCTGTGTTTTTCACAGGCAGTTCCGCGCTCGGGAGCTTTTAAAGGGTTTCTAATCCTGGAAGGCCGTCTGACATCACCCTGCTTCTTGTCTGCTGATGTTTCATACAAGCCTCACATTTCCTTAATGTTTTTCAGAGCCACCAATTACTGCGGCAATCTTGTGTTTATGTTCTGGTTTTGTGCCTTTTTTTTTTTTTTTCCTTTCCCCCGATGCTTTCCTGGCTCGCGTCCCAACAGGCTGCTCTCTCTTAAGCGTGTTTTGTGCCAAGGGTTAAGCTGGACCAGCTTGTTACAAAAGAAGGGGAAAAAAAACCCAAATAAGTGGGAGGGAGGAGGTTGGTTGGTTGGCTGGTTGGTTGGTTGTTTTGTTTTTTTTTTTTTCCCTAATTTTCTTTATTGACTTCAGGCACCATGTGATCAGGAAGCCTGGACTCTTTCCATTTCCCTTCCCGGCTGAAGGGAAACATTGTGTAGCTGTTGCCCTGCCACCAGTGGGACGGGCTCCGGCGGTGCTACGTAGGAGGATAAAAATAACCGGGATATTTAAGGCTGGCTGTGGAATCCCAGTGCAGGCAGAGCGAGCTTGGTCAGCGGCCGAGCTCCACTGGCCCCGTAATCTGCTGCAATGTGATGCAACTGCAAATATATGCCTGGCAGCGCTGCTGAAAGAGTTAGACCTTGAGGAGGCCCAGAACAGAAAAGGAAAAAAAATAAATTAAAGAAGGGAAAGAGGACTGGAGAGAGCTTTTTATCCTCTTTTAACATGTTGTTTCTAGCACGGCTTTAGAAAAGTGACTTTTTCCCGCGTTTCACGTGCTTGCTGGGCTTCAGGTGCAAAGCAGCATAACAGGGCTTTGCCCTGGCGTTTTGTAGGGGATAATATCACTTGCCTCCCGAGAAGGAGAGGCTGGAACAGCACCATATTCCCTCTCTAGGCTCTTTTCTCCAAATCTCAAGCATGGCTAAGTGCGATCCACATCTTGTCTGTTGATTAAAAGTAAATAGATTAAAAAAGCAGCCAGCCCACAAGGCTCAGGCAGAAATAAGCCGAAATGGCAGACTCCATTTTTGGTTCTTTCACAACTGTCAGAAACCATAAGAGACGAGGTTTTTTTCCTATTTCTTAGGCTTGTTTTCACACTGTGCCACTAGCTGTAAACTTTCCAAAGTGTGACACTGTGCCTAGGACATCACAGGTGAGAAGCATAAAATGCCATGATTTGGTTACTCCTGCAGTACCTGCGTCAGCACATGTCACGTCTCCTTCAGTCAAGGTTGTCGAGAGACAGAAAGGGACCAAGGGTACACTTCACCCTTAATGCCATACTCCCTGGGACTAAACAGGACAGTGGCAGTGGTCCCAGCAGCTCACATTTGCCCTGAGGGGGCTGAAGCATTTAAATTTCCATGAGGGCAGGTAGGTGGTTTCTTCTGATGAGAAAATAGAAAGCCCCATAGCTCCTTGCTGGACTGCTGAGTGGCCTCCTGCCCTGTGGAGGGAAATCAGCTGTAAACCTTGATGACGGGCAGAGATTGATCCTGAGGTTATTTCTACTGCAATGTTCTGTTAAATGTTAGCCAGAGTATCAAAAATCACTTTATTTGGTTTACCTTGCAATTCCCCATTCCACAATCTGTAGGACCCAATGTAATAAGAACGCATTTTAGGGAAGTTGTGACAATTATTGGGCACAGACTTAAGCTTTGCATATTGCTTATGCAATCCTGTGGGTTTATTTCAAGGAATTAAGAGCATGGTGGGGAATGGAGTTTAAGGGCATTTGTGAGGGATTACACCTGCCTGGGCTTTCTGTTTGTTTTTCCAAGTGCTTATGGCTTTACTGTGTCATGTTCTAGGTTCATTCTTTCAACCTGAGTGAAACACTGGAACCAGACAGAAAATCAGACTAATAAGAGGAATGGCCAGAGCCTCAGTTTTCAGCCTCATCAGCAGCCTTCCATGTATATACTCTTATAATAACTCACATTTAACTAAACAGTATTTGAGAACCACTGAGACCAAATGGACTTTGATCTGATAAATTCTTTATTACACTGGGAAATATTATCCTCACTGTATAGAAATATGGAGCTGGACAGGAGGAAGAACAAGGGCCCAATGCCCAATTATCCACATTAAGTCACTCCAGTTTCACTGGGAGAATAATTTTACACATCTGGGTGTAAGTAGCTGGGGTGTCACCCTGCCCTGATGTTTGTCACTTTGCTCCCCAGCACTGGGGGAGCATCTGCCAAGTCTCTTTCACATATCTAAGTACAAATCTGCTGAATGGAATGTCATTCCTTCCTTTCCTCCTTCCTTGTTGCTTTGCCTGGAGAAGAGAGGCAACTGCAATACCAACCCTTCCTGCACGAGGAGGAGGAAGCTGAAATGTTCCTCAGATGGGAGGAGCTCTGGGAGGCAGCTTGGTCATTCAGCCCGCTGAGTGCAGCCACCTGGATTTTCAGATGTATGGTATCCACATCCTGAAGCAATTTCAAACTTTTCTGGAAACTGGCTGAACCTCTGGGTTTGTCCAGCCACATGGAGCACCACCTAGGCATATTGTGCTGCCTGGGTGCTTTTAATGAGGACCACAGCCTTGTTTGCATCACTGGGCTGGCTGTTGCCAGACATTTCAGGTGCTGCTGTTAGGGGAGCAGAATGTGTGGCCAGGGAAATCCACATCTCCTTGACTTCTCCAGCAAGAGCAGCAAGTTTGGCCATCTAAAACCAACTCATCAGTCCACCAGGACCACTGTCAGCTTCCTCTGGTGCTGGCAGGCATTCCCTGGTGAATTTTCTTCCCCTCAGTTAAAGTGTCATCAGCCTCAGACTCCCTCCTTTTTTGCTTCCAAGGGGCTGATGGGAGCTGCATAGAGTGTGGCACACAAACCCATAACTCCCAGTTTTCCCTTCCTAGGGGATGAAGAACTGCCTAGATTGCCCCAGCAGATTTAAGAGATGGCATCTACCTGCACCAAGGTCCTCCCAGGTGAATTGGACAGAGAGGTTGGGGTTTGGAGGCACCCAGTTCTTGCACCACTGGCACATTTCCATCCCTTGGGGTTTGCATAATCCACCTGCCATGGTATCAGCCCATGGAGACACTTGGCATTTAAAAACTTCACCCTGGGCTGCCAGGGCCGCATAAAAGAGGATGGCAGGCAGGGATATGTGTATTTGGATGCTGTCGTGCAGCCAAACCTTCCCTGAAGCAAACACAACCCGGCAAGTTTCACATGCTTCAGAGTTTTAGAACAAAAGTTTAACACAAACCTAATCAGCCCCAGATTTTTAACAGTAGTAAGCAGTTATAAAGTCTCAAAAAGAGATAATTCTCATTGACCATTTCCCACTGATATGTTTTCCAGTTGGCACTCCCATCACACCTTTGCTAAATAGACAAGAACTCCAAAGCCCTCAATGTCTTGAGCCATTCCTCTTTTCTTTTCTTTCACACGTAGCTTGCCATGCTGTTATAATTAAATTTCAAAGCTCAAGTCTCTGCAGTTGTTTTCTTTTCCTGGCATTATTTTCCATCCAGTAGCCAGCACAGCTTAGCACAAACCAAAGTCACCCACCCGGAGGTTAACAGGCCTCTCTTCTTCCCATCAGGTGTTCTGCTCTGCTGCTGAAAGATAAAACTCGGTGTTGTGTCAAGTGAACTTGGCTAACAGGGCATTTCTTTTTACCCTGGTGCTCTATTTACCCTGATATGGTAAATATCAGGATACCTGGCTTCTTGGCCTCTCACCACCTACGTGGCCTTGGTTGTAACATTCAGCTTCTGTGATTTGTCTTTGGCCATGCTTGTGGCCATCTCCAGGCTGCAGACTCTGTGGAAAGGGTTTTTGTCATGGTGTCTCTCCCTTCTGGGTGTGCACACCAGCACAAGAGAGTCAAATCCCATGGAGGACCTCCTGTTGCCATGGCCAGTCCCGATGGTTTGGAGACAAGGTCAGCAGGAAGCACGCCCTAGTTCACAGCAGAGAAGCCTCTGCTTCCCCTCAGCCTCTTTTAAGGAAGCTGCATCTTGGAGAAGCCAGGTTTGCTTTTTAAGTGAGACGACTGTGACTTCTCCCTCTTTGCTTTGAGGGAAAGCCCAGCCTCCTCAGCACCTCACCTTTAGAGAAATAAATGTTCTTTGGCATGAAAGGGACTTGCTGTGCTAAATCTTCTATAAAACTTTCCAGCTGAAAGCAGGCTAAAACACATCTAGACATTTCAGTGTTTCCCCCAAAGGTGGCAATCAAGCAGGGAAAACTCCCAGTCCTTGCACATCCATGTCCTATAAGGAGCTGCCTTCAACCACTGTAAATAAGACAAAGGTACGCTCTTCAGCTGATCTCAATTACTGGAGCTCCATTGAATTGTATAGCCCTAGGATAATTTGCACCAGATGAGCATCTGCCCTCAACATATGTTACATTATGGTCCAACAGGATGGTCTCAGTTTGCCTTGGGGGCGGAGCTGCTGGAGAGGAGAGTTAGGTTTGCTCATGTCTAGGAATGATGGGCTGCACAATCCCCGAGAGTGAGGAGATAAATAGGGAAAATAAGGCATTTGGTTATTAGGCGCTCTTATTTCCAGTGATTAGGGTGGGAAAGAGCAGACTGTGTGGGAAACAGTCTTTCCTACACCCATTTTTGGCAGCTTTTGATTGGCCCCTGACCAGACATTTATTAAAACAGCCTCATAAGTTGCGGTCTCACTAAAGAACAATACAAAACCAACCAAATGTTAATGTATTCAATCTGTTCCTGTTGAGATTTCTGCCTCCCCGCCTCCCTGATTACTAGAGAAGGGGAGGTGGGGGGAGGCATGGAGGAAGAAAGAGGAGGGGGCAGAAAAAGAAGCGTTTGTATTCCCAGCCTCAGCTGACAGATCTGCTGTAACCTCCTGGAGTTTTTGTAATTAGAACAAAGGGTCCTTGGTACAGGAACTGTAATTGGTTTTGAGTGTTCATACATCTTAACTCAGCCCAGGTTAGGCATCCAAGAAAACTCAAAGCACTGACAGAGCTGGAGCCTTAGGAGGAAAACTCCAAGGGAGGATAAAGGGCCTTCAAAAGAGGCTAGTGGATCACATCTGACACCAGAAACCAAAACCTACTCCAGACTGTTTTCCTCAGGAATCCAGAGGAAAAACTGTTCTGCAAACACTTGTCAGCCAGAGGTCTAGGATAATCTGAACTTTAGTGACAGGAGCAGGGAACAGGGAGGGAACAAACATTTCAGCAAACAAAAACCCCAGGGCAGGATATGTGACGGAGCTTCTGAATGCTGACAGGGAGGTGGGAGGGATTTAAAACCGCCCCTCTTACCGAAATCTGTGAGGGTGGTGCATCAGCTTGCCAGAACAGGTTTTGTGATCCAGCTTCTCCAAGAGCCCGAACCTGCTCTGGACAGCCAGCTCTGCAGTGGTAACTCAGAAGTGCCAGGACCTTCCCTCTGTGTCCTCACACCCAGACACTTCACTCATCCTTGTCCCTCAGAGCCCCCCTCCAGACAAAAAGCTGTGCCCATGCATTGTCTGGAGAGGGCTGGCTGGCAGCGAGCCCGTGCTGTGCCAGGGCATGTGCTGGCAATTAAGGAGCAGAGATGATCATGACAAGTGCTCGGGCGCCCACTGGGGCTCTGCTGGGCTTACCAGCACGGGCAGATGTGGCAGCACCAGCTGCAAGCAGCGTTTCCATGGGAAAAGGATCAGGCCGAGAACACACAGGGAGAAGAATGTGTTTGCAGTCTCTGGTAACAGTCTGGGGCTCTTTTCTCTAAGGTTAACATTCGCTTGCTCGGGACAAACAATGCTGCTGGGGCTTTGCAGGCGAGATGTGGTTGTGGTGGGTCAGCCGGATCCGCAAACAACAGTCCCTTTTTGGGTGGGATTTTCACATCTGTTCTTCCCTGCCCTAAAACTGATTTCACTGGGACAAAGCTCAGACAACACTGAGTGCTTTCAGAAAAAGTCTTCCAGAACTTCCCAGCTCCAGTGGCAGCAATGAGGTCTTTGCATGGAGAGCGCATGAGTGATGAAATGTGCAGGACTGGGGCCTAGCTCCATTTTCTTATCAAGACCTGCTCTTTCTTGGGTTGTGGAGGGCTTTTTAAAGCCACCTTTTTATTTTTTTTCTTTTCTAAATACCACTGAAAACTTTCAATAAACAAATCCACGTGTTAGAATCGGAAGCTGGGCTGAAGGCAGGAGTGGTGTCCATGATGGAAGTCCTGTAGCTCTGGAGAGGGGTGCTGAGTGTTCCTCTGCCTTTCAGTTTGGAAAAATTTCCCCATTTAATCAGCCAGACTCTTTTTTTAATGCCAGTGGGTAACAGGACCTTCCAAGTTCATGGTGGCTTATTTATTAAGAGGGTCTGATCTTGAAAAAATGAACAAATCAACAATTTCACCCCTGCCTATAATTCTGAGGTGGGAATAGACAAAAGGAAGCAATTGGAGCAAACTCCTTAGTGGTTCATTCACTTCTCCCTTAAACCCTTGTGTACCTGATTCAAGGACTTTTTCAGCATGAAGAAATGGTGGGGATTTTTGGTCACTGAGGAGCAGCACCCTTTGCTCAGCAGATCCCATAGCCCAGCCACCTGAGAGAACAGCTCATGTCAGGCATGCAGAAACAGCTGTGTTCATCCATCAGCATGCCCCATCCCACCTCTTCAGCTGAAGCCATGGGCTGGAAGCATCTTGTTATTTTGCATGATCAGGTGCAAACTGGCAGTGAACACCCTGACTCTGTGTAAGATGGCCTGGAATGATGTAGGAAGGCAGAGAAAGAGACAGCAGCAGTCCTCCCTAAATTCCTAGAAACAGCTCTGCACTTGCTAGGGCTGGTCATGGAGGCTGAAGGAGAGCACTGGGAAGCAGCTTTTCCAGTTAGGAGGCTTCTCTTGCCATGGGCTAGTGGCCACACTATCATATCACTGTACAGTCTTCTTTGTGCAGCCTAATCCCAGGCTGAAACTTCTACCTGCACCCAGGTGGACAGTAGCAGGCAGCCTCCTAGAAAAAAGGCAAGCTTTGGGAGAGCCAGCTGGTCACTACACCTGAGGCATTTTATAGAATCCCCCACCACTGGAGGAGTTTTAGAGCTTTGGATAGTTTTTCATTGCTACAGTTCTAGAAAGTGCAGGGGACAGTGATGTGAATCCAATACTTTGGGGGCTTCCTCCTTGGAAAGCACCAGTTTAGGCTGAGCTCAAGAGTGGAAAATAAGGCAAGCAGAGCTTTGCATTTTGCCCACTCTTATTATTTCTGCCAATATTTCCATTTTCCCTCTGTTTTACTCTCTCGCTCCTTAGAAGAGTGCATTTCAGGATTTTTCTGGCATCCTGCATGGTTGTGCTCGGCAGCAGCAGGAAGAGAGAGTTCCCTCTGTTTGCATTTGAGGCACAACAGGGTGCCCCAAACTGGGAAGCTGGAACAGACCACACCAGCCATGGAGGTCTTCTCGTATGACCTGTGGAAGCATCTGACTGCAAACCATGGCTTCAGAATTTTGGGACTACATTTGCTGAATTCAACCATTTCAGCCAGTGTTTGCACGTCGGATGAATTTCTGAGTTATCAAGAACCAACAGATTGTTTCTCAAAAGATTGTTTTCTTCAGACTCCTCTCTTTGTTTGCCCAAGGGTATTGGCCCCTCTTGAAGAACCGGACATATAATTAGAAATTAATGTCTATTTGCTTTGATGGATTTTGCCTCTTTTCTGAATCCTGAATTATCCACAAAGCTGTTACAAACAGAATAGAATGTATTTGTTCATCAAAAAAAAAAAAAAAAAAAAAGATTCACCCGTTTCTTCAGGGATTAATTCTCAGTTTTTTTCGTGAGTGGCTTGTTGCAAATAGTCATAAATTCTACCATGTTGGGTTCCAACCCCGGAGTGATCTTTGTCTGGACTTCAATGGGGCTTTGCATGGGGGGAGCCTGGCCACACAGATCTCATTGCAGGATTGGGCAATGGTTAGTTACATAAGTCATATGATGTTGTTTCTGTCCTCTGACTGGCTGGCTTATGTAACTACAGAACAATAGCGTGCATTTGAATATAAAGGCAAAAATCGTGCCTCGTTATTTGTTCTTCGTGAGAGCCTGTTCAAGGGCTGGATTCTGCTGTCTGTGCAAGCTATAAAGATATTTTCTTTGACAGCCTATTGGTTTGGGCAGGACATCTGGAGTAGGTGACATTAACAGAGCTACTGAGATGCTCTCTGTGGGTTCATCTGAGGACTATTTGCAAACACTTGGGCTCACATATTCTCCCCAGTCGCAGCTGAAAAAGAACAAAACCCAAAGAGAACAGCCCATGAAGCCAGGCCAACCTTAGCCCTTGACTGCAATGCAAATGCACTGGTTCACACCTTATAAATGTCTGCCCATTGAGTTTAATGTTTCTCTTATTCCATTTTAGGGGAATAAAAAGGCTCAAAAACACAGCCAGGGCTAAAGGTGTACAGCAAAGGGCAAAACATTAAGTCAATGTCTGTGTGTTCATTCTTAAACATATTTTCCCCACTTTTCATTTTTGCTAAAATCTCAATGTGATTTCTATTCAGAGAGGGAAAATAGGAATTCACGACTTTTGTTTTCACTTGATGTCTTATTTTTGTTCATCCGGACAATTCATCTCCAGAAGATTTTATCACAGTCTCCTGGAGATTGTATCACAAGTTTTCAGTTCTGGTCTTGTTTTGGTTTTTTGGTTTTTTTTTTTTCTCCTAAGGTCCTATTTCTTCGAGTCATGTGATTACACAAACATTCCCTATTTCCAGTGTCTTAGAAGTAAGCTTCTAGTCGGCATTGTTGCAGAGAAAAGACTGAAAACATAAACCCTCAAGGCTGAGAAAAAGAACACACAATTTACCATTTTTTTCTTAAACCTCATGATTTCTCAATCTTATGTTTTTTGAGGATAGTCTGAGTAATAAGCTTTAAAAGCCAAGGGCTGACAATATTAAAGCAGAATCAGGAGGAGACCGCTGCTTAAAATCATACAACGTGATCTGATAATCTTTCAAACTCTTGAGAGGTGTCACCATGCAGACAGGTACTTTTCCTAAGTCTTTTGTGACAGTATAAAACTATTACAACCCATTCAAAGTGATTTTTATCCTTACACATGTCAAATTTTAGCACAAATACACAATCTTCAACAGCTCAGAAAGCATTGTTGCAATCCACAGTGTAAATACCTGTCCTTGTCCTTTGCAGTCTGCAATGCAAACATGGGTTTTGGGGGGGGACATTGAACACATCAAGCCAAAATTTGAGAGGTCACAGACGGTGCACTCATGCCATCCTCAAGCCTCTTTGGATCTGCTTTACAAATAATTCCCTACCCAGTTAGTTCCTATAGTTTTCAGTTTCTAACCTGAACTCACACAGGTGCTTGTAGCAGGTTATACCTTGAAATGTTCAGTAGAGTGTGGTCTTTTATCTCCTTAAATTTTAGCATACATTGGGAACACTCTCACATTCTAGAACCTGGAATAGCCAAGAACTCGCTTTTTATCTTATTTTATTCAGATGTGACTAACAGAGATGTACTCAAGCCACTCTGCTGGCAACAGAAAGGGCAATTCTGGTACAAGCTGTGCACCTTCCTCATGGCTTGAAGGAAGCTGGCACCAGCCAGGGTCAGAGTGAGCTGTGTGCGTTGTGGTGACAGGATTTCCAGTGATAAATATAAATAGGGCCATTCCTGGAGCTCCCAAAACTGCTGAAAGCCAGGACAGGGAGTAAGCATGGACATCTCAGTGGGGACAAGCCTGCTCCTTTGAGGATTTCTGCTGTGTGGTCCCTCCAAGAAACAGCACCTCTCACCATGGGAGAAGAGAGGAAAACCTCTTCCAGGTGCCACTGGACCTCCATGCTAAAAGCAGCTGGTTGGCTGTAAGTTTTAGGACAACATGACCATGAAAATAGTGAAGAATCAGCAACCAGCATTTCTTTGCTGCTCAGACTTGCAATCAAGCCTTTGCATCTCCACCAGCTGGCCTGTCCCAGCTGGCTGCATGCACACATATACTCCCAAGCAAATGAGAGGCAAAGCATGTCACCTGAAACCTTTCATTACGACCAAGGTCATTTTGTGGGGATCTCTGCTGACACACTGTCCTCTGTGAAGCCACAATAAGTTACAAAGCCAGTCCTAGGGACAGTGATCTGCAAGTGATGCACAGACAGCACTGTTTAAAGGACAATATTGCGTGTTATGGGACATGGGGGAGTGTTGGTGGCAGAAGAATTGGTTAATGCATCATTCCTGGGCACTTGTGAGACGCTCTGCAGAGGAAGGAATGACTTTCCCCACCTGAATGCTATTTTAATAACTTTGAAATGTCTTCCTTAGATGTCTCATCATTATTCCCATAGTTAGAAGCTGATTAATGGCATGCCCCTAGAACACATATCTGGGCACATGTACAAAGACTTTTTAATAGTCCCTAACAATGGCCAACAGCTGGCCACAAAACCAGATGATCCTCCACCCTTGTAAACTCATGCTCGCCAACAATAAAAAACCCTTCTGGCTACTAAAAAGCCTGGTGGAACAGATGAATCTTGTTATGGACTGGGTTTTATAAATAAAAATTAAAAAGAGGCAAACATTTTAGCATGTGCATTCATGGGCTGAAAACAGACATAGGTTTTACATTCCAGCAGGGTCAGCTGCAAAAGTCTGATTTTTGGAGCTAAACTTCATCTTCCACAAACTTCTTTAAATACATTGCTAGGATGGGTTGTTGGGGGGGGGGGGGGTTTTGGNNTAATGTGGTAGGGTGGTTTGTTGGGGGGGGGGTGGTTTTGGATGGGTTTTGGGGCGTTTTTCCAATTTTGCTGCAGATCTACTACAGCACTTCCGCTGTCCTTTAGGGCAGGAGTTTTGTCAGTGCCACTTGCAGGCAGAAATCTTGGGAATGGCCTGAAAGGCTCTGTTCTCCAGGCCCTGACACAGCACCACAAGCAGGCAGTCTGAGCACATCACCCCAATCCTACATTCTGTCCACACCCTACAGAAGGTCTGTGCTTGCTCCACCTTGGAACCCAAGGAGAGGAGCAGCAACTGATCCATTTGAGGATGAGCAAAATCGCCAAAAAAAGATATGAAGGAGGAAAAAAAATTAAAAAAAACCAGCTCAAACTTCTAAAGAAACCCTTTTTGTTTGTTGTTAACAACTATTTAATGTCAGGGCTAATTCACAAGTTTAATAAAATCAGGCTTTGTTGAAGATTCAACACCTTCAATTATGGCATTAAGAACTCACAGTAATTGCTCCTCAGACCTTCCAAAAATCCTTCAGCAAAGTGTGTGTGTGTGAGGAGGGGGAGGCCAACCTACAATCTAAATCTAATGTCTTGAAGATTGTTTATTCTTTTTCAAATAAACAAAGCAAGCGGAAAAGCCCTAATTCTAATAACGATGAGTACTATGGTGTCAGGCCCTCATTATACAACAAGAGGAAGAAAATGAAAGACACCAGCCAAATTCTCAGTTAGTCACCTTAAATATGAGTCCTTTGTTAGTGGATTTCTGCAGGGATAAACAAGGAATTTGCACAGCCTAGGTATGCCCAAAACAAGATTTCTAGGAGTAAGGAAGCAAGGAAATTGACTGAAATCTTAGAACAAGCTTTATTTTTACTGCCCTGGGCAGGATTTAGAGATTCATCAACCTCCGCTTCATCAAGTCCTGACACAGCTGAGCCCAGCACCTCATTACACTGAATAGGATCCTTATTGATACAGAAAATGCCTGATTATTTACATTCCTGATGACCATGCAGGAAGCTGATACGGTGAGGAGTGGAGATTGGGGAAAAAGACTTTGTTCCTGTGGAGAAGGCTTCCTCCTCCTCCAGGGACCAGTCAGGCTTTTTTTTTTAAGCAATAAAAATGGACAGGAAACACTTCAGCAGCGTTAAGGCACGGGTAAGATCGAGCAGAGCCACGTTCCTGCTTCCTGTCAAAACAAGGGGAATTTTGTCCTTTGTAACTGGAGAGACCAGGTTTGGATTCCTTTTTCCCCCCAGTGCTCAATCCAGCATTTGTAGCTCCTTGAAAGATACATCCAAGGCTCTTTTACTTTTCAGCCAAGTAAGAGACTTCCCCAGTGCAGGAAGGGGAATCCAACAGAGTTTTCAGTGAAACAGTTGTTTGGGTTTTTTTTTTGTTTTGTTGGGGGTCTTTTGGTTGGCTGGTTTTTTTTCAACAAGCAACACTATGCAGCTACACTGGTGGGATTTTGTCCAGTGGGGTTTTTTTTGCTGACACTGACCTCTCTGTAAGTCCAGCTACAAGCACTGACAAAAGACCCGTGCTGTGCTGAAGGTGGACAAGTTGTGAATGGTTCCATCCACAACTTTTGGTCTGGCACAGACCACACTGAGAGAAAAGCTTGCAAGGAAGAGCCAACCTGCCACAGGCCCTCCAGAGAGCTCCTTTCCTACCTGAGAGAGGTTCCACATGCCCCAGAAGAAAGGGGCAGATTTTGGGGCCAGGTGTGAGGTTGAACTGGGAGGCAGGGAAACTCCTTTTGAAAGATCTCATGGAAAGTACGAGTTGGTCAATAAGGATTTGAATGGATCCAGTGAGATCTTTTTCAGTTAAGCACTGAATGACACTTCCAGGGATTTGTCTTCATCCTCCAGCTCTGAAAATGGCTCCAAAGTGGAATTTGAAGCCCCTCCTCAGGGCAGCATCCTCTAGAGTGCCCTCATCCCTATCTCCTGTGGAAATTTCTGTGAATTAGACACCTCCGTGATATTTAGATGATTACCCTTGCAGCTGTGACTCCCATGTAGTTTCAAATCTGCAAAATGGGGGTGGTGGTGCATTGTTTGGCACTTTCATCATCCTCTTCAGTCAGATTTACCCCAGTTAGGGACTGATTCCACACTTGGCCTCTGGTGTCCCAAAGAGAGGAGGAGGAGGAAGCCAGGTTAAAGCCTCTCTGATATGACCTCACATGGGTTGGTTTACAGCCAAGTCATGAACACCAAAATAAAGAGTCAGCTGCACCTGCAGGTACCTTTCAAGTTCAGCACATGCTTGTTGGACCTTTGCTTCATTTTAAATTAGCTGCTGATGCATTTTCTTTACACTGAATTTAACTTAATGTGCTTGCTTGCTAACTTCCTGCTTATCTGGATACCACATAAGCATATGCCCAATCCAATTACAAAAAGAATGAAAAATACAGTGAATGCTACACATTTGAAGCAAGCATAATAAATCGCCGGTGCTGTGGCACGTGCCCATGCATGCGAGGGAGAAAAAAAACTCAAAAAACCCCCCCAAAAAACCCACCCCAAAACCAAACCCCAACCTAGCCAACCAAAAAACACAGCTGAATTTCCCCAGCCATTTTATTAGAGGTAACAATACCTCCCTTGCAAGACTCACACAGGCCTTCCAAGGTGAAACTCATCCTTTAACAGCAGCTGGAACTTCTTGCCACAATGAAAGAGGAAAAGCTCTGTTACAGAGGAATGGGAAGAAATGTGGAAATACTAGCAATAAGCAGGTTCCTGTGGAGTGTGCTGGGTTTTGAGTAGCTGGCTGAAAGGCAGTGCAAACTGCAATAAGCAACTGCAGCTCCCAGGTCTCCTGAAAGAAAGAAAAAATAAAATTCACAAAATTCACAGGTGTCACAATTTTCCACCACATGAGTAAACTGTTTTGGATAGCAGTGAGGCAATGCTACTTGCATGAGGTTGGGAGTGGTGGCTGTATGCATCTCCAGTGAAAGAAAGAGGGTGAACTCAGAGGCCTAAGTGATTCCACTGCTAAATGAATCAGAACCTGAGGGAAGAGAAAAGGTAGGTGGAAAAAAAAAAAGCATTGAAGTGGAGTCAGGGAAGATTGAGAGGGAGTATGAGTAAAACAGAAGAGGGGAATGTATGATTCAGCCTGTAACTAATTGCTTCTTTTAGCCACCAGAAACAATCAGAAACACGAGTGTGTTTCTCATATATATGCATGGGTATATGTAAAAATATGTATACATTTGTGATAAATATAGAGGTAGATGGATGTGTCCCAGTCTGTCAGTGTCTGTAGGGAGGGCTCAGAACATGGATCAGGCTTTACTCTGGGGGCCCAGCAATGGCACCAGGGGAACGGGCAGGAACTGATGCTCAGGAAGTTCCACTGGAACAGGAGGAAGAACTTCTTCCCTGTGCAGTGACCAAGCACTGGAACAGATTGCCCAGAGAGGGTGTGGAGTCTCCCTCACTGGAGATATCCCAGAACCTGTACACAATCCTATGCAATGGGCCCTGGAATGACCCTGCTGGAGCAGGGAGGTGGGCCCAGATGACCGACTCACTGTGTTCCCTTCCAAGCTGACCCATCCTGGGATTCTGTGACAAGCAGAATCTCTTATTGATGAGGTGTTTACCATCTATAAACCAAATAAATTCCATGGAGGTGCTGCCTTGTGGGTGAAGTTGCTGTGACTGGGGTGCAGAAATCAGCTTTGTCCACTGCACCTGTGAGGCTGAATTCCCCAGTGAAATAAGCTTGTCCTGGAGAGGCTGGGCCTGGCTTGTCGTGTGTTTCAGCCAGAGGGGGGATCTGGGGAGGGAGCTGTGAAGGCAGATCAGCCTTGTTGTGACAGCCACGGCCCCTGCACAGAGAGATCTGTTTGCAGAGGTTAACAAGACACTTGTACCAGCGAGACACCTACTGCTCACAGCCTTTTCACCTCCTCCTCCCCTCACGCCTCAACATCAACACCAGCCGTGCTGCCAAAGCCTCTAATTACGTTTTTAAAGCCGTGTCGGGTCGCGAGGATGCGATGAGCCCTAATTGTGTTCAGGGAGACTGGTAATTACACAGCCATTAAGCCGGTTAAACACAGCACGGTCCCTTTCGCCAGGTGGGGCTGGGGCTGGCTCCCTCCCAGCGCTGACACATGCACGGGGCTGAGCTGGCAATTAGCGATCAGCAGGTAACAAACAATAGCTCCCGCTCCACTGCTGGCCAGCGAGGCTCCTCCTGGGCCAGGCCTGGCTGTTGTGGCTTTCCCAAAAGCTGAGAGGTGGAAAATCCACGGAAAAAACAGGGACCTGCAGGGAGTTCTCACCCTGTGTGCCCATGTATGTCTGCCTCCTGTCTCAATACCCATCCAAAACAATCCTGCTGCCAGAAAATTTACTGAAAAATAATTTGCTTTAAGCCTTAAAAGTACTCTAGGTTGACTAAAAATGGCTTTTTATAATTTTTCTCATTTCTACCAGGAAATATTCCCCAGCCTTCTTTTTTTTGATTGGTCTTTTTTTTTTTTTTTAATTCGACGTTTTTGCTAAATGAAAGTACTCTAGAGAAAAGCAAACAAAGCAGAACTTCTCCTGCCTGTGTGGGAGGAGTGGGGAGTAGAGGTCATTAAACCAAACTCTCCTCTGCCTACATCTCAGACCTTGTGACATGTGAAACCACAGCCCCTGGGCTTTTATTCATCTTTCTCAGTTTCTTTGATGTCCACTTTTATAACTGCTCGCCTCATAAAGTTTTGTAGATATAGGAGACATTTTCCAGATTCAAACTAGGATAGAGGGTGACCCATCAGGACACAAATCTCAAGCACAGTAAAAGCTGCATAGGGAGAAGTTCCAGCAAGGACCGGCTGAGGATGATTTTTCCAAGATAAACCTGGTCCCAAGACCAGATGATTTAATAAGAAATATCCAATAAGAAAAATAGTGATACTTACATAAAGAGAAAAAAAGTGGAATAAGATCAGCTTGAATGCCTGAATTAGCCCCAAAGATTTGTACTAAAGGCGTTCCAAGCAAATTGTTGGCTTCCAGCTCCACATCCTAGAGGAAGGGAATGCCTTGGCAGCTCCTGCATCCCGAGCACTCAGCCTAGGAAGCGAATTTAACTCTGAGGATTCTGCCTTTCTGTCTCCTCACAAAACTACAGGGCCAAGCACCGTGGGCTGAGCAAGTGAAGGGGGATATCCCCATGTGCCCTGACATCCCCAGCCACCTCTGGGAAGGCAGATGGCCAGTGCTGCTCACTGCCCTGCCTGCCTTCCCCAGGGAATGGGAGCCACAGGGCATCCACGTGGGAACTGCTGCTGGCAGAATAAATAGCAGTACCCTGCCAGAAGGGCAACGTGTCATGTGCATCACGCAAAAATCTGGCCAGTCAGCCCTCAGGTAGACTGAAATTATCCTTTATTTTCGCTGTGGAGCCCTGTGTGCAACTGCAGGAGTCCTGTGACATGGGAAAAGCATCGCGTAGTTTTATTTGTTTACTCTGTTATCACCAGAGCTGCTTGCTGAGCCCTACCAGGAAGAAAGCCCTGTTTTGATGTAAACCTGTTATGAGCAAGAGTAGGGAG
>VZTZ01011354.1:5920-33829 GCA_013400955.1 Drymodes brunneopygia | reverse complement strand
CTGGTTCCAGTCCAAACTCACATGACAGAGAGGGAAGAAATAAAACACCCAAAAAAAAAGGAGACGCACATTATTCCCACGTGTGTGAGAAGGGTATTAAATCGAGTAGTGACAAACTTTAACCAGAACCACAGCATTACTCAGAGCAGCTTGTCCAAGCACGTAGAAATCATGGTCAGAGAGTCTCCCAGCTGGCAGAGGTGGACAGGGGGTGCCAAGAAAGACAAGTCCTTGCTGGTACTGCTTTGTGTGGAGGCTCCTCTCATGAACGGTTTTAATAAAGACTTAATTGATTGTTCTGGAGCCCGTCAGGCTAATAAACATTTATGGCCCTGAGTCAGTCATCTAGAACACATTCCACAAGGCAGTTAGAGGCAGCTGCACAGGGCAGCCAGACGCACGTCTGTCATGTGCCAGTGACGTCCATTCATCATGCACTGGTCATGCAGCAACTCAAACCTTCGGAGAAAGTGGAATCCCTGCCTCTTTTTCACCAGCCAGGAGATGGAATAATCACTTTGTCCTCCAGGCTGGCATTTGGGAGATGTCTGTTCTACAGAGCCCTGGTTCTGCAGCAGGTCTCCCTCTATGCCCTGGAGTAAATCGCTTGGGGATGTCAGCACAGCACTGACATTTCAGCTCTCCTGTGTTCTGGGCACAGACAGAAGCAGAGGCAAATACAAGGAAGACGCAGCCATAAAAATACAAATTAAGATAAAGCTAGATTCTCCTGCTGCTTAATCATGTAAATGTGCAAATAGAGCCTGACGACAGTGACTCAAAGGAAACAATGACCTTATCAGCAGCCTTAGATAGGCCTGAGCCATAAATGAAAATAAATGATCTACTGACATGCCTTATCATCTCCCTAGTGTCTACTGGAGAACTCAATTTACCTCTGCATATCTATATTCTCCAGCACACTCAGCATCAGCAGGGTCTGCTGTCCCTCCACAGGCTCCCTTTGTCACTCCAGCAGAATCTCCAGCCATTGCACTGATCTTACACTGGCTTCCAGGTGGCAGCTCCAGCTCTGCACCACCTATCAGAGCGTGGTCAGCATGGAAAACCACTTCTCCCTCATTTTTTCCACCTCCTGAGTTACAGCCTGACCTCCTTTTCCAATCATTCTGCCATTCATTTGCACCCCCAAGAAGTCCCATGGGGTTTTAATCAGCCAGGTCCCCACACCCACTGGTCAGCATCTGGGAAGATCTCCTAGCACTCAGGGCTCGAGAACTCAGAGGAGCTACTCAAAATCTCCTTACCCTCTCACGTTGGCCCTGACTCTGCTGATCCTGGCATGAGAATCTGCAGGTGGTCAGGGAGCACTGGAGCAGTGGGGAAATCCACTGTGAAAGGAAAACTGCTGGGACAGGAGGGGCTTTAGACCTTCAGCTCATGCTTGTTTGAAGCTAAGCCAGAGGGCTTAAGGGGCTGCTTTTCCTATCAAGATAAAGTGATTATTTCACATTTACAGGCAGGTAGTTGTTGAAATTGATTTTTTGGGGGAGAGAAGAGCATCACTTGTAATTGCTTGGCAACTTGTGTTAAACTAATCACAGGCTTCCTAGTTCATTGGAAGTTCAAGAATTTGGTATCTGCCTTAAATTTCATTTGGAAGCAAGGCAAATGTTTTAGTTCCCTGAGAAAGGCTAGTCCTGTAAACTACTATCAAGAATTAGAAAATTTGTTTAAAAACAAGAAGGGTACGTTGGGAAGTTTTCCAGAACGATAATTTCTTTTTTTCTTCCTCTTTCCAAGGACTAAGTCATCTAGAGTCAACACATTTTAAAAATATTTTTATTTCAAGAGAAACAAAAATTTCCTCCTAGCCCTATTAATAATTATAAACACAAAACCATTAAAACCTACAGAGCAATTTTTAAAAAAGAAGTATCAGGAAAAGAGTTACTTGCTTTCCAAACAAAAAAGCATGAAGGTGGAAAAAGAGTTCTGTGCCATTCTTAAAAGAAAAAATTTACAGAAAGGAGAAAAGGATTTATCTGAAACAAAATATTAATAAAAACTGTGCAGGACATGTCAGACTTCATTGGTCACAATGCACTTGAGTTGGTGAGGCTGTCAGGGATTTAACCCTCATCCCTCTGGAATGGGACACAGCTGGATGGAGCAGGCACCTTCTCCCCAGTGCCCTGGTCTGAGCAGGGATGGAGTGTCCTGGGGTGTTGTGTCTGCCACAAGCAGCAAAAAGGTTGGGCTGCACCTCCAGCAGGCACAGGATGACTTTGCTGACCTTTGTAGCAGTTTAGCAACTCTGAAGTCATGGCAGACACAACAGGGTTGGGTTTCCTTGTCCCTGCACGGCCATCAGCTGCATCCACAGTGCTGCTGGTATCCTGGGGCATCTCCTTTATCTCGCTGGCACAGCAGTGTATGATGCACCTCACACCCAGTTTGGGCATTACACAGCACTCTGCCAGGGTTGTGTGACTTCTGCAGGAATGCCCACCACAACCAGACATTCTAAGAATAGGTTTTTGGTGTCCACTGTCACGACATGTTGCAGGGTCACTGGCACAGGGCTCTAAGCCCTTCTCCCCTGCCTGGGTCAAAGCACACTGTGCTCCAAGGACCCCACAGATTTTAGTGAGGCTCTTCCCAAATTCACACACTGAGTCATCATGAGTGAGTGCAACACCTGTCCCTCACTGTTCACTGCTCCTGTGGTCCTCCTGGCTCTGCTCTTATGAGTAGAATCTCTACCACCAGCCAAGGAGGCAGCCCAAGGCATATGGCAGTGCATTCCAGGAGCTCAGAGACTCTAGGGCTATCCAGGTAGTAGACTTCAAGGGCAGGAGGAAGGGCTGCTGCACTCTCTGGGTCTGGCTCCTAGTGAGACATCCACAGGGTATTTCAACAAGAAAACGAAATGGTGGGCAGAGAGGTGACCCTCCATCCTTCCAAAACTCATTGTGTACTCCTGTCCCTCCCTGCTTCTGCCTGGGAAGGAAATGCACTTATAGCTGTATTTTCCCCTCATATTCCTCATGTGTCCAGCAATACCTGTGCTTTGCAGAGAGCAGAGGTAATGTCAAGCTGTGGAGCGCACCTCTTGGGCTGTAAGGTCAGGTTTTCCCAGAGGCATTTCACCTCTCTGTAATACCCGAGGAGAATTAGGCATTTATACCTCTTCAGATGTACAAGCCCCAGCTCCTTCTTATCAGCTGCACAGAAACCTTCTGTTTGGAGAGGCAGGCAGGCAGCAGCACTTCTGAAAGTTTGTGTTGTAAGGAAAAGCCTTTTCCCAGATGGGATATTGCATGTAATATGTGTTTGCCATCGCTTTATCCGTATCCTGGTGGTTCCTGTGGGATTTGTTCCAGCTGCTTTTGGGCACCATGAGAAGCAGACAAGGATAGGGGAGGCTTGGAGACCAGACTACAAGAGAATTTGCTCTCTTCTTCTGGTGACTCTTTCCCCTCCCACCTAATTTCTCTCACATTTCCACAAAGAAAAAGGCAATGACAGAAATAATTTTGATCCAGGAGAGGGACAGACAGAATTTTTATTTTTGTCTAAAAAAGAATAAATATTCCAAAAGAAATTCCAGGTAAAGGAAAAAAAAATCACTTTCTGTCAAAAAATTGTTTAGGCCAATACAGTTTTCAGCCGCTGTGACCCATGCTTACCCCAATATCTGCTTCTCCATTGCATGGTATTTTTATTTGCCAGAGAGGTGCTTCAATAGCAGCATGGCTTGTCCCTCCACTCACTCATGCCTGGTTGTAGCTGTCAGAGAGAAAATAAGGTGAGTGGATGCAGGCGAATAGAGAGAAGGTAAAGAAAGGAATGGAAACACCCTGAAGACAGAAGTCTGTGTGTCTGCTGTCAATCACTAAAACAATAATGGCCATCAAACACAGACAAATATTACTCTGCTGTCTCCTGCCTGGCTGCCCACAAAGCCAGGACTTTAATCCAGCACATCAGTTAGAGAGTCAAAGACATTGAACTTGGGACCTATTTCTCTGATAAGGAGAAAGTGAGACAGCCTGACCAAGAGCTGGGAGCCTGATAACTTTTACATGCTGCAAGTAAGCCCAGCTTCGTGCTGATATTTTAAAGATCTTTGCCCTTTAGCTTGAACAGGAAATCTTAAAATGGAAAATATGCAGTTTAAAGGAAGGGGCGAGGCTCACTTGAAACGTAAGAATGTACATAAGTATAGGAAATAACAGGTTGTTAAGAAACTGCAGTACAGTTGTTAAAAAAAAATTGAGGCCAAATATAGATTATATTTCCCCTCATTAGGGATCAGCAGAAATTATTTTTTCTTCCTTTTTTTCTTTTTTTTTAAGCTTTTGCCATGAGCATAGGGAATTCTTTCTATGCCCTGTAGCATTACCTAGTTTTGTTGGCCACCGCAAGCAGAGTGGGTGAAGACCCCCTTCCTCAAGCACAGGGAAAGCAGCAGAAGGGCAATGCTGGGAGAGAAGTGAGGTGACCACCCAGAGGCATGGCAGATCCAGAGCTGCATGGGCCACCAGTCACCAGCACCTCGTTTCAGGTGACAGCTATGCCAGAAACCTGAGCACAGCCAAGCCATGAGCTAAAGAACTTTGCTGGTACAGCAGAAGAGTACCTACAGGTCACTCCAAGAACTCTTGAGGGATGAAGGTAGAGATTTTCAGATGCTCAAAGGCTCCCCTGTTCGGGTTCCCTACAGCTGAGGCCAAGGTGCTTCTAAGTACAGCAGAGATTAAATTTTTACTGCGTGCATGGCTCAGAGATTTGGTGCCTTGATGATTTCGTAGCAGCAGAGCAAACTGATCCTTCATCAGCAAGCTCTGGATCAGGGCATCTCTTCTCCTTGCAAGTCCTGCCGTGGCACCTTAAGTCTGTTTTATACAGCCAGAGCTGCTTATGTAAATCAACGACCACTCTCACAAACACAGATTTACTCTGACCATCAGTGGGCTGGGGTTCCAGTCCAAATGCCAGCCCAAAACATATGCAGAGATCAGCCTGCTATTTTCTGTCATGCAGTCACTCGGTAGCTTTAATGCCACCAATCCACACGTGTCCCAGAGAGCATCACTGAGGTAAACTCACCTGCCCCACTTCCTCGCTGAGCAAACATTTACTTTCTTTATTGTATGCCCAGTGCCAGATAGCAGGAGAGGGAGAAATTAAGTCAGTATTATTAACAGGCTGCAGCCTTGCCCTTTAAGTCTAATTAGAGGGAATGAATTACTGCCAAGGCATACACTGCCCAAGAGCCAGCTGGGCTCACCCCAACACATTGGCAAGACAGGACCATGGGCGCAATGGGGAGCTTCCTTCTCCAGTCCCCAGTAATGACACTGGACCTGCAGATGACTTCTCTGAGCTAGTCAGCCTCTCTAAAATACTTCTGATGGATCAACAGTGGTGCTGCTGCACAGGCCCTTCTTTCTCTCCCCCAGCAGCCATCAGCTGCAGGCTGGCAGGATGAGGAATGCAAGTGACTTCTCAGGTGCATGACACCTCAGATTCCCAGATGTGCTGGGCCCCTCAAGAATCTCACTGTCTCCTCAGAAAAGGTGTGGTTTCTCTGCTTCCCCCCACCCCTGGCCCAGAGCAGATTCCCCCAGGGAGCAAAGCTGGCGGTGCTCCCTGGAGGCACAGAGGAGTTAGGCTGAGTTGTGCTAGTGTGGGGATGTGACATCTTATTTAATCCCCTCCATCCCATCACCCTGGGGGTAGAAAGATCTTCGTGGACTCCCAGGTACTGTCCCAGGCTCTCTCCAGGACACTGAAATTTTGCAGCTTTACCAGTTCCCAGGAAAAGCCCTGCACAAGGGCAAGCAGCTCTGACCTTTGAACAGGGGCCTGGAAACCGAAACAGGGATATGACTTTCACTGCATTTCCTGCACCTTGTAATGTGACCTGATACTGTTTCTAAGGGCCCAATCCTAACATAAAGTCAGTTTTTCTCCTGCTTACCCATGATGGGTACCAGTCTAACTCCAACACCAACACTGTCCAGGGAATTACTCTCTTGGCCATGATTATGGCCAAGAAAAACCCCAGAATTGAAGTGAGAGTGTTCTGGGAGCCAGCTAAGCAGAGCCAGCTGTGGTGCCAAGGAGACAAGGGAAGATGCCTCCACTCAGGGCTGTCAGAAGAAAATCCTGGATTGGGTTTAAAATTGTCACCCTCTTTTACCAGGGAACATATATGGGTGAAAGTCCTGCAGGGTCGTTTGTCTTCCATAATTTTTTTTGCTGTTTTTCCTCCACTTGTTAAAAATATATGCAGCCTAGGAGGGCTGAGGCACAAACCAGCATCCTGAGCAGCATCCTGAGGCTGGAAAAGAATGTCCTGTGTGGGAGGATTTAGTCCTGGCTGCAGCACTGGGGTTGATTGCCCATCAGTCACAGCACCAAGTCCAAGGCTGCAGAGTGTTGTTTGTGGTAACAGCTGTTTGTAGTCCAGCTTCTCAAATACCTGCAAAGCTGAGATGTGCCAGCAGTGTTATTCCTTTGCCTACCTAGTCCCAGATGGTATCTGCACAGGGACATAAAATAAACAACAGCAGGAAAGTGGATGAGGTTTCCAGTGCTGTTAGCCTCACTCAGACTGGCACCAGAACTCTTTGAGAAGCAGTCACAGAGCAGAGACACCTAGCACAGGTTGTGTGTGGAGTAATTCGCAAGCTGAAGGTGTTTTTTGGCTGCAGGCAGGGATGACTGAAAACCTTCCAGCTGCCTGGCAGTAATGTGTGCTCTGCTAGGCAAAACTCTCAGCTTTTTGCCTGAAGCCAAGTACTGTTTATCCCTCTCAAGGAAAGCAACCCATCTCGCACCACCACTTCCTTAACAGTCCCCAGTGTTCTGTTTCATTTCACAAGCTGGACAAGACAGTAGCAGAGTAAAACCCAGAGTAATAAGGCACTTAGAGATGTTTGCTCAACGGGAGAAGGAATTCCAAACTTCTCACTATGAACACAGGCTGCCTTGAGCAAAGCTACTGCTACACCAGTGACACCTTAGGTGAAGATTAGAACCTTTCTCCTGCCTGCACACTGGATTATTTGCCCTTATGTTTCTTAGTTACAATCCCCATTCCTTAACAAAAAAATATCTTTTTACTTGGATATTATTTTAAATTGTTTTCACAGAAGAGGTTTCACAACAAAGTTCATTCACAAGTATGCATCTTCTAAGAAGCTTAAGACAAAGAGTTTGGTGAATATACAGCAAAGCCATGAAATAGATGAATTTTGTCAACTTTGAGGGGGAAAAAAAAAAGGTCTAGTAGCAATCTCCCCAAAGCAAATCTGTAATTTAATTTAACTCCCTGGTGGCAGGATATGTCTATAAGTTGCCCAGAAGGCCAGTCCATGATTCCACGGCCATCAGTAGCAGGTAACCACTACCACAGGGTCAGCCTGGATCAGCCCTGACTGTGCCCAATCACACCCCTATTTATGGGGCCAACACATCCAGAAAACAGAAAATACAACCCCAGCTTAGATGTTGGTGACACCAACTGCAGTGGAAAAGACCCTACCTTAAAGCTTTGCCTACAACTTTAACTCTCCAGCCTTTCCTGACAGATCTGAGCAGGAGGAAGTTTGTGCTGGATCAACACACTGTGCTGTGCAACATCAGCACTTTTGAACTGATACTGGGAAACCAAAAGAGCTGAATTTGCTGCATCAAAACGCTGCCTTGGAGCTGATCTTATTAATTTGGCAGCAAGTGGGTTTTCCATAATTACATTTCTTTGTCTTAGAGGAATCACAGAGTGGGTAAGGCTGGAAGGGATCACAGGAGATAAATGCCTTACTATTTCTCCCCTTGCAGATACCCTGTGTCACAGGCTGACTCTTCCTTCTGTTTGTGTAACTCACTTTTTCCTCTAATTTAGTCCAATGGATTATCTCTCACCACAGCCTTACCTCATTTGCATCCTTAGACCTGCACAGCAATAACCCAACAGTTACTTCTTTTGAAAGAGCGAGGCAACCAGACCTGTGTTTTTCCTGCTAAGTATCTTAATATAAAAGCAGCCCAGTGTTTTTGAGTGTTGCCTCTCTTTGCACTGAGCCCTTTCTGGTTAGAGGCATGGCACAGTTGCCCAGGAATGACCAAGTCTCACTCCTGGGCAGTTGTGTTCTAATTGTTATAAAATGACTTAAAAGCAGGAGTCTGCGTGTGTTTTGTTTTGCCTTGTGACCTACACCAGAACAGAACAGGAGAGAGCTGTCCTCTTGCCATCCCCTTCCAATTTGCACCAGTTTGCCCTAGCTGAAAGGTGGGGTAGAGCTGAATTAGATTTCTTTAACTTTTAGCTCCTTGTTAGAGTTTTATTGCGGCTCCAATTGACTAATTTTAACAGCGTCTTATGAACTACATCACTGAATGTTTCTGCTTACTGTAACGAGCCTTTCCATTTCTGGCAGGTGACTCAGGATATCAAAGGCCAGTGTTACATCTTGCTGTTCAGACTGAAAATGCCAGGATTCATATTTATTTTTCCCCCTGGAAATTAGTAAGGAGATCCCAGTTATCGCAGGCACAGCACAGGAGGCAGCCAGGGGCAGAGACCACACCAGCACTCTGAAATGCAGAAACACCAGGGTGACTTGCAGCAAGGCATCCACGCTTCCACCTGTGGCAATGAGACCTTCTTGGATGAGAAAAGACAAGCTCTCCTGGTGCTAGAGGAGGGTAAGTCAGGTCACCCATGTCCACTCACACCCAGCTCTTGCAGCACTGGCAGGTTCTGTGCTCCAGGCCACGCCTGGGCTCCCATCTCCATTGTGTCCAAGGAATAATGACATTTGTCTAGCTGGTGTCCAATCACCTTGATCAGCAGCAGCAGCAGCAGCAGCAGCAGCCTTCTGAGGCCAGTCTTTCAGCTGTGAGCATTGCTGTGAGCATGTGGACAATGAGAGAAGCCATAGCAGAAGCAGCCTCTGGGGAGACTGCACCAGACCCAGCTACTCCCATGTCCCAACCAGGACTGGCAGTGCTTGGAGCAGTCCCATCCTCTTGCAAACTCACTGCTTCCACAGACAGGAGTTTTCAGCAACCTCCCCATCTGTCTGCTTTTCTGGAAGATCCCAGCAAGTCCCTCCCTTCAGATGAAGGAGTAGGACTCCATGAACAGTAGCGTTCCCAGACAGCTGCAGTCCAACCTTCATTTCTCAGGGGACAGCACTGCCTGTTATTTATTCAGACATTTTGTTCCCAGCTTTTATTGCTCTGTTTTATATGGTAGGCAAGGTCAGAGCCTTTGTAATATAGGAACAGCATCGCCAAGATTTCTCTCCAAAGAACAAGCACTATGTGCAAAATTATCAAGTTTTTCAAGAAAATATTCAATATCAGATACGTCAAGGAAAAGAATGTTGTGTTTTTCACTTGGGCATTTATTTCAACCATGTGGAGATAAATAAAATTGGGAGTGGATGGGGAAAAAAAAGTTTGTACTTTTCAATCTTTTCCCCTATTTTTGACAACACAAAAAGCAATATTATTTTGGTGTTAGATCACTGGTCTCCAGGCTATGTGAACTAGTATCAATCTGCAGTTTCTTAGAGATTAAAAGCACATAGAACAAGCTGAATCAAAAGCCATCAATATTGTTTACATAAGAAGCTAGGCTCCAGAAGAGCTGCTCAATTTTAAGTCACTTAACTTGCTTCAACTCACACAACTTCCCCTCTGGTAAACACATTTATAGTTCTTTTATCTTCTTTTTTCTAAGTGGTTTGGCCCAAGGAAGCAAATATATAGACTGAAGAGAGAGAGAGAAAAAGAAAAGAAAGAAAGAAAGAAAGAAAAGAAAGAAAGAAAAGAGAAAGAAAGAAAGAAAGAAAGAAAGAAAAGAAAGAAAGAAAGAAAGAAAGAAAGAAAGAAAGAAAGAAAGAAAGAAAGAAAGAAAAGAAAGAAAGAAAGAAAAAGAGAGAAAAGAAAAACCCTCCCTCATAAAGTCCATGAACTTATTTTTCCTCTCAGCCTTTAGCATGTTTGCAACTAGAATCTGACCTAGAAAAGTACAGTCCTCACATTTTGTCCCATCCTGAGGTGACACACGTGACACCTCAAATCTCTTAATGTTTCTGTTTCCTTGTTTTCCTCTAGTACCAAGATAAAGTGGCACCAAACTCTTGTTCCTGTTTTATGGTGAGACAATAAATCACTAGTGAGTCTTTATTACAAGAGTAATCAATCACTTACATTCTTGCAGAGCTCCAGAAATTAATGTATTATTGATTACTGTGCTTTAAAACCACTTACACTTCCTTGTCTTGATAATATAACTTTAGTATACAGAGTAACCTACATTCCATTTATGGTATGAGCTGCTCTGCAAATTTACAAACTACCTAAAGTTTTGGAAATGCGAAAGGTGACTCATAAATTAAGATCACAGGGACAAAAGTTGAAATACAGCACTGCAAATAAGATGTCAAAACGTTCTAGCTAATGAAATTTCTTTTGTTTCTGATGGGAGGGAAGTTTCAGAAACAATAGTCCCTCTTGCCTCAAAGACAGGACATTCTCTATGAAACACTATAGCTGTGCCATACTCAAGGACAGCCCTGCAGTAGCAAATTATTTTATTCACAACAGAAGAAGAAAACAAGTTTTACAAAGCATTTCACATTGGAAGCCTCTGTTTTAACTCATCTTCAAAGAAAATTGACAGCATTTCCAGTCTTTCACACTGAGTCAGCAGGCTGTGAACGCTACCCACCAAGCTCAGAGGTAAAGGTTTTCACTGCTGTGAGAGTTCCCAAGTTTTCTGTGTAAGGAAAAGCTGCAGGAATGGGCTTGCAATGCAGTTCTTCCATAATTTTATATATTCAAAATGACGTGCTGTCCTTGGCAACCATTCAGCATTTGACTTCAGCTGTGAGCCTTCAGCAATAAACCAGCAGCACTGAGGTGACTTGAGGACACATCAACTGCTTTTACTTTGACTCCAAGGTATGACCCAAAGCATGACTGCCCTCATCCTATTCACTGAGGTTGAATTTCACACATCTGTGCCCCGGGCACAGGTGGAAAAAGAGCTTCTACTCCAGCCCCAGAGGCCACACAAGCCTGAATTAATCAGTCAGGATAACATTTGCTCAGGGATTGCCCTGGCCCACGCACAGGGCCTTGCACTTGGAGTTTCATAAGGTTTACAGGGTCCCACTTGTCCAGCCTGTCAAGGATCCCTTCCCTGCAGTGTGCTGACCACACCACACAGCTCAGCCTTGATCCCACTGTCCATTTTGCAGCACCAAAGCAGCACCAGTCCCAACACCAACACCTGAGAAACCACTTGCCACCATAATGCAGTGTCAGGAGAGGGATAAGAAACTCATGGGGAATTTCAGTATCTGTTCTCCTCTGCTCCAGGTAAGAAATAATTATGCTTCTAAAAAGTTGCTGGCAGAGCTCACTATGTTAAAAGTCTGAAACCACATGGAATTTCCCACAAACGTGTTGCACTGAGAAAGCTCAAACGCCACAGTTTGGGACAGAGGATGAAGTTTTGCACAGGAATAGGTGAATCAGGCTTTTATTTTACAGCACTTAACAGGGGAGCACTATAGTCCAGGACTATCATTTCCTGTCCAGCCACTAAAAATGAAAAGACAAGTCATTTCACACAGTGTGGGTATCAGAAAGCCTTTTAGCTACACCAGTCCCAACCATGAGTACAAAGGGCAGATCGTGTTCGGCCCTGTTTCTGTTTGAGCCTTGTGTTGCAGACGTGGAACTGCCAGTACTGTTACTGCAGTTAATGGGATTTTGCCTCCTCTGCCCATGAACCACGTCATTTTGTAGGATTAAGAGTCCCTGGGCCAGCTCTTGCATTTTGGCATTTTATTTTGGCACCTAATAGGCCTGATGGTTTTCACCTGGTACATACTCAGTTAGCTGACCTAATGACTATACTTCAGTGAGGATAAATAATTATTCCTGATTAAAAGTTGCTTTGGCAAGTACTCTGACCTGTTCATCTGCAACAGACAGAAGACAAAGGAAAACAAGAAATGTGTCTGACCCAGAAGCCACCTAGACCCATATGTCATTTCTGAAAGAAGGCAGTGCACACACCTGGAGAGAGAGAAAACAGCAAGCAGACCCTTGCAATATCCTTCCTGTGAGCTTGGCAGAGCTGTGCTTTCAAAACACACCTTCAAGGCTGCCTCTTGGTGGGTGTAAAAATCACTAGGGAAAGGGGGAAAAAAAAAAGAGAAGTTTTTAATTTCTATAAGAGTTGCATCTAATCAAGGTACAGCATGTAGAGACTTTCTAGGACAAATAGCAGCGTGTGTGTAGAAAATGTCAGCAGACAAACCAGCAGCTAGGCAGGAAATTAGCAGTGATTTGCTGGTGTTAACTAACTTGCTCATGTGCAGGCAGTGCCTATCACGGAGGCGCCTCTGCGTGTGAGAGGGCTCTGTGTGCGGTAGGTAATGAGCTGGTGCTGGTTTCTGTGCAGCAAGGAGTTTACCTCCAGGCCATTGCTGAGCTAATGAAGGAGTTCCCTTGTTGTCCAGTTGCCAAAAAAGAAAGGAGGGAGTGGGAAGGCAAGGACAAGGCAGGCAACAAGAGGCCCAGCCACCTCGGCAGGTCTGCGTGGGGAACACATTTTGCACAATCGTAGAAAAAAAAGATTCTTTTCCACAGCTGGGAAGCACAGGGCCACTCTGACTGGGGTACATCCCTCAGTCCAGACCAGCCTCTCCACAAAAGGTCACCCACACCTGGGAACAGGCCCCTGAGGGTATCGACTGCTCCTGCCACTATTTTCTCATGGATAAGCAACTTTGAGCTTTTCCTCCCTGTAAAAACTCCAGCTGAGAAAGTCCCCTGGACCTGCACTATCAGCTCACTTCCCTGAAATCCCTGCTATTGTCTCAGAGAGCAGATTCGGCTTGGTTTAAGGAAAGGTTCTCAGTCTTATCTAAACAGTGCATTAAAATCTTCCTGGCAAATGACAGGCACGCACCAAAGCAAGAGGAAACAAATCCTTGTTTGTTCTTCTCATGGGGGCTGTTTTTTTTACCATGCTTGGCAGGATGGGAACATCCCTATGCTCAAGGGCACGTGCACAACGGGTGGTGACACTTCAGGAGTAGCAGAAGCTTGTCCCTGACACCAAGGCATGTGCCACTGCACCTGCCAACATCCATCCCTCTGGCATCCTCTCACAGGGAAGTGCGGTTCTCTTCCTCTGGAAGGTGGGAAACCAAGGCTCAGAGTAAGAGCAGAAGGGATTCTCCTTTTCTAGCTGGACTCTGAAAGCCAGAATGTGTCTAGATGTGGTGAATCAATTTGTTCTAAGAGAAATTTCCAGGAAATGCCCTCAAGCAGGTCCTCATGCAGATGAACCGGGCTGTGTGACACAGGGGGTCCTGCCAGGGCTTTGCTCAGAGATCTGAGAGAAAACCGCAGGTGATCTGACTGATTCCACCTGGATGCCATAAATGGATATATAACCATCATTGCTGCTAAACAGTGCCACTGCTCCTGAGTCTCTGACCCAAGCAGACATAGAGGGCTGAAGGGAATAAAAGATGCTATATCTTGAAGAAATTAGCTTCATTAATTTCCCTCATCAAAACCCAATGTCTATTGAAAGAATTTCAGCCCTGTTATCATGTTCAGCAGCAGCAACAAGCTTGTGACAGTTCATGCTTTTCTGGCTGCTTCTCATTAAGCAAATCCAGGTCCTCATCAGGCACTGCCATGACACTATGGCACTCAGAGGCCTCCAGACACCATCCCAAAAAAGAGAGTTCTGAAGTGGTTTTGTCTTCATTCCTCCTGGGGCATCTTCAGAAACTAATGCCAGAAAGCTCCCCAGATTTGTTTGTTTGTATTTTTTCCAGAGGTATCCAAAGGTTTTTTTCCCAGTGTGGATGAATTGGAGCACTGTGAGGATTTCTCCAAGGAGTTAGAGCTGGCTTCCAGAGCGATATACAGCACAATGAGGATCATGACTCACAAGGCAAATGCACAGCAATGTCCATCCCCAGCAACTCCAGAATGACAGCAGAGAGAAAGTATCTCAGCAAGGACAACATGTGTGTGCCTGAGAAGGGGCCACTGTCTCAAACACGAATCCCACTTCTAATTAAAAAGGGTCCTGGACAAAACGCTGTCATTTTCCTAAGCAGGGAAAGCTTTCGGTACCAGGGTTAGGCAGCCATCTGAACCCCCAGCTCTCTCTTGCAGCAGGTTATCCCATGCAGGAGGAGCATGTCACTGCTGGGGACAGGATGGAAGGATAGGGAGAAGCTGCTGGAGACTGTAGGAGGCTCTGTAACATCTCCTCTGCTTCTCTTGCATAGCTCTCGTCATGGTGCTTGGGGGCTCTGACAAGAATGATACTCCATGCCACATATAAATGTACAAAGACAAAGTTTTTGGCTTTGGGCAGCTTGAAGTCACTGCTAGTGATGAGCTGGGTGGGACTAGAGACACGTGGGGAAGTTGAGTGTGTTGCCACATGGCCAGTGGCAGGACCAGGACCTTCCCAGGGCCTCCCAGTGACTGATGAGGAGGGGAGAACAGACTTGTGTGCTTGCCCTTCTGACCAAAGAGAGTAAAACAAAAACACATTCCCAGCCAGGAAAATGCCATTTCTGCTCTGCAGATGAAATGTTTTGGGGCTGTCAGCTTAGTTTCACTGCCTAGTACCACCTCAGACCTCTCCAGTGGTCTCCATTCCACCAGTCCCCAGCCAAATGTGCCCTGGCATCCCAGCGTTCCCACAGCTGAGGATCCCTTGGAAAACAACCAAGCCACCTGAAGATCCACTTTTACTCAGCAGCTACTGCTAGGCTCAACTGCAATCTGGGGCTTGGAAAACACGGCTTTACTTGTTTTAATTAAAACCAAGTCCCTCCACCCAGACTTGCCTCTCTGTCACTCTCGCTTTCTCTCCCCAGCCCTCTGACGCATTTCAGCAGACATGTCATCAGACTCTGGTTCAAGGGAGGGGAGCAGCCATCTAATGCAGCCTCTTGCATCAGTACCCCACCCTTCTCTGGGGAGCTGAGACCATGGGCTTGGCAAGCAGGAGGGAGGCTGCCGTGTGAGCGAAGGAATACACGTACGGGTCGGCGTGTTTGTGCTTTGGTGGGAAAGTGGAGGGTGCACAAACACAAAGCCCCATCTTCACCCCCTCTTCCTAGGCCAGGCTCCCCACGCACCACTGGGCACTGCTCTAAAGGCTGGGGCAGGGATGAGACAACATCCTCCTTCCTGATAACATCACCAACCACAGCCAACTCTCTGCGTGAAAACTAACAGGAGTCTCTAAGGATGCCATAAACCGCGCCATTCATAGAATAAATCTAAATGCGTGAGGGGTTTAAAACTGGAAGCAGAAACATATGTTTCCCCATCCTAAATGCATACAACTTCCAGTCTGCCTGAGTCCCTGTGCCCCCTCTGCTCCTCACACTGGCTCCACACTTCCAGGAGAGCCTTGTCAGCTCCCAGAGACCCAGAGGGTACCCGGCTGTGTGAATGTGGATGTTCAGGCCTAGACCCCTGTTGGGAAATCAAAGGAGCTTGGTACTGTCTTTCAATGATGATCCAAGTGTCAAAATCTGTATTTGGTGCTCCTGCCTGGCAGCTCACGGGTGCTCAGCCTTAGAAAAACCTTGTTGTTTATTTAGCTTTCTAACTGTGTCTTTAAGACCTAATTTTAGATTCCTACTTCTGAAAATGTATCTTGCCAACCTCACCACATGTAACTAAACATGTATTTTGACATCCACCTCCTACTCAAGAATTTAATTTCAAAACACCGCTGTTTTATTTTAAGACGTGGGGAAATAGCAATTTTTAGGCTACCCATTAATTATCAGAGTCATTAGTAAGGATTTAATCATTATAACAAATAATCTGAAGGTGTATATGTCTAATTAAGAGTATGTGCCTAACAATTTCCAGGGAATGACACATGCATGTGCCTTGCAAGCTAAGTATATCTGTTCATCTCACTGAAGCACAACCTGAGAGTTTAACTGGGGCCAAACTCGTTGCAGGGCCAAACTGGCCCAGGACCAGAGACTTCAGTGTAATACATGAATGGACCTCACCCAGGTTTCTTCCTCAAAAGAATTCTGGGTTTCCATTTTTACCTTAGCATGGCATGCAGATATTTGCTATTGGTCAGGGCTAATTCTATCTTGGTATAAAATACTTGCTGTAATTAGTGCACGGTGCCATCTTCTCCACTAAGTTCATCTTAAGCTGTTGCTGCATCCCCACAAGTTAAATGAGATACGGGTTGGTCTGTAACAGGGTTTATCTTTCAGCCTAAGTAAGGCTCAGGCTCAGGGCACCACAAGCATCCTCACAATCCCTTGCCTGTTTTGCCCAGCTGGCCTGTATTTTGAGGCAAGAAGGGTACATTTCTGGATGTCTGACCACCACACAGCATTGCAGGGCCCTGAAATCAGCAGAAGGTTTTGAATGCCACCTCTGCACTCATGGCATTCTTTTACATTTTGCCACCTTTCCTCTCACACGAGGCTTTTGTGAGGGCTCAGAAAACTGCTCCTGGTCCAGGAATCATTTTGCCCCAAAAAGGTTCAAATGATTCACTGAACTTCCAAGTACTTTGAAGCTTACTCACCACAAGGCATAATAAACCATCACAACATAACTCATGCAGAGAAGACTGTGTGTCACTGCTCTGTGGCAGGAGCACACACAGCCTTTTGCAAGTGTCCAATGGCATCTGGATGTGTGTGAAAGCCAAGAGCAAGCAGACCAGCCAACCATCTTCACTGGCACCAGGAGGGCAAGTTCACACATCAGCAAGTTTGTGCTGCCTGCTAAATAGCCCAGACAAGGACTGGGCACACCAAAACACCAGGTGCTGGCATCCTTTCAGGTGAAAAGTGTGAGGGCCGTGTCTCTGCTGCCAGAGCTTCCACAGAGACACTTCCTTCTGCAAGCCAGACCATCTCTCTGCTGTGCTGCTGGCTATTTGGGCATAGATACATACCCTGAATCTGCTGTATTTCTGCCTGGATTTCAGGCTCCCTGTCACCACTTCACTACCTGGCATGCACACAGTGCTGCCTGGCCCAGGCACAGATGCTGTACAGAGGGTTTTTCCTCACCACAGCACAGAAATGCATATACCTACAATAAAGAGCAATTTTCTAAAATACCTTAGTGCTGCCCCTGGAAAATTTGTGATCAGACATGGAGATGCTGCCCCAAGAAAATGAGGAGTAAAGCAGAGTGTGCAGCAATGCTGCTCAGTGCCACGCAGTTCCAGCAGTTCAGGATCAGCTGCCTCAGGGCAGCACCATGCACAAGGCTGAAAATTCTTCTTGAGATCTTCCCATTGCAGAGGCAAACAACCTACCACACAAACAAGGGGAAAGTCCTCTGGCATCCTTTCAGGTGATCTTGCACAATCAGCCCTGCTACAGAAGGGGAACAAAAGGGAAATCACCCTGCCTGAATTTTGGCAGGACTGTTCCTCCAGCACTTGGCCTGGGTACATGTAATTCAGAACATGGCACAAAGCTACTTTGCTCTTCCTCTGTCTGCCTCCAGGACCCAGGATTTCCTCTCCTGCATGTCTGGGGTGCTCAGCTGTGCTTGGAGGGCAGCAGGAAAGAGAGATGCTGGCAGTGGGGGTGAGGGTGTGGCTGTCCCTCTGGCTTTGTGCAAAGCTCACCAAAGAAAACTCCATGAAGACTCCAGGTGATTCTCTTCATTTGCTTTAGTAGGAAAATTAGGAAGTAGTCCAAGTGGATGAGTTCTTTCAGCACAGAAGTTTGATTATCTGCTTGACTGGTCAAAACTGATGCACAGCAAGCAAGACTTCCAATCTGAAATCTCTGTTTGTGGAAAACAAAGAGTGAAAAGAATGAAGGAGAATTTAGATAAGGAAAAGTCAAAAGAAACAGGATGCCTGGAAGCAGGATCTGTCACCTTGCAAAGTCATTCAAAAACCCCATCTAACCTTTTATTCAGGATCAGGAACTACATATTGCTGGAACTAAGGCCGGGTCTTCAAACAGTTTTAGCAGCAGTTCTGGTATTCTACCTCTAAGTATTGAAGGAAATACTAGATAGAGCAGAGCAACATGAAAACTAAGCCTATGTAATCCATAGCAAAAGAAAACACTTTTTTTTTTTTAGAACCAATTCAAGGATTCAGTCAACCAAGGCACGCTGCCTCTGATGTCACAGCACTGGTCCAGCTGGGAGTGCAGAGACACTCCCATTCCTTGATCATTCCACTGCCCTGTACCTCTGTTTCTCTCCTTTTAACAGAAGGATCATTCTCTGGAGCAGGAGACTTGGTCATCTGTAGCCCTCTCGCTGCAGCAGATGCACGGGACTGCAGTAAACATGACAGCACAATTAATAACCGAAATTAAGCCTGTAAATGAATGCCATGACGACAAGCATGACATTGCAGGCATATTATTCATGTGCCGGGCAGATAATTGCAGACGTGCACCAGTCTGGGAGCATTTTATTTGGTGGTGATAAGATAGCAGCCACAATAAAGTTAACTGGTTCTCCACTGCCTGTTTAAAGGAGAAACTGGGGTTCTTTGACCTCTGGCATTCCAGACATCTCTCAAGATTATCTGAGCAGTCTTTTCCAGCCCTTAAACCTTTGCCTGATTCTACAAATCTGCCACACAAGGTGCAAGTGTAAAGCTTAAGGATCCTTTTCCATGTGAGGAAAGCGGCTTTCTCTACCAGAATGTATTTAAGAACATGACTTAAATACATGCCTGACAGTGAAAATGTCCTTAAGGGTCTTCCTAAGAGAGTCCTCATAAGTGACCTGTGGTTTGCCACACCAGCACATTACCCAAGGCACTGAAAACTAAATTTCAAAAGGGTTACAACTAGATTTGAACATCTTGTCCATAAAAAACAGAGAGGCCCAGCACAGACCTGTCCATGCAACCACACATCCTATTTTATTTCATGGCTTTCCCTGTGGAGATCAGGTGGGCTGGACCAATGCAAAGGTGGAGGAAAAAAAACAGTAAAAGGAGAAAATAAGAAAAATAGGATGAGAAAGTGAAACAAAATTGAAAAAAAAAATAATAATATGAGAAAGAGAAAGAATTAGGAAATGGTCAGGCACAGCCAAGAAAGGGTGTTGACTCAGGAAAAAAACAACTGAGGGAAGTATATGTGGTGCTGTGTCAGGAGGGGGAAAAAAAAGGCAGATAGGCTGGTCCTTGTTTTAGGAAATGAAAGAAAGATTGAGGAGATTTAAGCTCTGTTTCTGCTTCTTCCAGAAGCTGGATGAATTTATTGGCCATGGTTAACGAACATCTCAGATGCCTCATGAGCCCTAAAGCAATTAATGCTTAAGCATCCGTTAAAAATCTGTTGCCTCTGTCCCAAAGGAATCAGTTCAGAGGAAAGTGGTTTTTTCACCCCACAGGGATTTCAGGAAAGTAAATGCCTACCTGAATAATGCTCAGGTGGCTTTTACAGGCACTGAGTGACACAGAGGACACATTACAAGGGGAAACTGCAACTGTAGTGGCAGGACTGAAAGGCACTGACAGGACAAGAAGTAATGGATACAAATTGAGGGCAAATTTAGGTCAGATACTAGGAAGAAATTTTTTACTGTGAGGGTGGTCAGACACTGGCACAGGTTGCAGAGGTATTTTATGTTTGATAAAGGATTCCTGTTCTCTTGAAGACAATTTTCTTTCACAGGGAATATCCAGCTAGAGACTTTCAGTTGTGATAGAATCAAAACAGACACAAAGTTTATCAAAGAACAGCTTCAGCCTCTGTCCAAGACATTCTCGTAAATGAGCAAGAATCTGCAAAGAGATTGCAGGCAGAAATGTTACACTCCAACAGAACATATTCCTCTCTTGTAATAATCCTGGCAGGTTCTTCATTCAGAACTGGTCTGTTTCTCATCGTTTCTGGGCTGCCCTGAGAACAAGGCAAGGACAGAGGACAACAGGACACAGGATGGGCACAGAAGTATGAAGGCCATGCTTTTCTTTGAATCCCAAGTGCTGGTCCAGTCCACATGGGTTGATTTTTAAGCAGGAAGCCTTCCTCAAGGTGATGCTGCTTTATGTTATTTTCTTTATTATGCTCATCTGCTGAGGGACATATTCCCTGCTTCCTAGCACAGACTCCAGCTCTCTGTTTTGTGGCCATTCCAGATTCAAGAGACTTCTGTTTCATGTTCAGTCAAATGCCCCTGGACAAAACACATTTTCTCCAACTCTAGTTGGAGTTTTTCCTCCAACTCTTTATCTATCTCTCCTTCAAGCTCCCAGCTTCATGTGCCAGACGACTTAATGTAAGGAGAGTGTCCCTGTGGTGCTGACAGCACATCCTTCATGCCAATAAGGTAAAACTTTCTCCCAGGAAGAGGTGACTCTGTCATAATCAGGCTCCATAACACAACAGATGTGCCATCCTAGTACCACCCCTCACGGGACTCACTGCCCCTTTCCTTGAGGCATCCCTTTAAAGTTGGGTGCTGAGAATTAGTGCTTTAGGCTACCTTTCTTTGCTGCACCTAAATTCCTTGATATTGAAGAGCCTTTACTCCTCCTCTGGCTTGTCCTGTTTTGCAAGGATCCCACAGTCACCACCTTAATTTTCCATCTACCTGACCTTAGATGATGATCCTCAAAGCCTGGGTTCCTCCTGAGGAGTTAGTGAAGAGGATTAAGTACTTGCTGTACAGCACTGTCTGGAATTATCTGCCTCCCCTGCTGGCAATGAGCCTACCCAAAAATCTGCCTTACTCAGAGCAAGAAGGTGGAAATCCCTGCCCTTTTAATGTAGACCTGGTTTTGTAGTGTAGCTCTGGCTTTTCCCCTCAACCAGACAAGGATACACAGCCACAGGACCCACTGCTGGCACTGCAGCTTGAGGAGCAGGCTTGGAGTCTTTGCAGAGCTCCTGGGTAAAGACAGAGAAGCTTCCAAGCCCTATGTCAATTTTACACAAAAGACATTCTCAAATCAACCATGCAGGAGCATTTAGTGACATCAGTAATGTAGCATCAAGTTTCTTGTGCCCACTGCTCTTGGAGGTAGATTTACCACCCATATTCTTTGCTGTAAACATGAATTGTGTCCTAAAACTCCCCATCCTCACTCTGGGGTTAGGCTTGAAGACATTTCTTCCCTAAGTGTGTGCAGGCTGATGCAGTGCTGAATCAAACAGCACAGAAATGCTCCCATCACCATTTTATGATCATGTCTCACTGATCTAACTGTTCACAAATCTTGATATACCTGACAAACTCACTCTTACCTTTTCTAGGAGAAGAAATTGTTCTCAAACAGGCTTTACTAACTCCATGCATTTAGTGTTGAGGGTCAGATTGAATGCAGAGACGTGTGACAATCAGCAGAGAGGGAGAGAGCTTTGTCTGCTGTGATCTGCAATACTGAACACAAAAACCTTCAAAGGGTTTGATCTGCATTTCAAACTTTGCTTATTGTGAGAAGCACTTTCATTTCCCTACAGCAAAGCTAGTTCCAAGCCTACAATAAAGAGAGAGAAACATGAACTACACTAAGCTTCTGTGGAGACTCCAGAGCAAAGCTGTCTAAAAATCTGGAGTTGTTCAAAACAAGTGCCTGAAACAAATTTTTAAAAATCAAAGCTCAAATGGGAAGGTTGGGTCCAAGTCCAAACACCCCTGAAGTTCTGCAGCTCCTCAGCCCATGACGTGTTTGGGAGAGGATCATCTCTTGCAGGCTGTCAGCTATTAAAAACAGGACCTGAGCATTAGTTCAGCAGTACAGCTTGAAATTCAGACTGGCCAATATCCATCAACTGCACTGAGGCATGCTCACGCCCTCTGGGTCCTGCAGGGGCTCTCCTGAATCAGGACCAAGACCTCAATACGAAGGAGACATCAAATCTGTCTTGCAGATAATTATTTTTTTTTCCTGTCTCTCGTCATCCCATGCCTTCCTAAAGCTAACAGAGAAACAGTTGTGTGTGCATATAAGCAGCCTGGAATCAGTGCTCTTCTGCTGGGTTCTTATGTTACATTCTTTTGTGCTACATACAATTTCCACTAGGACATTTTGTCCCCCAGGCTTCATCAGCCAGTCTATTACATCCACCCCCCTGCACCCCCGCCTCCCTCTGGTTGCATAACTTTAGCTAGGATGTTAAATTAACTCTCTTCCAGTTGAGTTTGACATAATCTTATTTACTTTCATAGAGCATATGCCAGTATGCAAATATATTACTCAGCACTATCGACTCTGCACTTTCACCAAACTATTACTCTTTGTTTTTTTAATGATGGTTTGCTAGATACCAGACAGGAACATTGCTGTGCCAAACAGCAGGACACTCATGTCTAGCAGGACAAATCCAGTAACACTAAAAACTGTCTGTCTGGCATTTGTGAAGGTTTATGGCTAAGGGAGGAAAGCAACCCGTTTCCCACCTCAGCACTGCACTCCTGCTCCTTCAGGTCATGTTTTTGCCTCCTGAAGGAAATCTCAACCAGCGCCTCCAGATCTCCAGGACATGGGCACCCAGCAGTGACATATCTGTGTTTAAACAGCTCCCGGCTCACAGGCACAATACCAGCTGCCTCCTGGCTGTGTGGCAGGGCAAGAACAGCCCCATAACCCCCTCCTTTGTGCCTGTGCTTACCATGAGAGGGACAGCCAGGTGCTAGAAGCCAAAATAACAACTCCGTAACCAGGAGTCCACATCCTGGGGTCAAGGGACACGTGTTGCCCGTGGTGGTGAGGTCAGTCCTTGACAGCTCTGCTGCCCACACACAGGCTGCCACACCAAGGGCAGGTGTCCACAAGAAGGCAGAAACAGCCCCAGGCAGCTGTCTTTTGGCAGATGTAACCTCTGGGTGAAACCAGTGTGAGCTGCACTGTCAAAACCATGGACTCACGACTGGTTCGTGCGCCTGCCTGAGACAAACTCCCAGCCACAACCAAGCTGAACGAGAACAGTCAGCAAATCCCCCCTTTTTGTACCCACTGCAGCAGTCCCATTTCATGGGAGGTAAAGAAATCACAAAAAATTGGATCAGAGGAGACTTCCTGCAGTCTTTCTTGGTAGCTACTGTGACCTACCATGGGCTTCCAAGACACAAAACTGCTCTCAGAGCTACATTTTGCACAGGATCATAACACAGCTCAATGCACAAACGGGCCCAAAAGGGCTTGAAAACAGCATTTCCAGACTGGAAAACAAAGGCACAGCAAGTAAACACAAGGAAGTGAGAAGTTCAGCTGAAATGCCAAGGCAGCAAATTGTTTGAGTTGCCTTTCTTGCTGCTGTGGTGGGTCTGAGGATGGTCCTGCTGGGCTGCCTGTCCTCTTCCTGATGGGGCTGATCCACACTCATGGGTTCCTATCAAAATTTTGGGAAAAAAACAGAGACATGAAGCAGAGGGCAGGTGTCCAGAGGCTGCTTTCAAGGCTCCCCAGGCTGAGGCAGGTCTGTGGCTATTCAAGGAGAAAAAAGGCTCATGCTGTCCTTGCTTCTTTTGCTAACACCTCAACGTGGAAGCACCAATGTGCACACAGAAAAGAGGCTCTTTGATTCAGTAAGAAACACCACTCCAGCTGCCCAGTAAATACCCTTATTTTAGCAGGGCTCTGGCCTTGCTAACCACATCCTACACCAACCTATTTATGGCACAGTTAAAAATAGCACAGACCTTTCACACGGAATTAGTGTTTCGACTGGTTTTAATTGTTAACCAACTTGGAACTACTTTTTGGATATGAAACTTGCTGTGTTTTTTCTTCAAGTGAAAGAAGTCAATTTTTTTTCTGCAGGCTTGTTTTTCTCCCTCTGTTTCATGTCTGATTACATTTAGCATGGATGTTTCTGATATACTCACATGCCAAGAAAAAGTATTACTTTCTTTCGTCCTTGAACAACCCAAACTCATATTTAATAATTGAAACTTGGCATGCTGATCAGTTTTCAATAAAGGCTACACATACTTTGCCAGGGAAGTATATTTAAGCAGGGCTGAACTGTTCCTGAAAAATCATCAGAATTGTATAGTATGTCCTCTTCATCAAGTAAAGGGCCTTCATCCTGCTAACAATTTTTCTATGAATGACTTCAAAAGGTAAATATAGTCAAACAAGCAAAAAGTATGGCCTTCTGCTGTGCCAGTTATCCCAAATTATTAGCCTGGGTTAAAATAATATTTTCATGACCATTCACCTTCAGCTCTACTTTTTTTTTACTTTTTATCAAAATCACACACATGAACCAGACTCTCACACCATCTACTAGTTAAGATCTAGAAATTGTACTGCACAGCCCACTCAGGTTTCCTTGAAACTTAACACTTCTAATGTAATTTATTTTATATGCACTATGAATCTCTGATAAACATTAAGAAATTATTGTAGGGGACCATCACCAAAGTAATGTTTTTTCCTCACAGGTGTGTTACCGACACAGTCACTCTGGCAGGTGTTATGGTAGGCAAGGTGTGGAAAGAAAGCGCCACAAGCTTCACTCTTCCTGAAGAGAATCTGTGGATCCAATCTATGAAGTGAAGGAGGGAGAACTGTCAAAGAACAGGGGAAAGGTTGGTAGAACCCACAGGATTCCTACAGGATGCAGGAATGGAAGAGCAACTTCTATTCTCCAGTTTTTTCACTGGCCTTTTCTCAGAAAAAAAAAAAGAAAATAGCACCACCACTGAAGTCAGTGGCACCAGGTCTCACCATCTCTTACTAATCAGTTCAGCTTCACTGAATTCAGATTATCTCAGCCAAAGATCCAGCAGGCAAAGCCACATCACATTACTATCCCATGTCTTTTGCTTAATTCATTTCCTGTGGATTTCCTACATAGCTGCAAGGAAAAAAAAAGTACTAAGGCTGTGAGATAGGATATTGATAAGCCTGCACAAGAAAAAATAAACAGGATCTTCTTTATAATCCATTTTTTTTAGCTTTTCCCATCCCTGATGGAAATTGGCAGCTACCTGAGTATTTGCTGCCCTCCACAACTGGCTCATTCCTGGAGTGAAGTCATAAGTCTGTGTTTACTCCATCAAGTATTAACATGGAGATGACTCTGACTCACAGGCTCAACACTGTGACTTGACTGCTGGGTGACAGGCTGTTGATTTTCCTTTTCTCCAAAATTTCAGTAAAAAAAATACTTATTCACATCACAGCAAATATGTTCATCATTGTCTGTTTTACTCTACACTTAAAATTGCTCCAGACAGTGCCATTCAATCACTTTCCTACAGCAATAGAAGATTGTTTCTTTTCCTCACAGTACCAGACCTAGAACAATATAATTCTGGGGCTAAAAATCGTCCTCCATTCCCAAACAACAGTATTAACTGAGCCCTTAAATTAAATATTAATATTTCAATATTTCATTCACAGTACTTAAATTTTCCATGTGACACTTCAAACTACTTGTCCATGTGCTTCCAGCACACTGTGACCTTGACCACTGTCGAACATCTAGCTATGGAATTAAATGTTTGTCCTTTAGGGTCATGTTTGCAGTATGTTTGCATAAGAAAAGCTAGGTTAGGTGTCTTCCATGCCTGCATGGACCATGCAGAAGGGAGCCACAGATGGCTGAAAAAACCTCCTGTGAAATATTAGGAGAGAAGTGAGCAGTCGGTGATGAGCATACAGAGAGCAGGAGGAGGATGGGCAGTAAAAAACTGCAGTGATAAACACCTGTAGCAGCCAGGGGCTGCCAACACCAGCACCCAGGAGTGGGGTGGAATGATGCAAAGGATATAACACAGCAACAGAAGGAAACTGAGTCAGGAAAAGTTCAGAATCACTGTCTGGAGACATCTCTTTGTCATGTCCTCTCTTAGGCTACTGAACATTCAAGCAACCCACAGCTTTTGAGTCACTGTAAAGCAGACCCAAGAACTGGGATGGGGAGGGAGCTTATATACCCTGATGCAAATTCTTTATTCTGCAGTCTTCTTGCATGTTTTTCCAGCATAGCCAAGAAGACAGCTGACCATGTACCAGAACTCCAGGCTGCTCTTGAGAAATGTCGTGTGCACCCCTCTGGAACCTGAAACACACAGGGTTTGTCTCAACAGGCACCCTGTAAAACTTCTCCTGGTTTCCAAAAACTTGGGCATAAATGGAGATGTCACCACTCCTTTCCTAATCTCTGATGGCTGGAAGTCAGGCCAGTCTTTTCCAAAATGGAAATGTGAGTGAATTTAGTCAGCGTTACTTGGCAGGGTACTCTCGGGGTATGTGGGGCTCTGCCTGTCCCTTCACCAGGCAGTAGAGGAGACTCCTTCCACCCAAATTACAACAGCTCTGAGATATGGAAGGGGAAGAGCTTTTTTCAAGTAGAAATGTTCTGGGTTTTTTTCAGATAAGGCCAGCTAGGATGGAGTTCTGAGCAATCAGGTGAAGTTCAAGATGGTGTTTGGAACAAGATGACCTTTAAGGTCCTGTCCAACCCAAACCATTCCATCATTCTGTGATTCTACGTTTAGCTACCTAAAAAAGAGAAAAACTAAGAAAATGGGGGAAAATGGCAGGGGGAGGGTGAATGATACTAAAGAAAATGTAGACCAGGGACAGCCTGGGAGAGTCAAAACAACAAAACAACATGAGTAACATCTGCAAAGGAGAGGCAATGCATAGAAGGTTCAATGCATCAGAGACACAAGTAGTCTGGAGAAAAAGAGCTGACAGAGAAGCTGCAAATATTGCAGGAAACAGATGTGCAATGACAAGGTTTCTGCAGTTTGGTTCTCGGATTAAAGGAATCTCTTCTGCCTGTAATATCAAACACACCACATGCAGTAACTTCCAAGAGATCTCTACCTGTCAGCACCTCATGCCCATTTAAAAGGTGGCAGCCAGCTGATTATCCACCTTCCAGAGAAGAAATGTTATTTGGATTTTCATGGCTCTCGTGTCCAGATGATGGGTCTTGCTAGTACCTCACCAAGTGAATTAAAACTCCATTAAATTAAAGAAATATCTTTCTTTCCTGTACAGTCCGATCATCTCATAATATTTCCCTTCTTCATGACCAAAACAAAATGAGAGATTTAGGATCTCATTATACCTCTGTGACAAAAATGTGAGCATTCAGAGGAGAAGCCACAGGACTTAAATACTCTTTTTGGTCACCAAAGTTACAATGTAGTGCAGAGTAGGATCAGCCCCTCTTTAAGCGATGACGTGCTGAGCCACAGCTACACAGACATGGATTTGGGTGTACAGAAGGTGTCACTTGTCTGGCTCAGAAGCTTTCAGTCACAGCAAAATCTAGTTTAACTTTGAAAATCACATCCAGCACTGAAGGCCAGAACTGCCAGTGTTGTGGAAAGTCCTGCAGCACTGGCCACAACCCTTTTGGGAAATATCCACACAAACTCTTCTTCCCCACCCTCAGCCCACCGAAAGCTCACCCTCACAGAGCTGATTCACTGCTTCAAATAGGTTTCTAGGCTCACTCTTTCTCTCTCCCTCCCTCTGGAGGCAGATCTACACTCCTAATTCAGTGGGTAAGCAAGGTGTCCTCCACTGAGTCACTGCTCTCTATTGTGTAAGACAATGGATTTGTAAAGCAAAGTAGATTTTATTGATAGAAACACGCCTTGGCAATCAGTCTTCTGAGGATAAAAATCATAGATTCATCCCACAATGAGTATGTCTTCACCCATGAGAGGCCAGCATCCAAAATTACTAACTGGTGCAAATACTCTATATTAATTACTTGCACATTTTATTCATAGCCTTGGCTGCACTGGTTCTCTTAAGCCCCAAATCTATGCTACAAAGAGCCTGGCTAATTTACTCGAGGAGACTTTAAAGGAGTTCAGAAGCAAACACTTCTTTTTTAAGTTCAGCTGTACAATTCCTTCACAAATGGATGGTATTCTGTCTACCATTAAAAAAAA
>VZTZ01011316.1:0-22325 GCA_013400955.1 Drymodes brunneopygia | reverse complement strand
CCTGCTCCTGTCCCGGTTCTGTCCCGCCGCTGTCCTTGTCCCGGTCCCGTCCCGTCCCCTCCCGCCGTGTCCCCCCGCGGTCGCCAGGGGGCGCTGTTGTCCCGCCGTTCCGCCGCCGCCGCCGCGGGAACTTCGGTGCGTCCTGAGGGGAGCGGGACCCGCTCGTGGCCCGGCACCGACAGAGCCCGGCACCGACAGAGCCCGGTACCGACAGAGCCCGGCACCGACAGAACCCAGTACTGGTAGAACCCGGCACCGACACTCCCCGGTACCGACTGACACCCTCAGCTCTGGCCCCTCAGATTCCCCTTCACGTTCCTGTGCCCAGTGCAGGCACTGATCCCACAGCCCCGGCTGTCCCCAGCTCTGCCGTGCCCTCCCTGCCTGGTCCGAGCCAGCACGGGCAGCTGGGGCCCGGCGGGCTCATCACAGCTGTGTCCCCTCCGCAGTGCAGCTGAGCCCATCCCCTTCTGGGGTCTGGTCCCACCCCAGCAGGACAGGGTTAACGTGGCCTGGGGGTGCCCAGTGCCTCCAGAAGAGGATTGCTGTGGGGACAGTGACAGTGACAATGACAAAGCTGGGTTGGCTACAGTCGTGTCTGTGGGGAATGGAGGCTGGTGTGGATTCTCTGGTGTCTAATACGGGCTGAGTCCTTCCCCCACCTTCCCCAGAAGCCGAGTTTCACAAAATCTGTAGGGATAAAATCCGCTTGAAATCACGCAAAGCTGTCAGAAGGCAGTGGCAACAGGGACAATGCTGCATGGGCACAGAGGGAACAGGGCCCGTTCCCATCACCCAGCTATCCCAAAATGTCCTAATGGCCCAAGCAAGGTCTTGCTGTCCCCAAAACAGAGCTGCTCACCCCATGGCCATCCAAAAATCCATGGCACAACCAGGATGTGGCCTCAGGGACAGAGCCCCTTGCCACCCTTCCACGGGACACATGCAGAAAGGGAGTCCCCACCTTTGGGCAAGCAATCATCACCCTGGGACAGCTTTTGGGCCCCCAGGCCCCCTGAATCCCTGTGAAAGGACCTGAGTGTGCTGGGGACAGCAGCAACCTGGGCTGGGGGCTGAGAGCTGAGACCAGGGGCATGTGTAGTCAGCTGCAGAGCAGGGGACACAGTAAGAGCATCTCTATGCACAAAAAGCACTGCTTGCACTCCGCTTTGTTTTTCAGGTTTTAAAGAAACAAGGCTCTTTGTCACCAGGGAGGGGACAGTGAGCACAGGGTGGTGGCACCTTGCTGCTCAGAGGCAGGAGGGGTGTTTGGGAGCAGCATGGGGGTCACTGTCCCTATGCACAGGCACCTGAATGACCCAAACCCACCAGTTTTCCCTCACCCAAGCTGCCAGCAGCCGTTGCATCGCTCCAGTTGTCACCTGTGTTCTCAAGCAGGCAACGGGCACCTGCATCCCACCCATGCCACCTATTTTCCATGGTGCCTGCAGTATTTGCTGCCTCTGCTTCCCCAACAAAAGACACTTTTATCCTTTATTTCACTGAGCTGCACTGGGGCTCCTGAAGACTCTTTCCATTGAGCCCCAGCCACCTCCTCCATCCTTCCCTATTGCCAAATCCCTTCATGATGGCAGGAAGGGAATGGTGCTCCCATCCCCTCCAGGGGCTGGGGCTCCACTTTGGCCCCTCAGATCACAATGAAACCTACACCAGTTGCCTTCACTTAGGGGCAGATTTTGTTTGCAAATGTTCCCTTTGATTTTATGTTATTATTGTTATTAATTTCATTAAGGTAACAGAGCGTGGCTGAAAATTAAAAGGAAAACTAAACCGAGTGTCCCTGAGCTCGCCATGTTCCGGAGCCCAGCTGGGGATGAGGGTCCCAGCACTGAGGACTCCCTGTCGAGTCCCACTCTCTGACGGAGACAGGTCCAACCTTGGGGCCAGTGTGTGCAAAAAAGAGTGGCAGCAGCAGCCACAGCTCCAGCCACGCCGCAGAGCCGCCCGTGCCCTCGTGGGCTCAGCTGCCTCCCCGTGGTCACTGCTGCTGGGAAATGCTTTTCCTCTGACGGGTTTCAATCTTGTCACTCAGTAATTCCTTGTGCGACGAGACAGAAAACACCCCCCAGACCCCTCTCTCCAGCCCATTTGTTTCCCTGCACACCCCTCCCTCCTGCTCCCACTCACTCGCCACCTTCCAAGGCAATCATGGTGCTGCGATTGCTCTTCAGGAATATTTTTTTTTTTCTTTTCCCCAGGTGCTTAATCACCCTTATTACCCTTTTCTGATTAATTAATTCTAATTAATTTTGCACTATCATTTTTGAGAAGAGGTGACCAGGATGGCACATGTTGTTGCAGGTGATTTGCAAGGCAGGTCCCGCAGTGCCGGCACGGCCCTTCCCTTGCTGCCGTTTAACCCGGGTCCAGGTGGGCACCTCCTGCCCCGTTTGCTGCCATTAATGGCAATTAATAGAGCACTGAAACCTCCATGGCCATGGGAAGAGCCCTGAGGTACTTTCCTGAGAACCACACGGGATGTTTCCATCTCCTCTGCCTTGGCAGCAGGGTTCAACCCTGGCCAAACCTTCCCCCATGTCCAGGTTTGCCCAGCTCCTTCAGTCACCCCTCTGCTGTGCCATGGCTGAGGCTTGGGAAGTCAGAATAAATTAGGTCAGGGCTTCTCCAAGCTCTGCCAAAGCACCAAGGTGCTCAGAGACACAGCAGAGACACGCGTCCCTTCATCACCTCTCATCTTCCAGCACTGGTGCCAGCCCTTCTCCAGGTACCATCAGGGGATTCACTTGTGTCACCCTGGGACCTTTGTAGCCAAAGGCTGACACGGTTTGGGTGATTCTGCCCTTAAACACAGATGTCTTGGGGACAGAGTTTGCTGTTTGTCCCAGAAGCAGCCCCTGGTCTCATCCCAAGCACCCAGCGAGGAGAGGGGACATGGGCTGGGAGGCTGCAGCCACACTCCTGCCCTTGTCAGGGCTTCCCACGTCCCTGTCACCAGGCACTGGTTGCTGTCCCCAAACAGTCAGGAGCTGGTTGGGCACTTCTGCTGGCCAGGTGTCCACCCAGCACAGCTCAGGGCTGGGACTGTCCATCCCACCTCACTCCCTCAGCTGCTGGCTCTTGTCAGGAGGCTACAGCAGCACCAACAACACTGCTGACCCCTCAGCAGCCCAAAATATTAAAAAATGTATTTATTATATGTAGTATAATAGATGTGATAGACTATAAACTGCAGCTAGAAGATAATGGGTATAGTGAATATATATATAAATACTATGTGTGTAAATACTATGCATATAAATTCTACATATATATAAATACAATGGGTGCATAATACTGTGAATATAACTGCATATATATTTGTATATATACTCATATATAGCATAAATGGATCATTTATTCCTACATATATTGTATATACAGCATAGCATATACACCATTCATATATACACATATATCTGTATACCAGATAGACAGATAGATATAGGTATATGCATGTAGAGAGGTACACAAAGAAATACATATACATACATTCATACATGTATGAAACATTTTAATGTGTTTGTATGGTGTACATGTTTTGGTGAGGGGAAAGAGGGAGAGAAAGGGAATAAATATGTATGTGTGCATGTGTGTAGATCACACTGAAGCTGTCCTGGATTCCTGGCCAGTGCAGGGCAGTGAAAAGGAAGAGGAGGGAGACACGGAGGAAAGGCACAGCCGGGAGGAAAAGAGAGAGAATACAAACCGCTCCAAGTTACAAACGCTCCCCTCTTTGATTAATTGTACTTTCTGTTTGATAAATGTTACTCATGAGTATAAAATATGCAAAGCACTTAGCAAGTTCACACTGTTTAAAGAATTCAACTAACTAAATTAAAATTCGATGATAGAACAGAGCCGCTGAAGAGCAGCGTGGCAGCGCTGTTTGGGGAGCCAGCCCTGGGCACGGCCATGCAACCCTGCCCGTGCATCCCTCCCTGGAAAACCCAGCCATGGCATCACCCAGCCCAAGGGGAGATGGGTGACTTGGGTGAGGCCACGGGTGGGGATTTCTGATGTGGTCCCCAGTGCCCTGGTTGGGTCCCTGGGGAGTGGTGAGGGGCTGTGAGGAGCCATCCTCACCCCCAACCCCGGTGCAGGGCTGTTTGCTGGCCTGGATGATCCAGGGCTAAATTGCTTTAATTTCTAAGCTCTAACCATTGCATCCAAGCACCCTGCCCCAGTGACCCAGTGGCTCCAGTTTACCACCCAAACCCTCAGACCAGGGGTTTTCTGGCACTGCTGAGCCCCAGTGCAGCACCCCACAGTCCCACCCTGTGCCCCCCTCACCCTGAACCACCACATCACCCTAGTGAGTGACACCACCCTGCACACTCTCAGAGCTGTATCCTCGCAGCTCATCAAAGGAAAACAACTCAGCCCTTCCTGGCTTTCCCAAAATGGCAGCTGAACCCCCTCAGGTGACAGGCAGACCCCCAGCATGGGAAGGCTGAGGGACCCAGCCCCCTCATGGGAGTCCTGCCAGCTCCCATCTCTGCCCCAGCTCAGGGGCTGGGGGATGCAGGGAGCGCTCTGGGGAGGATGAGGTGTGCCCTGGGAGGATGCAGAGAGACGATGCAGAGGGAGGATGCAGTGTGGACACCGAGCAGTGTCCCTGGCTCCCAGTGCATGGCACATGCCTGGCTTGCACTGGCCACACTCCTCGGCCTCCAGCTCTCTGCCATCCCATCATCCCAGGTGCGCAGGGCTTGCTGGAGGCGGCTGGGCTTCGAAAGCAGCAGCAGCAGCTGTGTCAGGCAGGTAGCAGCTCCCTCCTGCCTGCAGTTGAGAGGAGAAAGAAGGAGGAAAACCTGGCCTGGATCCGGCCTGACTGAGCTCTTCCCTCACTGCAAAGATTCAAGAACCCCACTGGAGTGGTTTAAGTTGCTGGACGACCCACAGGACCCCAAGCCACCATCACCCTGTCTCACAGCACCTCACTGGGAACCCAAAAACATCCTAAAACCATCCTTAACACTGATTGAGCTTCAAGTTCATAATTTCTGTGATGCCAGCAAACCCAGACAGAATGCTGGTGCTGTTGGGAAAAACTCTTCAAGTCTTACTGCCATGGGGTATTTCTTCACCTCCTCATTCTCCTGAGCCTCCTGCCAACCCTCCAGTCAAGCCCAGCTCTCAGGGCAAGAAGACCTGGGCAGGGAATGAGCAGGACAGAGGGACTGCACCAGGGGAAAGAGAATATTTTTCTCCAAAAATTCAAGTCTTCATTAGGTGAAAGAATATTTCTGCAAGGCATGACCCGGCACCTCCGATGGGCAGAGACTAAAATAATCCACACTTTGCAAAACTTCCTGGGAGATTCCGGCAGGGAGGGATGAGCTGGTGTGGCACCACAAGGCGCTGCTGCAGAGCCAGCCCCGAGCCCAGCCCCAAGCCCAGCCCCGAGCCCCCGGCGCGGCCCCGGAGCCCCCGGCACATCCCTTTGCGGCACGGCCGATGCCGCTCTCGGTGGGAAGAAGCCGGCTCAGCTTATCCTTGCAGTTTGAGCAATGATTTCGCCCCTGTGAACCCACCCGGCTGTAAATCCTGGCACAGACAAGCCCCAAACATTCATTTCAGGCGACGCAGTTTGTGTCATCTCGGCATTAGCATTTGCACTCCTATTAATTAATACTTGTTAAACCAAGACTAAAAATAAAGCTCTCGGCTCCCCGTCTCAGCTAACGCCTCTTTGCCCTCGCCCGGCAGCACGGCTGGGCTGTGGCAGGCTCAGCACCCAGCTGCTCCCTTCTCCAGAGCCAGAACTGGAAGAAAAGAACTGTGTTGAAGCAGGAATCCTGCTAGAGGAAAAATCACCCCTTTCTGCACCAGCTTGGTGGGACAAGCCAGCCTTCCAACCATGGCTATGGGTGTGGGGGGAGTGACAGGAACAACAGCGCACACAACATTTAACTTTTTTTTTTTTTTTCCATTCCAGCTGCTGAATTTGTTGGTTTTTTTTTTTGCTGCCCTTTTTCTTCCTGGGCTGGGCCAGCTTGGTTGCACTTCCCATTCAGAGCTGATTTCATTTCCCAGGCAGGACATCCCGAGAGGGCTCATGTTCAGGAAGGAAATGGTCAATCCTGGTGGGCACAGGTGGGCTCAGTGCCTGCACACAGGCAGGTGCTGCCACTGCTGCCTTCAGCAGCATCCAACAGGCAGCAGCTGCTGCAAAAGTCCCTTTTTCCTGCCTGGGTCTGGTACTGCCCACCAGCATCTCTCTGGGTGCAGAGCAAGGGGCTGCACATGTGGGTTAGTGCTGCTGCTGGGGCACCTGTGGAGGAAAAAAGAGCCTGAAATGGGGGTCAAAAAAGTTTTTGGGGAGCCCCAGGGGTCAAACCCGACTGGGTTTGGGCACAGGTCATGGTGCTCTCCACCACACTCCAGCCAATCATTAAATCTACCAGGCTCCATGTTTCCTCTGTTCCAAATTTCCCAAACTCTTGGGCCCTCTTCAGACCTCAACTGAGCAAAGAAAGCAAATTCTCAGATCAAACCCCTTCCCGTACAGATTCTATAGATTGCACATCAACCTACAGCACACAGACCCATGGAGGACTCAGTGCTGGATGGATGAGGCTGTGCCAGCCACAGCTCCTCAGTGCTAGTGCTGGGGAAGGCAGCCTGGCCTGCAATATTTAATAACATTAACGATAATAACAGTAATAATAGCAATAATAACAACAGTAATTTGTTAGTTAACCCTTATTAATGAAAAACAAACCTGCAAATTTTCACGACTTCAGGAAAGCCCCAGGTCACCAACCTGCATGACTTAAACCACCAAACCTTGTAACTCTTGGCCATTCCTCTGCCTTGGGTGTTCCTCCCAGGCCCCTTGGTTTAATTTGCTGGAGAAGCCCAGGCTCCAGCAGGACAAAGCTGGAGTTTAGGATGCCATCCTCCTTTGCTGTGCCGTGGCAGCCAGGTGTGGATTTGGGGGATACCAGGTGTGGATTTAGGGGGCGGAGGGGCTCTCCCAGCCCGGGCTGTTGGAAGGAGAAGCTGATGGCCAGGTTTCCCCCGAGGCTGGTCGGGTACCAGGGCTGGCAGCAGGAGCAGCACTTGGGGATGCAGCACAGCTCGCACGCGTTGGGAGTGAATGTTAATGGTGCCGAGCTCCTGGGAGAAATGATCAAATTCTTTGAATAAAGCGGGGAGGAGAGGAAGGGGAGGGGGAGGAAGGGAAAATAACTCCACAGATTAATTCTGCTGATGAAAATTAAAATTGGGCATCGCTGAACCAACCCCAGAATGAGCAGCTTCAGAGCCACAGCCCAACGCCAGCCTGGGTTGGGTCTGCCTGTGCCCCCAGAGCCCAGGATGGGTTCAGCCAGGGGCTCCCTGCGTGGCCTTGGGACAGGATCAGGTCCCGTAGCTGTGAAGGGATGTGCTAATCCTGCTGTGAGGATCCCTCCCTCCAACAGCATTTATCTTCATCCCTGGCGCCTTCACCTCACCCAGCTTTATTTGCCCAGAGGGCAAGTTGGAGCACCCAGAATTGTGAGGTTCATTTTAATACCAAAGATTTTAAAAATGAAATGTTGTGAGCTTTTAATTCATTTGTATTAACTTCCTGCGGTTTGAGCCTTTAAAGACTTGGTTTTGTCCACTGTGGTCTCTGGTGAGGGTGATTCCAAAGGTTCTCCTGGCCCAAAACAAAGGCAGAGACTCAGCAGTGATCACAGGACTTGGGGAGCCGCTGCTTTAAAAAGAAAATAAGGTAAAAGTTTGGGAGTGGACCATGCCATGAGCTGCAGGATACAACCCTCCCAGCCAGCAGCTTCCTCCTGCACTGCTCCTCTTGGAGCTGGAAAACCTCCTGTGGAGCCCGGGAGGTCCCGTGGGAGGGAAGTGACTCCAGCATTCCCAGGGTAGCTCCGGGGGCACAAAGGGACTTTCCTTGGCTTGAACCGCCGTGGGCACATTGGCTGGAGCTGCAGAGAGCACAGCTCTAGGCTGGGGGCACAGGGAAGCTTCAGAGCTCCCTGCTGGGGTTGGGGCCACAGCAATCCCGGGGGGGGACACCCATGGGTGGGACACCCCTGCCTGTCCTGCTCAGCTGCACCCCACCTTGCCTCCCGCCTGCGCTGCGCTGCGCTGCCAGCCGGCCCCTCTCCCTGGCTGTGATTTCATTTTGATCTCGGGCTGCTTCCCTCCCTCCCTTCATCCCTCCTCCCTTCTGGCTGCTGCCAAGTCCGCAGGTTCCCGCTGTGACCTTGAGCTGGTTTCTGGAGCCGGTTGTGGGTTTCTTAAAGGAGCCATGGGGTCTCCCACCACCTCCCTCCTGCTGTCCCAAATTCCAGCCCAGCCACACACTGGCCCCCCTGGGGGTGGGGGGAACAGGGAGTGAGAGCAGGGGGCCCCCAAAGGCACAAAAATTGGGAGAGGGTGGAAGGAGCCAATTCTGTGGCCACAGAGTCACAGCTTGGCAACACTCACCACCAACTCCTGCGCATTCTCTGAGGTCAAACAGCCACTGGGAAGGGGATTCCTGGCCACCAGCCCCAGCTCTGTGCAAGGGGTGGAGTGGGCAAAGCCCCCAGTGGTGGGTGGCACCCAGAGAGAGTGGTGGCATGGGAGGTGTGGGGGTGCTTGGGCTGGTGGGGTGCACCCATCTCTCAGCACAAAGGAGGGTCTGTGGCCCTCCCTGGCTGTGCCCTTGAAGCCCCACAGCCTCCAGCAGCAGCAGGGAGAGCTTGAAAGAGAAGGTGGTGCCAACTCCTCTCCAAAGCCAAGCCACAGAGCAGATGACAGCCATGGAGAGATGCTCCTGGTTTCCTTGCTGGACCAGGTGTGTCTGTGCCAGCACAGTGTGACTCACGGGGAAGCTGCTGCTTGCACCCAGCAGTGGGTGTTGCACATAAACTCCAAATCCCATGAGCATCTCTCTGCCCCAGTGAGCAGTGAGCAGTGCCTGGAGCCTCAGCAGGACAGAAACCCCTCAAAATGCCCTCACTCCAACTCCTAAAGCCACATCAGACTCACCCAGGAAAATAATTCTCTGGGTTAAACCCCATGTGGGATGTGGCACGGCCCCATGGGGAGTCAACTCTTGGGCTGAGACTGAGAAGCCAAAAAGCACCTCAAAGCACAAACAACTCTGGTGTGGATGGGCAGATGGAGACTCTCCCAGGAGCAGCAGTGTCCTGGTGTTCATGCCACAGAAGTTTCAAGCTGTGATTTAGCTAAGCTGGACAGGCTGAGATTCCAGCCTTGCTTGCCCAGTCCAAGCCATACTAAAAGCTCCATCAGCCGGAGAGGACCCCAATCAATAGGAGCCTTCAAGGCAAGTCATAAAACTTTGAAATTATGCAGGCAGCTCTCAGTGTTCCGCAGTGAAGGCAGTCTTTAATTCATGGGGATGGTCCCGGGGAACCAGAGAGAGGGCTCTTAAATAAGGGAGAAGAACAAGGGGCTGCACTGCTGCCACCTTCACAGGGTGAACAGGGCTTGGATGGGATTGGAAGATGATGCAGTGACAAATCTACAGCTGAGCCTTCCTCCCTGCCCTGCCCAAGCACCTCATACATGACCCACTGGAGGTGCTGCAGAGATCCAAAGGTGCCTCCAGACTCCACCTTGGAGCATCTCTCAATCCCAGGGAGACACTGAGCACACAGCATCCCTCTCTGCCACCTCACAGGTATAGGGAGCATGGGACTCCAGGGTCCTGGGGACCCCAAAACTAAGCACTACCTTGTGAGCTGGGAACCAACAACACCTTCTGCCTTGGGCATGGAGCTCATGGTGGCTCGTCATGGCATGGGAAGGAGCAGGAAGGGATGTTCTCAACCCCCTCTATTCTAGATACAAAGAGGGAAACTGAGGCACTGCAGGGTTGCAGAAGCAGAAGGGATAAAGGAAAATTACAGGAGAAACTCAGTACGATCCTTGAGCTGGAGCAGATCAATCGCTCAGGGAATGAAAACCCCAGAGAAAAAAGGCCATAAAAAGGCAGAGTCACATTTTGACCGCACAAAGGCACCAACAGGCCACCAAAAGTCACAACGCAGTAGCCAAGGCACCCTTGGGAGCCCCTAATCCCATCAAGGAGAGGAGAAACCTCTGTTCCAACACCTTCACCCGAGCTGCTGAGAGCAGTGCTCCGCACAAGGAGCCTGTGGATGACAGGGACCAAAGTGCTCCGGGCTGTTGGGGCAGCACAGGACACTCAGCCATTGTCCCCACCACGACGGGGCCAGCTGGGGAAAGCCCAAGCCCACGTCCCACCCAGTGTGGGGACACAGCTCTCAGCTCAGGCAGCGTCACAGCAGGAGGAGGAGGGAATGGAATGGGATAAGGAAGGAGAGAAGGAAGGAGAGGGAAGAAAAGGAGAAAAATGAGTTTTCCTGCTGCCCCAGCGGTGTGGCGATTGATCGGGAGCAGGCTGGTATGGAGCGGTGCTGAGAGCCTCATTCCCCACCGCCGGCTCACAATTATTGGAAAAAACCCGGCTCTGCTGTTGCAGTGAAATTAGTTATTGATCTCTTGTCTGGGTGACAAGCGCGGTGCTGGGGCTGCTCTCCCACCGTCCAGCCCCGCAGCTCCTCCGCCCACCCCGCCGGGGCTCAGCCTCCCGGGGTGCCCCCCGTGGGTGTCCAGGAGGGGACCGGAGGTCTCGGTGCTCACCCAGGCTCTGAAGCCGCTCCCCGAGGAGGTTTTGCTCAACCCACAGCACGCAGGGAAGATGTCAGTGGGAGGAAAAGGGCTCTGCCCCACGCAGAATGGGACCCCTGAGTGCTGACAGCCCCCTGCCTACGCAAAGCTTCGCCCCCCCACCCGCCAGCATCTCCTGTCCCCCAGGGATTGGGGTCAGGCTGTCCTGAGCCCTTTTCCATTTCCCGATAACCTGGCTATCGCGGAGGGAGATAAGGCAGAGGGAAATCAGGCAGCCAGAGAGCTTTTGTTGTCTGGAAAGGTTCTGCACATCCCTGGCTGCAGCTGGCCGGAGAGGCCGGACCAGCGTTGGCTGCCTGGCCCCGCAGCGACTGGGACACGAAGGGACTGTGGCGCTGGGGCAAACGGTGTCTGCTCTTCCCAGGGGAACTTTCCAAGTTTCAATAACAAAAACCGGGTATTTATTTTCTTTTTGTAATTCCTGGCGGGAGGCAGGAACAACAGGGGACATTTCAAACAATCCTATTTTCTTCCAAACGTAGTCACCAGAGAAACACTTTGCCCCGGGGCAAAGATGGGGTTTGGTTTCCAGAGAGTTTGGTTTCCAGAGGGTTTGTTTGGAGTCTCACCTTTGCTTTGAGTTCATCAAAGTGTTTCTTGTCACTGGCAGGGACAGGCTTGATGCGGGCTCTCGAGGCTCCTCGGTTCCTTCAGGGACTGTTCATAGGACATTTTGCGCCAAAAAGCAACTCCCTGAAGTGATCCCTCCCCAAGGTATAATTAAAGTGGCTTTTGGGATGTAAATGAGAAGCCAGGTGATGGGTTCCTGAGGGCCAGAGGTCGCTGTCAAACCCACATAATTTCTGCTTGGGCTTCTGTAGGGTCCCTGTGATGGGAATGCAGCAGGTGACCCTGTGCCTGGAGGGTGCCGTGGGTGGTGGGTGCAAATCAGCATCTGGGATGACCACAGGGAGAGCTGGTGGCACTGGCCATGCACAGAGCCTGCAGGCTGTGCTGGTGGCAGGATGCCAAGAGGGGACACAGTGGGGACAGGATGGATCAGGACCTGTCCCATGAGTGGCTCCCAGGGATGGCCAGAAAGTGCCAGTGATGTGGCAGGCAAAGGGGACAAAGGCTGGAGGCCACTAAGGGACATCAGGATGGCTCAGGGGATGTCCCCAAGCCCTGTGGCAGCGGGCACAGGCAGCTCTCACCTCCTGCCTCCCTCTCAGCATCCCAAGCAGGCAAGACCCCGTCTGCATGTGTGTCCCTGGGGAGGCTGAGGGATCCTGGCCCCTTTCCCAGCCCCAGACAAAAGCCTGGGAACAAAAGCCTGCGGGATGCGGGAGGCATCTCCCGGCCGGGGGGTATTTGTTTAGCCCGGGGGGAGGTGAAGAGGGGAGAGGAAACTGCATTTCAAAGTGTTTCACCCTTTGAAAACCCTTCACAGCCCCCCCAGTGCCCTCTGCATGGCCCTGGTATCCCTTCGAGAGGACACCGAGTCCCCTCCGGCCACCTCCACGTCTCTGCTGGGGAGGGAATAAGAAAGAAGATGTGGAAAGTAAAAAAAAAAAAAAAAAAAAAGAAAAGAAAAAAGAAATGCAGCCAGGAGGAGGGAGCAGATCGCTGCGGGAGCATTTCTCTGGCTCAGCCCCTCTCTGGGTGGGGAAGTTGGAGCCCCAGCTCCAGGGACTGACTGCTCAGCTGAGAGTAAGCTTGCGAATTCATGTGTTTCTCTCCAGTTGTCTTCATTTTCACAAGGACACAACCCACTGTTGGGTTTTTGGGGCGGGGGTTCTCCTGGGGATGAATCACAGCCTGCACCTGGCCCGTTCCCAATCTCCCAACACCCAGAGCAGAGCCCTGGGCACACAGCTCTCCTTGGAGGTACTGGAGGAGGTTGGCAGAAGCCACCAGTCCAAGCCCATCCCTCACAGTCCTGCCCAGGCTTCTCCAACAAGGTGCCACTAACACAGGGAGGGCTCTGGCCACCCACAGTTGTCCTCAGGCTGCTTTTGCAGGTCCCCTCTCCATATCCATCACCCAAAGCTGGGCACATCCCTGCACATACAAAGCCTCAGCACCTCCAGCCCTGGTTGTGACACCAGCCTGTGCCACAGGGACACCACACACATCGGGTCTCAGGTTTCCTGGGGCTGTTTCGGTATTTCACCACCCTAAAATCACCCATTTCCTCTGGGAGCAGGAAGGGAGGTGCAGCAGAAACAGCCTCTGGCGTCTTCTCCTGAGAAGCAGCTTCCCAGTTTGCAGCTGGGCACTGTCCCAGTGAGTTACCCTCACCCTGTCACTGCACAGGAAGGCACCGTGTGAGCAAGATAGCCCGGCCCCAAACCTCCCAAACCCCGGTAAAGGTGAGATGTGAATCCCAGCCACTCCTGCCACCCTCCAGAACTTAGCATTCCATAGAGATGAAGTGGGAGAGAGGTGCAGACAACAGGGCTGACCACATCCACGGGCTCTCCTGGCTCCCCGTTTCCCTCCGGCGCGCTGGCGGAAGCCGAGCCCACGCCGACAGCGGCGGCTGGGCAGATGGAAAGACCAAATGATGGCTTTGCAGGGGGCCTGGGATTTGTTTGAGCCATCGCTGTCTCAGTGAGTGACTTCGAATAACGGATACACTTGAGAAAATCGCCATCTGCTCCCGGACAATTCGCAACCAGAGGAAAAGGTGAAATAAATTCAGCGACTGTATTATCCGCCCGTCCGCAGCTCTGACAGCAGGGTCAGGCTTTGTGCAGCGTCCTGAAAGTGATTTGGGGATGAGAGGATGGTTTGGGATGAGCGAAGGGCAGACAACCAGAAAAGGATGGAAGAGTTGAGGCCCCAGGATGTTGTGCCCACAGCGGGGCTCTCCCAGCATCCCGGGTTTGGTGAGTTTGGCAGGAAGACAAAATCTCACCAGATCCTTTTTTTTTTTTTCCATCTCTGAATTTCGAGTGCCTCCTGCTTCCAGCTGGGCTGGAAATACCACAAAAACAGATGCTACAATGCAGCCCATTTCGTGTTTCAAACACTGCAAGAAATCAGACATGAAAAATAAATGCAGGGGTTGCAGTGCCGGCCCCATTGGCTGGGCTGGCAGTGAGGCTGAGGGCAGCTGGAAGAGCCCTTGAACCCACAGCCCAGCCCACGCCAGGCCCATCAGCTCCAAAAATCAAACCTTTCCTCCTCAGCAAAGCAAGCCCATTTCCAGGAGCAGATAAAAATGCCGCCTGTATCTCTGCTTGGCCATGCCTGTGAGCCCAGAACCCACACAATGCTTAGACTGATGGTTTTTATGCAATTAGTAGGGGGATCAAAGTCACAGCACTGTGCAGCAGTCCCTGCCTGGAGGGATCCCTGGTGCTTCCAAAAGAACCTCACTGGGGGAGAAAAACACTCAGTGCTTGGTCTTGCAGGGGCAGGAGGAACTGGGGAAGAACAGGGCTGGATGCGACCACTTTTGGTGCCCTTTTGCTCCTGGCAAGCCCAAAGTGATGGTGCACAAGTGCCCTACACTAACACTGCCCTGCATTCTGCCTGCACCAAAGGGAGCCTGTTGCACGGGTGTGGATGGGACCTCTTCTGCCTTTTCCTCCTCACTGGACTTTACCTGGGCATGAAGGTGCGTTTGGCACCTGGGGAACACCACCCAAGCTGGCCCCACCAGCCATTGCTTTGGCCAATGCAAGCACCTCATCCCACCCCAGCCCTCCCCAGTGGGATCACAGCCCATGGGGGCTGGATGGGACAGCCTGGCTCCCACCCAGCCAGCTCCTCCTCCCAGGGAGAGGCTCCTGGCCCTGCACATCCGAGATACCACCTGGACCCACGGTGCTGCCACAAGCCAGGGGAGATGAGGCAGGGATGAACCCTCCTGAGGGGCAGTGGCTGCCAGTGCTGGTGTGGATGTGCTGGTGTGGGCAGAGCCTCCAACAATGTATTTGCTGCCCGCATGGGAGATAAAACTCACATTTATTTAGAGCAGGCAGGAGGTGGGCAAGAGTCTGCCTCAAAGAGACAGAAAAATGACTGTGACCCAGCCCTGGGGGCACAGCCCTGGCTGGGGTGTCACAAGGAGCCCCGGCTGGGTGGGTCACTGAGGGGCCCTGTACAAGGTCCTGGGGAGCACTGCAGCCACACAGGGGTCCCACTCTCCAGCACAGCATCCCTGGGCACGGTGCTGCCGGCTGGACACGGGCTCGATGCTCCGGTGTGCGCTCCGCCTCGGCCTGGCTGCTGCTGTCACAGCCGGTCCCCTCCTCACGGTGGCTGCTGGGACGGGTCCTCACCTGGATCCCAAAAGTTTCATGCCAGGAGGCACGGGCAGCTCTTGTCACACGGGGAGAGAAAGCGAGTGCCTGGGAGCAGGAGCACAGCTGGCACCCTGAGGAACTGGAGGATGAGGATGGCAAGGAAGCGGAGGATGAGGAGGAAGTGGAGGATGAGGAGGAAGAGGAGGATGGAGAGGAAGAGAAGGATGAGAATGGGGAGGAAGTGGAGGATGAGGAGGAAACGGAGGATAAGGATGAGGAGGAAGCGGAGGATAAGGATGAGGAGGAAGCGGAGGATGAGGATGGGGAGGAAGCAGAGGATGAGGATGGGGAGGAAGCGGAGGATGAGGATGGGGAGGAAGCGGAGGATGAGGATGAGGAGGAAGCGGAGGATGAGGATGGGGAGGCAGGCGGGATGGCAGGGCAGACCGTGTAGCCGAGCGGCAGCGAGCGGGAGCGGGAAGGCGAGGCAGCGCGAACGAGGGAGAGGGAGCAGAAATCTGTTGCCCAGGCTGTGCGCTTCGCTGTCAGCCGGCTCTGATTAACGGGCTGCCTTCCAGCTCCGCGCCGGCTGCGTTCCTGGCAGGAGCGGAGCCCCCCGGCTTCCTGCCGTAGGAGTGGCTCGCTGAAAGGTTACATTTGCACAATGTGCCGCTGGAAAAGCGGTGCCAGAGGTTGCAGGCGGGGGAGCCGGGCGAGCGGGCGAGCAGGCAGCTCCGCTCCGCTCTGCCTGTGTAATGGAAAAAACCCTCTGGGGACGCGCAGGAAAATATCAACTTACGCTCCCCCAGCACAGCAAAGCTGGGCCCGGCCGGCCGTGGATGGAGGAACTAGAGCACGGGATGGGGTGATGGTGGTGGGCACCCCCAGAGCCTCAGCGCTGCTCCGGATCAGCCCCAAGGCGGGGCAAACCAGGGCTCTACCCAGCACCCCCATGGCCGCGGGCTGCAGGGCAGTGAGCCCCTCCTTCGGGATGCTCCCCAGAAAACCTTTGCACTTGCCATCATCGGGATATCTCGCCTCTGCTGCTCGGTGGGGAAAGCTGAGGCTGTTGAGGGGAAATGTTCGAATCTGGCAAGGAAGAATTTCCTCCGATGGAGGCTCAGTCCACATTGCTGTGATTTATGGGGCTTGGCACAGCCACGACTACATCCACACACACACGTACATGTCTCATCCCCTGCTTTCCCAGCCCTTCTACCCCATAACTTTTGGTCTGGGAATATTATTTTGGTGTCTGGAAAGTCCAGCTCAGATTGCTGAGCCCACCATAGCTGCTGTCTGCTCTACAGCACACCCTAAAAAACTCAGCTCACCTCCTCCATCACCCCTCTTGCATCAAAACAAATTCTCCCGAGCAAGTCAGCACCCTCCAGGGCAAAGCCCTTCATGTCCCTCCCTGCACAAGACCTCCTTTCACCTTTTCATTTCTTCATTGTGTCTCAAACTGGTCACCTTTTTACCCAGCAGCAACAGAGGAAGGGTCAGGGCAGCAGGGGCAGCACCCACCCTCACCCCAGGGTGCTGGAGCCAGCTCGCTCTGTCTTGCAGGAGCCGACATTTTCCTTTCTGTCTCCCTTGTTTCCTTGGTTTCAAGCTTTTTCTTCCTCATTGAGCCCCTAATTAAAAAAAAACTCTGGAAGAATCCCAGATTTGGGGCACTCAGAGTGGGGCTGCAGCTGCCCCTGCAGGCTCTCCCTCCTTGGGGGTGGGACCCATCGTCCTGCCCTGGCTCCTTGGATTTTGCCCCAAAGCTTTTCAATCCCCAGACTCCAAAACCCACCAGGTGCCCCTGCTCAGCACAGCCCAGCCAGGTCCCCACCACGCTGGGGTGTGAGTCCTCCCCCTCCGCTGTCCCTGGCTTCCCTCTGTGTTTTCATTAGGATTTGGAGATAAGCTTCCAAATAAAGGCAGTGTTTTTAACCACTTTGCCTTATCAGCCGGCATCCAACAGCATTCCCCATCCACACAGCGAGGCTTGGAAGATGCTCTAAGGGAAGAAGGGACCCCAAACATGCAGATCTCTCCTCCTCCCAACCCCACAGCCTGCACTGTGTCTCTCTGGAGGGCACTGGTGGCTTTGGGAAACTATTTCTAATACTGGCCCCTGCTCAGGGACAGCAGTGTTAATGCAACCACATTCATGAATGCAACCTAAGGACCAGTTCAGCACACCTGGATTTTATTCCTGGTTTTGCCACTGGCCCAAGGATGACCTTCAGCAAGTTGTTTCCCTTCCCTGTGCCTGTGTTTCCACTTGCTCTCCCTCTCTCAGCCCCTAAGCCCAACGATGCTCTGCCCCAGCCCGAGGAGACTCCATCTGAGTTCACAACATCCCCCACAAAAAGGTGAGCAAACGGCAGCAGCTCTGAGCATCCCTGGGTCCTAAAACCTCCAAGTGCTCACCAGAGCTCCCCCTCACTGAGTCCCCTCCCCACTGGGCCATCCCATGGCTCATTTTTCCAGTGTGTGTGCGAAGACCTGAATATAGGAACCAGCTGCCAGCAGCTTGCAGCCCCCAAATGCTGCTCTGGGGAAAATCAGCCCCTCACGGGAGCCTTGCCCTGGAGGTGTCTCCTGGGATAAGGCTGAAGATGGGTCTCACTCTCTTCCTCTAAGTGTTTGGGACCATTGCAGGGTAGAAGTCCTCCAAGGAGAAGCATAGGGGAGTAATACCAATGATGGCAACAAACACAGACCCAGCTGCTTGGAGGCAGCAAACCAACCCCAAAACCCCAGAAAAGCCCTACTGTGGTTGCCCAAACAGCCACCACATCACAGAGGGACCCCATTAGGGCTCAGCTCCATTAGAGACCCATTACTGGCAGCACAGGAGCACTTCTACCTGACTGGCATACAGGAACACAAATACAGGCCATTCCACCCCTCACTAGCAGGATCTCAGTGCACTGGAGGCAGAGGCTCAGGGAAGGCAGGAGGTGATGCCTCAGACCCTGGGCACGGCATCCTGCTCACACCACAGCCCTGCTGGGCTCCCTCCCCGCACAGAGCAAGGTGTTGGGGGTTGGCTGGGAGAGCAGCATGGGGGGCACGCACCCCTCCCACCCCGGGGGAGGAGGGTGGTGGTGCAGTCTGGCAGCATCCACCTCCACAGCAAATCCAGCCCTGCGAGCATGGCAGGAACCTGGGACTGGGAATAGCAGGGGAAAACATGTCCTGTGGTGGCTCGCTCCAGTGCAGAGGGGATCCCAGAAACCTCCACTGCAGTCCCCGTTGCCAGAGCATGCAAAGAATCCCAATGCCAAAGCACAGCCAAGAGACTGAGCTCTTTGGGGAATTGAATCTGGCCTCAGCACTCAGCATGGTTGCTTTTGGGGACACGCGTGTCACCCTGGGAGCTGCTGAGTGCTCTCACCTCCACCCTGCACTCATTGCCTTTCATGAGTCAGAGCCCATCTCAAGGATGAGGTTGTTTCCTGCCCTTTTCCCAAACAAGGCTCCCAACCATACCAAAAACCCTCGAGTCCACAGAGCCCTCGCTTGTGGACAGCAGAGATCTCGTGGATTGAATGGGGCTGGCGTCCTTCCTCCTTTCCAGCTGTTAAATTGCATTATAGACAGTTAAAAATACATCACATACTTTCCTAATGTGACTTTTCCATGGTAAGCAGCAGCACGGCTGGAGGTGAAATGCTGGAGGTTGCAGGAGAGCTGCTCACTTGTGTCCATGGATGGACAAATTTGGGTCCCACAGAAGGGGATTGTGTGGCCCTGTGGCAGATTTGACCTCAGCAGACTGACCCAACGTATTCACTGTCTCTTGCCTCAGTTTCCCCACTTATCCTCTGCAGTAAGATCTCACATGGACTAAAACCTGGCAGGGTTTTTGGGCTTTATAGAAAACAGGTCTTTTGCACAAGGATCAGAGCTTAATAGAAGTCCAGGGTTGAGCTGGAAATGATCTGTTAATACACTGTAGCAGAAAAGCCTAATTCCTGAGTGTGGCTGGGATTGCCCACATGGAATCCCATGGAAATGCTAGAGGGATGTGGCCCGGCCGGAGCCCGCAGCGGGCATGGGGCAGCTGAGCTCAGCCTGAGGCAGGAGCATTGCTGTGAGCCATGTGTGAGCTGGGATCAATCTCTCCTTCCAGCAGCACAGCAAGCTCTGCTGAGGTCTGGAGTGGGTGGAAAAAAAACCCCTTTGGCTTGCTAGAGCACTTGGAGGAACAACCCCAAGGATGTTCCCTTAAAGCAAAGATACCTGTGGTGTGGGGAAGGCAAGAAGAGAGCAAAGATGATCCCCTTGGATCCAGGTCCAGCCCCCTTTGCCCTGACCAGGCCCCATCTGACCCAGATCAGCCCTGACAGCACCTCCTCAACCCCTGGCAGGACCCATGCCAGAGCCCCAGAGAGGAGCCCAGCACCCCAAAACAGCCAGGACACCCTGGACCCCAGCAAGGGGCTGGGATGGGGAGGAGAACCTACGAGAGAGTGAGGAAAGAGTTAAACCCCCAGCACTGCCAGCCCTCCCTCCTGCTTCTCTGCTAACTTTGGGAGGAAGGGAATAGCATAAAGGTAAGAGTGGAGGAAGGAGAGAGGAGACAGATGAGAGAAGGAGCGAGGGAGAGGGGGAGCGGGAGAGAGGAACAGACGGCAGAGAGGAGAGCGTGGGGGGGAAGATGCTGACGCTTCTCCTCCATCTCGGCGAGAGGCAGATAGAGGGGAACAAGGGGGGAAAAAAAAGAAGGCAAAGACCAAGGGAACATGGGAGAGGGAGAAGGAAAGAGCCGGAGCGAGGGAGCATGTGTGAAAGTCGCAGTGAGAGAAGGGGCCTCTTTGATTCCCCGTGCCTCATACCAGACAGTGTCTAGACTGCAGCAATTATTGTCAGCTCAGAACACCCAGGCATTGCCATTTCAGCTGAAAGGGAGCTTAACAAAGAGCGAGAGAGAAAAAAAATACCCTGCCGGCGGTTAGCTGGGCTCCCTCCAGCACAAGGGGCTCTTCGGAGGGTCCTCCATGGCCCGCGCCCCCCGCCAGCCCCAGCCCCAGGTATCCTCACAGCAGTGGCTGTGGAGGAGGCCACAGGAGCAAACAATTCCTGACCTGGCCCTGGGTCTTTGGCTGGTTTTGGGGTGCAGCTGTTGGGTTCAACTCTTCCTGCAAGCCCAGGTTATGGGGCTGCGGGTACAGTGGGCAGGGACGGGGGGAAAGGGCCCCTGGGGAAGTCAGGGTGTCCCAGTGGAGGGGCAGTTCCCCAGCAGGCAGCATTTGGCTGTGAGTGCCCGTGGAGCTGCTCCCCAGACCAACAGCAGGTGCTCAGACGGACACTTTGGCCTCACCCCAGAGTCCAAGGAATGCACACAACTCCTCCAAGCAGTGGGGATGTGAATCCTAGAGCTGGGCACCCCAATGCACACTGCTCCTTCAGCTCTTCAGCTGTCTTGGGTCTTAGGAAATCATGGGAGGTCACTCGTGCAAATTCACAGGAATAAAAATCATCCCTCCTGTCCTCTCCTCCATCCTGCCTCCCCACCACCACTAGAGGAGTTACCCTTTCCCCTCTCAAGCCTTCTGCCCTCTGAGGTGCTTTTGTGCTGTCTGCAGGTCTGGGATGTGGCAGAGACTCCCAGGACGGAATTAACACCCACAACTGGCTGTGAGTCAGGAATTCCTGCCTCTCACAGGAAACACCCGCCACGTGCCCCCCAGCTCTGTGGTGACAGCCAGCTCTGAATACCTCAGAGGGGAAGAGGTGAGAAGGAGAATTTGAGCACCCTGCCTCAGTTACTTCCATGGGTTTGGGGGTGGTGATGATCCCACTCAGCTGTTCATGGGGCTGCCCTGCAGATGAGTCCCTTTGGAAGCATCGCCAGCTCCGGGGCTGTGCCACTCATCTTCAAAATTTGGGTGCACAGAGCAGCATGGCCAAGTGACCTTCACTGCTGGATGGCACCAGGGACCGTCCCTGCAGAGGCTCATGGCCCATCTGCTGGGAAAGGCGGCCGATCCCTCCAGATACTGGAGCACAGCTCTGGTTTAATTAGCACTTTTAATGCTTGGAAAGGAGGCGCCAGGGAATACCCAGCAGTTTGGACATGATTTCCTCACCAGCAATCCAGCCTGGCAACAAGAAAGTTCCCCAGCTTCAGCTTGCTCAGCTGGGATCAGGTGACTTTGCCCTGGGGTCTAAACCATGGCAAATATCCTTGGTGAGACCCACTTGGGCCCCTCAGTGCAGGGACACCTTTGTCAGAAGGCATTTTTGTAGCAAAGCCCAGCAGTCAGCATGCTCTGCTAGCGTGGGTTGTACAGTGAGCAATGTCTGACCCCAAACGGGCTCAACTCAGCTGTTTGTCCTTGTCCCTCTCTGCCTTTGAGGAACAATATCCATTTTCTGGCCTGGTCTGGTCATGTCTGCTAAATCAAGGACTTTTTCTCCCCTGGGTACATGGCACTGATGTTGCTGTGTGGATAAAATCAGCCTCGTTCAGGATCTGGCCACTGTGGCAGATCAGAGGAGGTGACAGCACAAATCCCACAAAGGGCCAGGATGACAAAACCTGCCTGGGGAGGGACTCATCCCCTTGTTTCCTTGGCTGGCCATGGTGTGTCTGTGGGGATAATGCCATTTCCCAGGGCAGGGTTCCCCGGGCGAGGGTCAGAGGAGGGGAGTGCCAGCTCTGCCCATTGCTCATGTGTCCCATGGCAGTGGTGGCCTCAGCTCCCAACACTGTAGTGTTCAGCTCCCTCATGGATTTCTGCCTCTCAGGAATGGGGTGTCCAACTCCAGCAAAGCTCCACAGTCAGGGCTGGTAATGCTCCAGCCATGGAGGACTCCGAGCTTCCAACACGTGTGGGTGCTGCAGTGAAACAAACACGTAATATGAGCAGTGGCAGGTCTTCCCCTTGTGAGCTTGGGCTTTGTTTGACCTTCACAAGGAACTTTTGGCCAGCCCTGACCCAGAGCTGGACCACGAGGAGCCCAGGCTTGTGACTGACTTGGGGGAATGTTTTCCCAAAGACCTGAAAGCTGCAGGGCTTCAGAAGTATTGCCCTGGGGAGCAGACTCAGCCATGAAATGCTCCAGGGCTGCCACCAGGGCTGCCACTGGGGCCTCTCTGCCAGTCTCCGATGCCAGACTTCCACTGAAGCCCAGGAAGGCAATGCAAGAAAAAAAGCCTTGCCTTCTCTGTGATACCTCCAGTGTCCCTCCCTCGGGCAGCCTGAGCCTTCCAGAGCAGGAAGCCCCCTCCAAGACCCAGCTGGGGAGCCCCAGCTCCCCACAGAGCCCCTACAATACCCAGCCCCGCAGAGAGATGCAGGGTCCCACCAGCAGCCCAGGAAGCCACCAACATGTGCCCACAGCCAGGGCCCCACAGGGTCCCCTGCATGTCCCCAGCTCTCTGAAATGGTCACAGTTCCCGGCAGCAGGGAGAGGAGGGAT
>VZTZ01011313.1:26403-163018 GCA_013400955.1 Drymodes brunneopygia | reverse complement strand
AAAAAAAAAACCAAGATCCAAACTCCGACATGGTGATAACATCATCCAGAGGATTTAACCACCTAAAAATTTAAGCTAAGTATTTAGGAAGTAATATTTGAAAGAAGAAAAACCTAAATGCTGCTGTACTTTAATTATTTTTGGCAGACTTTAAGAATAACTAAGGGTAGAATAGATAGAGAAGTTTTTCCTGTTTTTTAGAGTTCTTTTAGTGGTTTAGTGTCTGATGGCTTGTGGACTAGTTCTAAGGGCCACGGGATCAAAAAGAGTCAGTGACAGTAAGCTGTGAGCTCCTGTGTGGAGGAAACAGGGCTGAAAAATTGAGAGAGCTCGGAAACTGCGGCTCTGTGCTGTGGAATTACCGAACCTGCCACAGGGACACGGTATCAGGAGTCAGGGAAAACAACACCCAGACACTACTGCTGGATGAATCAGAAGCTGAGTGGGAAAACAACACCCAGACACTACTGCTGGATGAATCAAAAGCTGAGTGGGAAGCCACAGCAAAAGCCGGTCATGGTCCAAGAGCAGCCCCAGGCAGCAGTTCGGGGTTTCTGTGTGGATCTCGCAGACACCACAAGCCGGCAGCCTTTAGCAGCCTCCCGAGCAGCCCGAGCTGTCGGTGTGGATGTGGCCGCTGGTTTGTTCCTCTGAGCAGCTCCGTGGCAGAGCCAGCTCCCTGCAACCTCAGTCATCTGCCCTGCTGGGTTTTGCCAGTGAAAATTATCTGTAGCAGGACCCAGATCAGAACATTTCCGGCACGGTTTGGGTGGTGTCTGGCTCAATCTCTGCCTTCAGCAAGGTAGTGCCTGCAAGGAGCGTACTTGGGCCAGGGGAATTGCAACTGGCCTTGTATCACAAATGAAAATGAATGGCATAAGGAGGACAAGCTGAGGGAGTAGTGTGTTGGAAGAAGCTGTGTCCTAGTCTGTGGACTCTACTGTAGGAAAAGGTAGCTTTTCTCAGCTTTCCAAGCCCTGCTTCTTTTTCAGAGCAGCATAAGAAAGAAGCATAACTTCTCCAAAGTATTTTGTACGCACAAATTTTTCAGGGTCTAGGTGTTGCCTGTTGTGGCCTTGTTCCAGGGAGGTGCTAACTGACCTGTATTTTCCCTTAGTTTGTGGTTTACAGGTTTTTTTTGCAAATTCACTGCTTTTAGGGTGGTATGTGTGGAGATCACCATTGAGATTTCCTGGTCTCCTAATGTTTGGCTTTAGGTTGTGAACGCCCACGTTCTGGGAGGGAAAGGGAAGGGAAAAGACAGCTGTGTGAAAACATTTATTTTGTGGTATTTTTTGTTTTTCAGTCAGCAAATGATTGTATTTTTTTCCCATTCTCTGCAGTGCTATGTCACTGCTGCCACTGTGGTGGGCAAATGTTAGCTGACTGCAGCCCAAACATTTTCCAATCACACTGACTTTTCATGGGATATGGATGCACAACTGCATTTGACTCCTCTGTAAATCCATACTGTAATTATTATTATGTGTGCAAAACTTTAGAGGCATTTAGTCATCTCTTGTTTAAAGCAACTGTTCTGATCATTTGTTTATTAAGCTTTTACTAACCTGCCTCTTGATTTGGTGAAGCATGAAGGCTTCACTGTAATACTGAATTGAAGTCAAAGCTTGATTCCTCTAGGAACATTTATGTGCATGTGCTCTGTGGAACTGGGATATTGGCTCTGTGTTTTGTTTAATATATCTGTGCAAGGCAATTTGTGAATAAGAGTTGTGAACAAGTTACTGGATGTGAGGAGACACAAATGAGCACAGTGAAATGGATGTGGGAAGCAAATTGATTTTCAACTTGCTAGAATCAGTGAACTAAACATTTCATTTCTAATCACCTAAATATGAGTGAATGTGTCCTCCAGCAGTAAGTTTAAGAGCATTTTCTTGACAGGAAAATTTGTAAGCATTTGTATTGACACCCTCATTGCTTTTCTTTCAGGTTTGATATTGGGGACCATAATTGTGTCATGCATGAATTGGCAGATCTCCACTGAAATCATGAGGGATATAAGTGGAGCCATAACGCTTAATGAACATATTCCTATTTCCTCCCTCTCGCCACACAGCTGGTATTAATGTACTTGCTTATTAGATTAAGACAGTGATATAATGTGGCAAGTGGCTGCAGTCCAGGGTTTGCTGAGTCCCTGAAGCTGAGTACTTGATAGGAGATATTCTTTATACACTTCTGAATAGAAATTTCAGTTGTAAAATTTCTGTACATTTTTTCTTCTTTTTTTTTCCTGAAAAAATGTTTTCTCAATTGTTCCTTAGTGACAGTAACATACACAATAAATTTACTCAGAGAGTAGTCAGGCAGTGGTGGGAGTACTGCAGCTCTGGCTGTAACAGCACAAGATCTCCTGCACCCATCTCAGAATCAAAGCTGTCACCTGCACTGCCCGACCTGTGCTGCACTGGGCACAAATACTGTGACAAAACTTGTGCTGCAGAATCACAACTGAATCTGGAGGTGCAATGACACCATTTGACCTCCCTTGGTTTGGGAGGAAGACTCTGCAAGGCTGAATGCTCAGCTGTTAGGGCTTTCCCAGGTAGGCTGGATACACCTTCCCAAACCGACACTGTAGGGAGAGTAAATGACACAGTCCATGAGATTTACATTCCCAGGTCATTTAGGCAGTTTCCCATTGAAGTTGCAAGGTGCCTGTCTTTCACAGATCAATGACAACTAAAATTCCTCACCAAGAGAAGAACCTGGTGTCAGTACCTGGGTACTAATTTGGAAATGTGAAATGGCATTGACACTCTTTTCTTCAACCATTCTACAGCTCTACTTCCACTTCTGTTGAATTAAAATTGATTTTCTTCTGTTTTCTTACAAATCTTTAAAAATTAATCTTCCAGAATTTGCCTACAAAATGAACCCCCTGATTTTGGGTAACAGATAATATACGTATAAACACAAGCTGGGTTATGTGGCTATTATTTGTATTTGAATGTATGAAACCTTCAGAGACTGTGTGATAAGCTCTTTCTGTTCAAGTCACTGTTATGAGTGGTCTGTGTTGTCTCCTGGTTACTATAAAAGTCTTCATGTAATTCTGGTTTCCAGAGTTACAGATCCATCAATTCCATTTGTAATTATGTGTGAAATTATTTTGTCACTGACTTTCTCCCTGCTTTTTCCTTATGGGGGAAAAAAACCAAAAACAAACCCAAGCCACACAGATTCACAAAATCTTTCTTATATGTAATAATATTTTCTTTACTGACCCAGGTTATTTCATATTGATTGGAAGTGCCTAATTCTTGGTTTCACATGTCTTTCTCAGAACTGCTTTAAGTTGGCATTGTACTGATTATAGCACTGCTTAAATGATAGCTGATGATAAATATTATCCATGCACAGACATTGGGCATCATCATGTGTCATGTCTGCAGACCAGTTTTTTTGCCTGCACGGCAGATTTTTGTGGCTGTGAGCCAGGAATTTTAATGAAAGAAAACATCAAAGATGCAGAAGAAATGAGAATATTAGTCAAGGAAGATACACAGTGATGCTCTCTGATAACCCCTGGTAATTGACATTAGAACTATGTGGGAGCAACTTAAATAAACATCTGGACACTGAGTTTAGACATTTCCAGTGACAAAACCCAGACAGATCTTCTGGACTTGCAATAATAAATATTTCAGCGCAGTCCACATGAATCAACTTAGAATTCTGTTTTCAATTATTCTAGTTTTATAAATATATCATAGTTAATTATTCAGGGATATAGTTTCTTTTGAAGATTAAGGAATTTGATGTTTGCTTCATTCACATTAAGTTCCATTTTTTATTTGTATCAAACTTACTTCTGTTTGTACAAAAACAATAATGCAAGCTTGCCAGAAGCCATTAAAGTAGAATGCAACTGAACTTTTCCTGGGGTGGAAGGGCCTTTTCTGAAATTCCTGGCATACACTGTACTTCATTCCAGCTATGGTAACCACTTAAATTGTGCTGAAAAGAAAATTATAAATAATAATTTTTAAACATTATTCTCAATATTTATAAGATACTTTCTTTATCTTTTTTACTCTTGAAAATGTGATAGTGGTATCCCTTACAAACAGTGAAGAGATGTTTATGTCTACCAAAGTATTTTTAAAAGGTAGTAATGAGGCTACAAGACTGAATGAAATACTGGTTGCAGCCCAGATCTAATCCTACTATCACAGCTGTGATGAGTCAATGGCTAGCAAAAGCATGCTCAATTTTTGATTTTTCTCTGTATTCTTTAGAGAAGCCTCTACTGTGGGCTGTGAATCATGTCTCTGAGGTTAAAGAGTTATTTCCACATTATATTAAAATTACTCTATTCATGTTTCTTTTTTCTTATTGTTATTATTATAATTTTGAGATTATCTGTATCTTTGTTGCTGGGGTCCTGGACAAAATGAGGAATTCTTCTGAAGTGTATTCGGGATTTAGTGATCTTTAATTTCCACTTCCAGTTTAATTTATGCTTCCCCACAGCCCAGCCTGTCAGCATCCACAGGTTTCTGCAGTTCCCTACCCTGGCTGTTACTAGCAGGAGCACAAGCGTAAGCTGGCTGCCAACATTATTGAGTCATATTGGCTGAGCTGTGCTACACCACTGGATTAAGAAAGTTTTAGGGGTCTACTGTGTTAGCCTGACCTACAGGTCATCATCCTTTACAGAGGTGGGAGAGGCACACATGTGTTGAGTACAATTCAGAAAGTCTTGCTGGTGCTGGCTCATAAAGTTGTTCCTGCGTCAGACTGGGCTCGTGTGGCAGTTCAGGTTAGAAGGGACCTCAGGAGAGCTCCTGGCCAGGCTCCTGCACAAAGCAGTCAGTTCTGAGGCCAGGTGACATTGCTCAGGGCCTTAATCCAGACTGGGCTTGGAAACCTCCAAGGATGGAGACCACACAACCCCTCAGGATAACCTGTTCCCAAGCATGACTGTCTTCCTGTGAGGCCAGGGACAAAACCTCTTTTGTTTCAGCTTATGCCTGGCTCTGTCTTTTGATGATGCCTTATAGGTACTGGAGGATGCTGTTCAATCCCCTCGAGATCTCCCCTTCTCCAAGCTGACCAGGTATGCTGCTGGCTCGAGCAGCTTGCTCTTTGCCAAGACCCTCAGAGATTTTTCAGCAGGGCTGCTCCACAGTTGTCATTTCTGGGCAAATCATAGGCAAGCATGTCAGGAAGTTGTAGGCTGACAAATGTATTGTATTTGGTTCTGTCACAGCTCTCCCAGATTAATAAAATATGTTTTCTGCTTTCATATTTTGAAAACAAAAAAAGTAACCTGGACTCAGATCAGGATAGCCATGCCATCCAAAACTTCACTGTTAATTAAAACAAGGCAATTTGTGCTTTGTAACCCTTTCTACATACTATAAAAGTGATGGATAAGGAAGCACAGTGAAAGCTATAAATCAGCCTTGAGTTTGATAATCTAATAAGAGCATCTCTTTGGCAGTTTCACCTCTTGCTCATTGATCTATAGCTCAGTAATTAATTTTCCTTAGTTTTATCCTTCTATTTATTAGAATACCTAATTCTTTATTGCTAAAACTATGCACCGGAAATTTGTAGTGTTATAGTTCAGACAGTGCAATTTATTCATTGTTATAGGAACACAGGGGAGGAAGACAAATTATTTAGAGGTTTATTACTCGGAGAGGTGCACTTGAGAAAAGACAGAGAATAAAGCAGAATGGAGAAACCTAAGGGGAAAATGTAGGTTGTGAATATTAAGCAGCTCTTGTAACAGAGGAATTATCTGTTGAATGATCCCCCATGGGAAAGTATTCAGTTCCCATCTGCAGGTGCTCACAGAGCAGTGACTGCAGAGAACAGCTCTGCACTGAGGAGGTGAATGGATAATGGGGATGTGGGGATGTGCTGTTGCTTTCTGTGTGCTGCCCATGCCACCACTGCAGCATTCCCCCCTGTTACAGGGCCGCCACTCTCTCCAGTTGTATTCATGGTCCAAACCTGACAGTGTGCTTTGGATACCTTGACTCTTGTGGAATTTAACGGAAATTGCTCATCAGATCTTGAATCTGAAATACATTGACAGTTCTGATTTCCTCCTCCAGTTTTGTTTTCTGATCTTGCTGAAAGGATGGGACAGTATAGGTAAATGCTTTGCTTATCAGCTCTGCCCCAGTCCAAGACTGATTGCTTTTTCCCAAGAAGGAAAAATGCTGATAAAAACAGTATAAAATTAGCTTCAAATCATTTGTAGCAGATGAAAATTCTCTTTCTGCATTCTTTTTGTGCTTTGTCTAAAGGCAAAAGAGCTCAAGCTCTGTCTTGACCCTTCATTTGACTCAAACTACCACAGAGTAGAGAGGAAATAAAGTTTATAGGTTTGTACTTAATGGCTGTTGAGACACTTGACACATGTACATTTAAAATGTTAACTCATTTCTCTATTTGGGTATTTTTATTTCCTAAATGATTATGAAGTTTTATAGAGATCCAAAGATAACAAACTTCTAGATAGTACACACCTTACAAGATGACTTTTGCGCTCACGTACCACATACTTATATTACATGCTGAGACATTTGAAAAATTAAAAGAAAGCAAGATGTAGAAAAAATGTTAATCAAGTAAATATTTCATTAGATGGTAAAGCTCTCACTTACTTGCTTTATAAATAACACTTTAAAACAAACAAGCAAAAAACCCCCAACCAAACCCCACAATCGAAACCAAAAGCGACCGAGCAAAGAGCATATATTGTTATTAGGTTATCAGAATCTTCCTGCAGAAAAGAGTACAGGTCAGGTATATTAGCCAGATGTTGAGAAGAGCTCTGTTCTCTATCTTACAAGGAGTTCTCGGGGTTATCAATCATGTTTGGCTTTTAGCATAAAGGTAATTGGCAAAGTACCATGTCATATTTCATCCATTATGCCTGTCTTATGAAGCATCACACACTGCTTCCTAGAATAGGTGCTCCCTCTCCTCTTCACAGAGATCAGACTGTGCTTTTACCAGTGGAATGGGTCTGTGGGAGTCTGTCACCCAAACTGCACTCTTCCTGTCTTTTAAAAACAGGGAGAGATAAAGTTTCATGTGTCTGTAGAGAGCAGCAGTTTGCATTTCAGTCTGTATCACATGTCTATGTGGTCCATAACTCTCTGCCACAGCTTTGGAGGGAAGTGCTCCAGAGGACTTGGTGTGCTCCTTTTTGTGCATGAGTGTGTAAGAAAGGATAGCTCCAGAACATTTGGAGGCCCTAAGAATCAGTGATGTAGAGATTAGGATGAAAACCCATTACATGTTTTCCAGATGTGTAAGGAAGGACAGCATGACACTCATTCTTAAACCTAGCCTATACTTACGTTCTCTGCTAAATTGATGTCTAAGTAAATAGCTTTACTGGTGCAGTAGAGGAGACGTGAGAGTCAGATTACACTTTATCACAGAACTTGATATGAAATCCATACTTTGTTGCCTGGACAGTGCAGAGAGATGGATATCTGTGGTAGTAACGTAAGACGGCGTTTGTAGGAGTGCTACATGTCACAGGGCTGCCCTGGATCAAATAGCATTTAAATACATTGTACACAGGCTTTGATCAAGGACCATGGGGCCATGTCTAGCCCATGGAGAACCAGGAGACCTCCTTACAGCTGGCCACTGCAGCATGAAATGTTCTCCCCGGCTATGGTTTTACTGTTGTTAATGCTGGTGTTGCACAGTGCAGGATCACCCAGCAGTACTAGTTAAACTATGCTACTATGTGGATACACAACTTAGTCCTGTTTTCTGTTTAGCTGGAGCACCCCCAGAGTGATGGTTATGCCTTTATGATTCTTTGCCAGCTGTGTAAGGACAATACTCCATCTGGCACTCAGCCTGCCAGAGAAGAGTGTTTTTCAGAACAGCTGGAACAACTGAGACTCGTGATCAGTCTGAATCAGTGTTGCCTGTTTGTTTCACCTGCCCAGTAGTGCTTTGTTTGTGGTTGGACTAGGTGCTTAAACCCAGGTGATGTCTGATTGAGCCATGCCCTCACAAAAGTCCCAATTTGTGCTTCCATCTGAAGACTCGATGTCCCCTCTGTGATCACTCTGTTCCCCACTGCAGACCTGTGCCATACAAGGTATTTCGTGGCTTTTGTTGTTGTGCCAATGTTTCAAGGCTGCCATAGTAATTTTAAACCCTAAGATAGAGAGAAACTACTTTTTTTTTTCTCCCCACAAAAATGGCCTTGTTTGGGACTTGTTTAAGGGTTTGAAAATTGTAACTAGTGTTTTGTATAATTAGTGCACTCCCGGTGCAATGCCATGAGGCAGCACCCCAGAACCCTGCCTGGCCTGACAGGGCGATGGAAGCAGTGGAATCTCATTAGTGCCAAGCTCTGCCTGGGTTAATGAAGCCCTGCTAATTAACAATGTTGTGTGGTGGAGTAACCTCATGTTAGTAGAGTAACCAACCATGATAAAGTTTGGATATTAAGAGGGTTTGAAAATATCTTTTGATATTTTTATTGACAATACAGGTATATGCAACCTTGCCTGATCTTATTTCTGTTCCCATCGCCTGAGGAATATAGCTGGCCTGTTTGTAACTTCTGACTAACAGATTAACACCAACTCCAACATAATTTTCTGTGGATTTACGATATTCTATCAAGCTGACACAATCATGTAATAAATATCTAGTTTTTTTCATGATAACTTTAATTGAATATCAGACCTCCTTACGGAGCGTCAGAAGAGGGGAAGCACACAGAGAGGGAGTTGCACCTTTGCAATCACTCCCCGGCCCGGACTGGGCTGTGGGGAGCAGCCGAGCTCGGGGATTGTGTTCGTGAGGGGCAGCACAGCCCGGGGTGACGGGAACCCGAGCGGCGGCTCCCGGGCTGCTCCGGGCGGGAGGAGATGGCGCGGCCTCCCCTCAGCTGCGAGCAGCTCGGTGAGAGCTGAGGAAAAACTTTAAATGGGCCATAGCCTGGAGGTATTGTACTCTCCCTGGCTGACAGCCTGGGCCTGGAGCGCAGCCAGGGAGGGCGGAATGGGGCCCTGGGGGGCTGCAGATATGAACAAAATAACTCCGCGCAGCGCCCCTTACGCGCCCGAGCGGCCGCGGAGCCGGCAGCGCCCTCCTCTGCGCGGCCTCCCGAGGACAGCGGGCAGCCGCGTCTGCTTTCTATTATTAAAAGAGGGAAATGAAAAAAAAAAAAACCCGCAATGTAAACACTCTTACAATTGCTGCGGAAACTGGATATAACCAGGTTATTCAAAGGGGAAAAAAAATTAAGCCATCTGTACATGCCAAGTTTGCCTTCACATCTGTTAATTGTAAAGGGGTGATAAAAAAAAAAAAAAAGAAAAAAAAATCGTGTTTTAGAGCGGGGTTCGGCAAAGGCTGTGAATGTGTACTGTCGAAAAGAGGGTTAAATGTGCCAGTGCTCCTCACACATGGCGGTGCCACGGAAGGACCCGGTGTTTTCCCGGGCCGAGCCGCGGGAGCAGCGCCGGCCCGGCCTCCCTGGCGCGGGGCTCCACAGCCGGGCCCTGCGAGCGCTGAGGGCGCCCGGCCCGCCCTTGGCCAGGAAAGCGTTATTGTTGTGTTGTCGGCACTGTGTTGCTGCTATCCTGTCAGCAATGTACATAAGAAGAAATTAGCCCTGTTTAAAAATATTTAAAGGACAGAAAATGCCAGCGTTGTTGCGACTATTACATTTTAGAAGTGTATTGTCTTACTATAACGTTATTACGCTACTCTTATGTCATCCACAACATGACATTTCTGAGTTCAGCACAGTCATTTTAATATCAAATAGTAAATATTTTACCTCAGAAAGTCTTCAGTTGAGTTGAGTTGAGCATGAAGACAGGTTTAAACTTAAAGTAAAGACAAGTCTGGTTTGGCTCTGTGTGCTCTCGTGAGTGCCTGTCTTTGGTGGCCTGTCTTCGAGAGCCATGATCCACTTCTTACTGAAATTCTCATTTCAGTAGGAAAATTTAAAAAGGCAGAGTCATTCGTTCTGGTTTCTTGGCCGTTACTTGAAAATGTCATCCCATTAGAAACACAATGGTGTCACTCCCCATTATTTTATTGTGAACTTTAAAATGTTCAGTAGGGTTTGGTGGCAGTTTTGTTTGTTTTGTTGTTGGTGGTTTGTTTTTTTTTTTGCTTTAACACTCTATCACCTGAATCAATCATACATGAAAATCTTGTGTACTCAAGATTCAGTTGTGTAAGGGTGAGTTTCTGTGCCTGAAATCTGTAACATCAGCCCTAAAGGTAAAATATTTTCTTATTTCTATCAGTTATAAAGAATCCAATTCTTAGCATGCTTACAAATACATAAACAAATCAGCCAATTCCCATGATTTTCTATTTGGAAATTTGCTTAATTTTTACTGTTTAGAATTGTTAATACTGAAAATAAATAGAGTAGGGGAAGAAAGCATGCTCTGTGCCTTCTCAAATGAACTCTTAACATATTTTGGTTTTCTAAGTGGTCTTTTAATTTTAAACAACAAGCTATTCTTATATAAAGATTCCTTTCATTAAGTTCTTTAGATGTTTTTCTAAAATGAATTTTTTGGTAAACTTTGTCAGAATAATAATTAAAATGTAAATAAATGAATATTCAATAACTGGAAAACCTTGCACTCACACAACAAAATGGTTTAAATAACATCGTATAAAAACTAGTCTTTACTGTGTTATTGAACTGTTAAAGCTCAAGTTTTAAGGTACAAGGACATTATCAAATTATGACACAATCCTCCTTTCTAACATCTTTAAAGGGACATATTTTATAAGTTTACATACATAAGTAAGTTTACATACACATATGACACTTGGAAGCATTTGAACAAGATGCATTAATTTAATCTTTCGATGGGGTTTTTGTACATATTGCCTTGCAGAGTACTTGGGGAGCATGAGTATTTGCAAAGATATCTGTGACATCTGTTCTTAATATTCTAACATCTTTCTTCCGTGTATGTTTGATAGACAACATATTTTTGGCAGTCTTTGTTATTAGAATTGCCAAAATGTTGATATTGAGTGCCTCGGTTTTCGATGAGTGCAAGCCAGAATGAGCCTTTTCAGAGACTCATCTTTGGAACCAAGTTTTTTCTAAAAAGTCATGTGTTTCAACATTCTTTTGGGGTAATCAGAAATAGATTTATAATACAATAAGGAAATGATTTCTGTTCAGGAACAGTTGTTCAAATACGTCTGCTCCCTCATCTTTATTTCTCATCTGTGTATTTTTAAACCTAACAGTGTGTTAGAACTCCATCCAAGTACCAGGCCGTGGGATTTTGCTTCACTAGATCCTTAACCCTCCTAAATGCCCATTGTAGGTGCATTGATATGAGTGTATAAATGGCATTTCATTAAGGGATTTTCTGAGACTTACATGTAACAGTGTTGAGCACTGTGCTGTGCAGTGTTTTGAGCTCTGAGTACAGAGTGAAAGGCACAGCCATGAGTGAAGTGCCAGGGCTTCTTATAAAATATATGAGAAGCCCCTTCTGAAAGAGCTGTGCAAAGTCCAGGTCACACCAGAAAGCAAAAAGAGAAACAGTAAGGAAGTACCTCTGGGTACTCTGGATTACCAATCTGACAGGAAACAAGGTTCCTGGGTATTTCTTTTCAGAAGCTAAGTGACTGTCATTGCTCTGAAATCACACCATCAAATGTTTAGGTGTCCATAGAATTCAGCTGTGATTAAATCCTCTTAGTGCAGAGCCTGTTCCCTTCAAGTCTGTTTGTTGAATGTCTCTGAAGAATTCATTAGCTAGGGGCCCGCAGGCTGTTCTGTACTTGTATAGGCTGATGTCCTCAGGAAAAGCTGTTACCCAGCTCAGCGAACCTCAGGGAGAGGGAGAACATGGGTTCAAACCCATCTGACATGTTGAAGAGAAAGATTAGGTTCCAGTGGCTTTTCAAAGCATTACTTTGGTGGAGAAGCAGCATAACCCACCTTTTCCTACTCTAGGAAGACAGACAAGGCTGCAGCTACTTTTTCTGAGGAGGCCAGTGTGAGCATTAGGAATGTGTTCTGGACCAGACACGAGTGATGACTGCATGAGTCCTGCTGGTAAGTGCTGAATTGTGTAGTCTTCCTATGTGGCATGTCCGAATGTATGGAGAAGCCAAGCTTTAGGTATGAATTAAAATTCAAGGTGATAACTGAGGCATTGATCCTTCAGTTAGAAACCAGTCAGAAACGACTCTGTGCTGTGGTTTTTAACCTATGTGTGATTTGAACCTAAGTGGGAGCTGAGTGGGTATCAGCTTCATCCACTGGACCTACTCACCTAAAAAAGCTGGAATTTAGTCCTGTGTGACCAAAAATCAGTGATGGAGATATTTTATACAACAGATACATGAGCCAAAGATCTCATGTTGATATCTGTTTCAGAATCTGCAGAAAACAACTGTGAAAAGCTCTTGCAGACTCTGAAATCCTGGCCCTGTCAAGGTCACAGGGGCATTTCATAACAACTTAGATCAAATCTTGTAATGTGATATTTAATTTTGACTCTGTTGGTTTCTCTTGTAGAAATAAAATTAAGCTGCTTTATCGTGTTTCCCTGTGTTACAAATATTTATTTGCTAAATTAGTTTTTATTTATAATCCTGTAAGTTCAATATAACATCAGTGATGAGAAAATTGTCCCAGAAGTGGAGAAACACATGCTGTCAGTCATTATCACCCTGACTCACTCCAACTTTATTAGAATTGTATGTTGTTTCTTCCAGCACAACCCCCAAACTGAGATAGACACACCTTTTCTGTTGTAGAATGAAATCCCTAGACATGAGACCTGTAGCAATGGTTATTGTTCTGTGGCTCTATGGATGGCTGTGAATTCTTCTTTGTTCAGCATGGGGAAAAAATACACGTTATAATGCACAAGATACCAGCAAAAATTTTTCTTGAATTGCCTGAATAGTGTCACTGCCCATATGTCACTGTGACAAGACACACACATCTGACTTGGTTTTTTGTACAGTTCTCATAGTGGCGATATTTTTATTCCTGCCATAGTTAAGCTAAATGATTCATTTCCTATAGGAAACAAATGATACTGTATTTTCAATATTACTTTTGGAGCATGGTTTCTTAAATCCAGTGTTTTGTCCTGTATGGATTTTGGCTTCAGCTGCCCCAGTTTGAGGGCTTTGCGTGCAGTCAGTATGAACTGGAAGTGCATCCTGATACACCTGATGCTGTGTGCCTTCAGATTTGCAACTATAAGAACAAGTCTGCAGGGTTTGTGTAAGGGTTACAGCCATCTCCTGAAGGACCCTTTTATTTCCTCCCTGATACTTCCTGTAATGTATGAGTTGAATCACTGGCCTTAAATGAAGCAAGTGAATATTTATAAAGATAATTAATAAATATGTAAACAGGCATGAAATGTGTCTGAAAACTAGAAGAGCAAATAAAAACAACAAATAAGGGCCAAGGGAGGCTCATCCATTTGCAAAGATGTGCAATTTGGCTTTCTCTCAGTAGATGTCAGCAGCACTACAAACTTGTGCAGTTCACCTCTTCGAGAGCCCTTCTGTTTACAATTTTTATTAGTTCACAATTTCAGATTTGCAAAGGAATATCCCATCTAAACCAGTGGAAACTATTGCCCTCTGAAATGGGTTTAGAGACTTCTGTTTAGCATCTTAGAATAATACTGTATTCTCAGTAATACATTTTTTTCATAGAGAACTTAGAAGGGGCTTATTGCTACATTTTTAGAATTTTCTGAACATTTACCTCACATTTGCCCTCCAGGCAAATGTGAAGTAATATAAGATGTCTAATATTTTGCTTCTTTCTGTGAGGTAAATCAAAACCGTGGGAATGTTTTCATATAATTTGATTTACTCCTGTCTCCTACAATACATCTTCAACTCTGTTCAATTAACTCTCTGCCTGCTATAAGAAAAGGGTGCAATCATATTCTGACTGAAAGCAATAGCAACTGTTCTGTTGGATCTGCTGGGAGCTGGCAGCCCCAGAGGAGTTCACAACCACAAAGGAAGGATGTGGAGGGAAGTTTCCTGTGTGTAGAATTTTGTGTGTGTATGCAGGGAGAAAAAAGAGTTGTTTATTTCAGTGTGTAAGGAACAGTAATTTTGCTGCATATGATAAAATAAACAGAAATATTTCAAAATCGCCATGTACATGAAATGGGGACAAGAAGATAAACAATTCAGTGTTTATTTGGTTAGAAATAAAGAAATTTCATTATCTTCTGATTCTCACTGGCAGGGTCTTTTCCTTCATCTGATCTCCAGCAGGAATCTTTAAAATTGTGGCATACTGAGTACTTGTCAAATGTGGCAGAGTTGTACTTTTGGAAGTTAAGATCATACTCTGAGACAAGATCGGCTCAGAAAGCAGCATTGGCCACTTTTCCACATGTCTGTCACCATCGTATTTGCAAGAGCACCAAAATGAGCAGCACTAAAAATTAGAGGCCAGTTCTGCCACAAGCAGTGCTGGGGACACTTTGTGTCGCATTTTCTTGTCTCTAGGCAAATGGGCTGTGACTGTTTTATCTTGACTGCAGGGTGTGCCTACACATGCTGTAGCCAGCTAGAGCTGGCTAACTCCAGAGCCAAACTTCTTTAACCAGAGATGCTTATTTCCACACACCCCTGCACCACCCTCTCCCTAAATTTGGAGGGGAATCAGGTGGAGTGATTTTAACTCAGTAAAAGGAGATAAAGAGCTGTGCTCCCTAACCCGTGTTACTGTCAACAACACCGTGCAATTACCACATGCTTGGCAACATTGTAATTTGTTTTACATGCCATCTTCAGAACCTTCTCATTTCTTGTGTCACAAGCAACTTCACTATGCATTGCCTTCTATCTGTAGACTGGGGGCCACTATGTCGTACTATTCCCTTTACGTTTGTTCCCCAAACTCTCTGTCCATTCCCATGATCTGTTCCTTTTGGTGTTCTTTCCTTTAGTGACCTCTCCCACCTCACAATCCTCTGTTCCTGGCCTTATGAGATCATTTTAGGCTTGTCAGTTGACCCAGTTTGTCTCGAACCCTTTCTTAACTGCATGTTTTTCATGACCCCGCAGGAGTGGGCTGGGAGATGCTCTTGGGCAGGCCAGCAGTGCCAAAGGAATAATTACAAGTTCTAGGGATGGATCCAAAACACAGGGGAGCCGGTGGAGTTTGGCCCCCCCACATGGGCCCATTGATGTCTGGATCTCAGCCTGGGTAGATGAAGGAGACAAGGAGGAGCAGTTTGCCAAACTGAGCATGGGGTACATAGCTCCAGGCTGATGAGGCAGCAGCAATGCACAGCAATTTTTCCCTCAAGGCATCAGTTAGCAGCAATTTGGGAACTAAACCAAATGACCCCAGTGTAATGCTGTTCTGCTCTCTCCATTGTTCTGGGGTTCTTTCTTACTTGCAGAGCCAGCAGGAGGAAGCTGGTGGCCTTGGCTCTCTCTCTGACTCTTTTGGCTCTCGTTGCTGAATGGATCTCTTTTCTGCCTCCGTTGTTCAGCTGTTGAGCAAGTCTGTTTCTTAGGCTTCGGCTTACTCTGCAGGATATGAAGTAGGGAATGCTGAAGCTGCTGCTGCTGCTTTGCAGAACATTAGATTTGGAGGGCTAGTCTTTGCCACTTCAGACTACAGCTGGAAGAAAAGAGAAAAAATTTTGTCTAGTGTCTGCATGAGCATTGTGCAAAAATGTCTTCCCAGCCCTTGCTGAGGTTACTGTAATGTTAATTATGTAGTGAATTTGCATCTGGGAATATCAGAGGATTGTGAACTAAACACACACCTGTGCAAAGTTAGGCAAGAGCTCTCTCTGTGTTACAGGGATTGAAATCAAGGTGCAAAGATAATATGAGTTAGCTCAGACTTTACACAAAGGCTCAAGCAATTTGGCAGCAGAGTGATAGGAAATCTCCCCATCTTCAGGCTTGTGCATAATGACAGAGCCAAGAAGTACTAAAAAAAATGTAGTGCCAAACACTGGGTTAGTTTTCATTGTCTTCATGTAGGTCTCCTAGGAAACTTCTAAGAAATGAACTTTTGCAAAGAGATTGGGCGCTCAGCGATCCTGCTGGGTATTTTGGGATTGTAAACAATTGGTGTTTAAGTCACAGAGTAAAAAATGAATGTTCCTACTTCATATGTACTGCAGTATGAAAGAAGAGCTGCTGACTTAGTTTAATATCATGCTTGTGACAACTTTTTCAGGTCATGATTGCTGTGCTGGTGGACTGGTTTAGTTGAAAAGGGAGGTGGTGGCTGGTCTGAGTTTTCATTTAAATATGATTTGGCTGGAAGAGCCAGCATAATTTTCTGTTAATACTAACAATGCTGAACATAACATCAAAGCAAGCTTTAACTATTATACAGTTGCATACCTGATATGAAAAATAAGACCTTTTTGCATGTGCTCAATTTCCCGACACTGATTTTGGGGCCTTAGTGCATCAACAATAATGGATCAATCCAGCCAAAATTTCCTTCCACAGCTGCCGGTCTTAGGAAGTTCCCTGGGCCTCCTGTGCTCTGCAGCTGCAGAGGCTATTCCCTGTTCTGAACGAAAGAATCTCCCCTCTCCTGTGACTGCAAATGCTGAATGAGACATCCTGTAACACCCTGTTCAGAGGGGCAAAGCTGACAGATGAAGGCTGTCCTTGGCATTTTAGTCTTTGTAGATAATGACAGATGGTCCATAGCCATGAGCAAGGAACCCCTTAGTCCTAAAATAAGGGAAGAGATTTTAGGGACTTATTATAAAAATTCATTGCCCAAAGGTCTTAGGGCTGTTTCTGCTCCAGAGAGAGTAAGGAGGAGAGATTTTAAGTAGCGGTTTAAAGAAAAAGTGATCTGGCTTAGAGTATTGCAACACATTAGGTGAGTGTAAAGGGCCCATTTCTGCACATACAGTAAAACCAGAACTGCTACGTGAAATGTTTCCTACAGAGCCATGCAAAGCTTGCCTACTTTCATTCAGCAATTAAACTATTGGTTGCAATTTTCACATGAATTCTTTAATTTGCACCTTTGAAATGCTGAAGCCACTTACAGATTTGCAAGTGAAATCTGATGGTTTCAAGTGAGTTTCAATTTCTGCTTTTAACATTCTTGTTTGAACCTGAAACTCGAAGTGAAATTTAGGAGTTGCAAAAGCACATGTAGAATTTAGACAAATTGCAGGAAAAATTCACAAGAACCTGAGCAAATCAAGCTTGCAAAATTTCCCATAGCTCAGGCTGTCTCTGAAAATTATCTTGGTCTCATCTTTGTTATGTGGCTGTGGAGGCTCTGAAGGTGGAGAGGTTGTGATGGTGGGAGCTGTCACGAGCAGCACTGTCAAAGAACTGCTGTGTCTTTCCATGGTCAGCTACTGTCCTCATGGGGATAACTCACCCGAATTCAAGTTTGTCTTCAGATTCCATACATGCATTAGAAAGGCAAGAACAGTTTAAGCTCTGTGGATAATTCATACCTAAAGCTAAAGAGACAAGGTTTGAAGCCTGTTTTGAAGCATGGAAGTTTTAGTAACTGATTTGCAATAAAGGTGTAATTGAAAAGAGCTGGGTGGTGGAAAACCAGATTAATTATGAAGTTTTATCTAATTTCTACCATTGCAGCACTTTTGGTTGGAAAACAGAAAATAACCATGCTTTGTTATTGCTTGAAGTAAATAAAACAAACTCAGAATGCTATGGTAGCTTCTTGATCTGTAAAGCACACAAAGCTGAAACCACCACATGCAAAAACCATCACAAGAAGAGTGAATGCAAGCTGAAAAGTTGGTGATCCTTGCTCTCTGCAATGCACACAGCTCACAGTTCTCAGCACTGAGAACTCAGCTGACCTCTGGGGAATTGATAGGAAGTCCTGGCTCTGCTTGAGTCAATGGGAATTTTGCTGTGGACTTAGGGAACTTCACAGAGTAGTCCTTGTTGTGCAATGTATTGTTCCTTGCAAAATCTCATAGTTGGGCAAATAGGCATTTTTAAGTGCCCTGCATCTTCTGCCTATCAAGCACAGGAAATCAAAGGCAACCCATGTACACTAAATCTGGCTAGGTTGCTGGTAGTGACATGCTGTCTTACTCATGGAAATGAAATACAGAATCTAGAAGTGTTATGACTGGCAGTGGTCTTGTGCTGCTCATTCTCTTTATTTCTATGTTTTGCCACCTTCCTTTGCCTGTGCTCTCACCTTGACTGCTTCAGTGCACACAGGCTTAGGCAGTACAGGGAGGAAGGACTCCTGTCTTGTTTGGTCTTTAGGCTTTAAGGTCCACATCCTCACTCCCATGTGGACCTCAGTGGTGGTTGTGATAATTGATATTCAGTTATATTACTCAGATAATTTAAAGTCTAGTTTAAGTTAAGTAAACTGGTATCTCTGATTGTAACATTAATAACAGGAAAATGCTGTGTTCAGCAAGCAAATAAGGATTAATTTTTGGGCCCTGTTCCTGTCTGTCCTTAGATATATATCACCTTCCCTACAGATGATATAAGAATTTTTCTCTCCCAACAATATCTTTTTGTCAACTTTGAATGTGCAGGCTGCCAATATTGTTACAGAAGTTTTTATTCTGTTCACTCAATTTGTTGAGTTCTTCCTGCTAAGTCAGCCAAAAATTTATTTTCACTGTATATGAAAGGTCTGGCTGTTTTCAGTAGGTTATGTTTAGGGGAAGGTAAAATTTAATTTATTGACCACTTAAAAGCTGTGCATTCATAACTGAAATGGCTGGGGGTCTTTTTGTCTCCATCTCTGCAAGGCTTAGTACAAGGATGACATCTGGAGTCCTTTGGAGGACTTAAAAATAGAAAAGGAACATACTGTATCTATTTCACTTTAGTAAGTCTACCTAAATAAATGTACAGATGAAATGGCAAAAAGCTGGCAATAAAATGGCATGAAGCCTGAGGTACATATTTCTTGTATAGCATCTTGGTGGGGGCCCTAAAACAGGTCTCTATGTTCTTTTATAGCCAAAGCTGTAGAAGAGTGGGAACTTAGGACTAAATTAACAGCATTAGTACCTTCCAGTAATCTGTTCTTGAGGTGGGAAAGGCCTTGCTGAGGAAAAAAACAACACTCAGTTTAACAAGAGTTTGAAAATCACTGCAGCAAAACACAGCATTCTTAAGGTGATGTGCTAGGGTGAATTGACCTTATAAGGCCCATGCAATGAAATATAATGGTATTATTTCCTAATATTTTGAATTTTAGCTTTTTCCTATAGAAGCTCCAAAAAGTTTTTACATCTGTAGAGGAAGCAGCTGGGATCTTGGATGTAGGGACAGTTTGATACACCAGTCAATAGATACCCAAATTAAGATGCCACATCAAGAACCTTTCCCTTCAGGAAAAACCAAACAAAGTAAAATGTGTGATTAATTTCTGTGATGCCTCATCTGGAAAAACTCTCTGATGATTGTATTGTGTTCATAAGTATGACACAAAATCAGCAGAGTGCTGCTAGTGGTATAGGATTTAGAACATTAATTTAAGACAAACAAGTTAGTAGGAAGAGAACTGATTGCTAAGGGCGTAGGATTTGCTTTGCCAGTGTTGTAATGAGTCTGTGAGTGCTCTGTCTGAAGGTTGCAAAGTGGGCACATAATATAGCTGCTCGCAGACTATGGGTTAAATGCCAGCTGTGGTTGGTGCTCTTTTTTTCCCTCCCCACATATAGCTGAATAAGGAAAGTTATATTTAAGCTTGTTTTAGTTGGGAGTGTGAGACATCAGAAAATCGCCAGCTTATTTTCCCAGCCTTGATTTCTGCAAAAGTCCAAATTACTTTAGTTGCCTCATAAATCCACAGTGATTAAAATCTATTTATTTATTATTATCTCTGCAGACACAAAATGACCTCAGCAAAGAAGAAGCCAAAACAATTCCTTGATTTTGAGAGAAAAATCATTCAGCCCCCATCTCTCTTCCACCCACAGGCTCCTTCTGAGGGCTGTGACTTTGTCTTACGCTTCAGCAGGAAACATATTTTTGGCTGAGATTGAACTCTCTGGAGTGTGTGGATCTTGCAGGTATATTGTCAAGTGGAGTTTGTATTGAACACGAGGTGTTTCACTTGAGTGTTCCTTTTAAAATTGCATTTGTGATTTTCAATAAATGACTAGTTAGTTATGTTTTGTTATTATACAATTTCAAATAATATAAAAGTTTAAAGGGATGAAATACTTTTTGAGCTGTGTAAGGGGAACATGGGACCATGTTCACTTCACAGAGAGCTGAGAAAATGGTTGAAAGGCATGATAAAATAGGATTGTACATCCTTGGAATTCTACATGTGGATGAATGGGATACGGAAATACGTTCCATTGATTTCTAAGGGATATTAACTATGTATTGATGAAGGGGCCTGAGTTCTGTTCAGTGTCATGGATGATATAATTGGAGATCATCAAATGAATTAGCTGTATTAGGTATTCTACCCAATCATATTTTGCAGTGAAAATCCCAGTGTCAGAGCAGAAACTCATTTAATGAGGTACCAACACTGGCCATTTCTTAAAAGGTTAGGCATAGACCCTCTCAAATTTTGGAAATTGGCAGCTTAATAACATCTTGTGCTGGGTTATTGTGGCATATCACTTTCACAAACTGATCCCTTTCACAAGACATTCTCATTTTTCGGTTCCACATTCTTTTGTTTGTTTCATTTTCCATGGTACTCCTATTTTATTCTTTTATTCTGAAAGATAATGACTGATTCCCTGTTAAACCATATTTCCTTCCAAGTTATCGCATTTCAATTAAAATGTTATTTTATTTTGTTTTCCACTGTATAGAAGCTTTTTCACTTCTGGAATCTCTTTCTAGAAAGATTTCCATCAAACAAATTATCTAGAATTAGGAAGTACCAAACAATCTCTGTGTAATACAGTCTGCCCTCCACTCCATTGACAGAAAAGCAGTGAGTGGATATAATGTGCTTTCAAGGCTTAAAAAGAAGTGTTTGAGACAAAATATAATTATAGATTGAGATTTAAAAAGTGACATGTGAGATGTGCTTGCCAAAGTTAGATCACAGCCTAGTAAAGTGATATTTAAAACAATAATGTATCTAGAAAAAGAATTTCTGTTCTAGATATTTTGCAGCAAAACATTTGGTCAGGATCAACAGGGGGCTCCCAGTGTTAGGCTGCAGGAGATGGGGATTCGTACAGACACTGTGGGTAAGGCAGTGCCTCAAAGTGGGGAGTTGGTGCTCTTAAGAGGGGATTTACTGGACAGGCAGGTTACAAAGCTCTGTTGTGATCAGTCAGGGTGCCAGACATATTTTATACTTTTATTAGTGACTTTGGCATAAGAAGATGATGTTGAAGAAATTTGTTGATGAATCCAATTGGTACCTATTGCTAATGCAGAACAGGCAGGAATTACTTACAGGAAGAAATGGATGACCTTGAAGTTTGGACTAAAAGGAACCGGCTGAAAGTTAACGGAATGAAGTGCATGATCACACACTTTGGGATCACTGACAAATTCCCGTATAAAATGGAGCTCATTGTTTGGAAACAGTGGAAGAAAGGACATACCCAAGTATTAGGGGATCACTGGATAGCCAGTAGCCAGCATTATATTTCAGGCACAAAGGTCAAATGGAATTTGAGATTGACCAAATCTTCCCAGTTGAAATCAGTAAGTATTTGTGCCTGACAAGGCATGATGAAGCTGTATCTGAATACCATGTACAACTCCAATTTTCCTTGTTTAAAAAGGGGGAAATCAAGATTCAACAAGTCCACTGAAGAGTTACTGGGATCATGGGAATGATGAGCTTATCTGTAAGAAGAAACTAAATTGGCATTGGTTTATTTAGCCTAGCAAAATGAAATTTGAGCTGTGATTTATATCCATGGGAGAAAATATCAGAAAAGCAGTGCTATTTAAAAGACAACAGTTAAAGAGAAACAAATTGATAGAAGCTGTTCTTGACGAAATATGAGCTGTAGTTTAGGTTTCTAACGGAAGTGCCAAATTCTGGAACAAACACAGTAACATGGAATAAAAACAACTAACAGGTGTAACTATGGGGCACCTTCCTTTTATTAGAGGAATAGTTCACCCTCCTGTGGCTGAAGCTGATGGCATGACCCAAAAGTCTTGTGGAGAAGCTTCATAATTTTTTGATTGATCCTAAGTTATTCCTCTTTGATTAGTGCTTGAATGGCAATGTTGTAAGGAGTGTGTAGAAATTGCATCAGATTTTATTTCTGATTGCAATTAAATTAGTGATGCCTTAATATCTTTTCACTGTAGTAGGTTGAGTCTTCATGCTGTGGGGAAAACTGCGCTTTCTGGAAAGCCACAAAATTTAACAAATCCTTATAGTTTTGCAAGTGAAGGCATTAAAGCTGCATTAAAGGTCATCTGCCATTACCCTGCAGAAAGACTAGCAAATCAGTGTTCAGAGCTAGAAGCTGCTTTACAGTGCCATAATGTATTTCAAACTTCATGGTCATAATTTATCTTTCTAGAACACTCATTTCCACACCAATTTATAGCACAAATAATTATACTTATTCCGCATAATTTAGATAGACCAGAGGTTTTTACGTTCCAATAAAGAAAATAGTTCACATTCCCAGTTTAACTTGTGTTTATAACTTGCTTAAAAATACCTTTGTTAGTGGCCCTTCTCTGCTTTCATCTCAGAGTCCCCAAGGACAGAAGGTGTTTTGAAACCAGTATTATTTTCTGTGCTTGAAAAAAACTCTCTGAACTTGCACGCAGAGAAAATCTTGTTGATAAACTTGTCAACATATTCATGGTTTAATCAGAATGACATAGTATTCAAAGAAGAATCTTCTGTAAGTATTTCCCATTCACAATAATAGAATGCAGCAGCATACGAAAATAAATACACTGCATGGAAATTCATGTAGATGTCAATCAGTGTTTTATGTTCTCTGATCAAGTTGTACCTTTAAAATCCTCTAAAAGCTGCTGTAATAATTCTATTTCAGAAGAAAAACAATTGTCCCCCTAGCAGGATTAAGCCCATGACAGTTCTCTCCTTACCTCTTTTTTCTGTTGATGTGTGTGTCACCATAGGTTTGTATATGTAAGGTTTTTAAAGCCCAGGAATGCCAAAACTTCTCTTTTAGCCAGATGTTTCATTTTAGAAACATCTTTTTCAATGAAAGTAAAGTAGATTCAAACTTTGAAAAGTGGATTGCCATAAAATAGATATCTAAGTATTTGCAACTGAAATTTAAGTTCTGACTGAAACAAAAAATTACACCAAAGGGGCTTTTAAATGATTATTTGTGTGCTAATTGGGTAAAATTCTTTTTCATGCACTAACGTTTGTGCAGCTGTGTTTGTAATATATCTTGAAAAGTTCAAGATGCAGTACTTTGGATGCTGTGCTCCTTGTGGTTTTAGGGGAACCTCTCTTGAAAGAAGGGCTTTTGTACAGTGAACTTGCTATGCTCATTACTCACAGGAAGGATGGTGATGGTTTTCTCAATGTTTATGTCTCAAAAAAAAATAATATCGTAGAACCCTCAGTCTCAAAGTTTGCATCCTGCTTTGACACAGTAACGGTTTTCCACATGAAGCACTTATTTTATATGACTTCTGCAGCTGGGACAGTTGTTGAATTGTGAAAAACTGTATACGTACCAATGGACTGTAGTCCATTGACTACATAATACATTGACTACTGATAAATGAGCAACACTGTTGATCAGGTCTTCCAAATGAAATGCATAAACACTTGGGGGTTTTTTTATTTATGCAATTCTACTGCAAATGGAATGCAGGTTAATGCATTCTGACATTTTCACACATCTCTCCTCTACCGTCTTAATCTGACTGCATGTTTCAGAAACAATCTGACCTGTGTGCCGCTGTCTTGAAGTTTTTGGCATATAGGTCATATAACATTTCCTCAGTGAACAGTTAAATCGAATGACTGTTTCTTAAGGTCATCTAAGTAAGGAGAAATGCCTTACTGGATCACAGGAGTCACCCTATAGTGAGTGCACAGGAGCCAAGACATTTGCTGTGGTGCATTCTCCTTACACACCCCCATGCCTGCTGTTTTTAGATTTGGATATTGGTGTGCAGCCTACCAGTAATTGTTGGATATTATCCACTTACACACCTATTGTCCATGAATTTGTATAATCCCTTTCTGAACCTGCAGGTACACTCTGACCTTACCATCTCCTGTGGTGGCAAGGTCAGGAATTGTATTGCTCACTAAGTGCTTTATCTGTTTTGTATTACATGTTCATTTAGTGCCTCCTAATGGCCTGAAAATTACAGGATTTTTGTGAATAAAATTTCTACATTCATTTTTTCATAATTCTTTCATAATTTTGGGAATCCTGATTATATTCCCCCTTGGTCTTCTGTCCAGATTGATAAACCCTAGACTTTTTGGTCTCTGCTTGTAAGTCAACTGCTGCAAACTATTAGCTGCTCTCTCTCTCCATCATCTAATTCTACTACTTATTTGTCAAGGTGCAAAGACCAGAACCCATATAATTTCTCTTGTTGAGTTAAATTGAGTTGTTATTGCTGATTTCCCTAAGGCTGTCTTTCATCTTCTCTTGGAGTTAATAGCATCTTATCTTTGGTGCCTAAAGGTAATGGTAAAATCACTGAATTTCAGTTCTCTAGGAAAAGGGACAGTGCAGTAGAAGGATTAAAAGTAAGTAGCATAGGTGCTGACAAAATAAAACCAGAGAGCTAAATATATAGTTGGTTAGGCTTCTCAGAATGAATCAAGTTTGACTGGATATAGAACTAAATTATCTGAACCTGACAAAATAGGTGAGTGGAATCTATACATGTAAAAATAGAGGGAGGGTTTGATAAAACTGGCTGTAACTTTAAATCTTATTTTTAAATTAATGCAAGTTGATTGTATCTTAATGAGAAAGCTGCAGCCATCTATATGAAACATGGAAATAACTGGATTATTTTTCATGGCTTGATAAAGCAATTGCAGACTAGCTCATAAAATTACTTTTCTAGTGCAGTAATCCTATGACATGAAAAGGTGATAAAGAATATTGCAGTTTTGAATGTGACCTCATCATTACCTGTGGTCGAGAACAAAGCATGGCCATAGCCTTGTTAGGGCTGATACACCCCACTGTGGAGTAGTCAGCCCTTCCTTCTACTGACTTCCTGTGCAATTAAAAAAAAAAAAGAAAACAATCCCAGCTCCTCCTCATGACTGGTACTGAAGGCTGCGATTACGAATTTCCTGGTTGAAAATTTCCTTCTGAGCTAAGAAGCTGACTCTGCTCTTAACTCCAATAATACTGTTTTAATCCAAAAGCTCTAAATCTGATCCATAGCATTCTGAGTTACCTGACTAAGCTCAAAAGACAGCCTTACTGAGTCTTTCCCTTTTTGGGGTGGTTTGGGTTTTTTTTTCCCCATCTTGTTTTTGGTCTTGTCAAATATTGTTGCTAAACTGGTCATTCTTTTCTAAGCTTCAGCTTCTCTGTCTCTCTCCACCTCTCCCTCTCTTTCTCATCAGACCCAAACTCCCAATGCCTAGAGATTATAACAGTTCATATTTTTCCACTTCTCCTCATTTTCTCATATTTACTTTCTTCTTTCCCTAGCCTTTTCTCCCAACATAGGTGGTGTTCTCTCTTATTTTGGAATGGTCTTACAAAACAGAATAAGGAAACATAGCTTTATCTTGTTTGGCAACTGCTGGTATTCTTCACATGTTTAAGAACAGTTGGGTAAAAAATTAGGTACAAATCAAAGGGAATCCCCAGACTGCAATGTGTGCTGAGTTAACTGCCTGTCACTCTTCAGGTTCTGCCATAAGGGGAATTTCATGATGCAGCTACAGGTAGAGAAGTGAAGGCCAGATGCAGTCAGGCAGTTGTTGGTGTGTAGGAGCACCTGGAGTAGTTACCATGGAGTGACAGACCTGTGAGAGGTACATGTGACTACAGATGACACGGTAGCCTGTGAGGAATTCAGGTACCTTTCTGTTCAACTGGCATTGTAATCCACCTCTGTTTCCAAACTGATTGCAGCAATGGAGAGAGTGCCTTCCCTGGGCACGTGTTGAAGGATGTCCCCATGGCTGACACAGGGTCATCGTCCTGGAAGGAAGTTTGAGGCTAGAAGGAAGCAGAGGCACTATGGCTGTGTAGTGGGAGTGATAGGGGAAGCAAGATGTTCCACTGGAAGGGAGAAGCAAATCTAGCTGTGATTTTTAGTTTTGCTCAAGAAAAGGAAAAAGTTATCTTGGGTATGGATAGGAGGTAATAGGGGCAGAATGGGAAAGGCTGTCTATAACTGTGACTTGTTTCCTTTCATTGTTTTAAAGACAGAGCTGTGTTTGGTCCACAGCTGTGCCTTGCACTGATGAACCCATGCGGGCAGCTTCTCTGCCTCGTCTCCTTGAGGTTTCAGATATGATCTCCTCTGCTGACATGTGCTTCATTCCTTCCTTCTCCCATGACTTGTTTGTCTTCAAAGCCATAGGTAAACCGATTATATTTCTCTAGCCAAGCCTAAAAAGTGGAAAACAAATGAGCATATTTTGCCTCTACAGAGAAGGAATGAAGGGAAATAAAGAAATAACAAATGTGGAACAAAAAGGTAGGTTTTAGTTTCTCCATATTTTCCTATTCGTTCTTTGGCATGTAGGAATAACTAATTTCTCATTTCCACCACTAATAAATGCTGATAGCACTTTGAAGTCAAGACCACGTATCCCATGGTTCCACAGGGCACTTCCCAGTACAAAGAAAGAGCTCTGAGATTTTGAGAAAGCTATGTCCCAAGGGAAGTGTGGTGCAGAGGGAGGACTCTTCAGTGTTGCCTCTTCGTTCTGCAATAAATGTAAGATTTTGTCCTTTGCTGATCTGATAAAATTGAGGTGAGCTGAGCTAAAACTTAAAAAAAAAAATCTCTGCTACCTTTCCACCTCTCTTAGACCATAGCAATGTATGTGTTTCACTCCAAGTTATTGTTAGTATTTACTGCACCCCTGTATTACAGTGTGAGGCTGGAGGGACAACTGGTAGTTCTGATTCTATGTTCTAGTACTGAAATATAGAATATAGGGCTGCCCATCTATCTACTGGTTGAAGACCTTGCTGCTATGGTGGTAGGCAAGTGCATACAAGACGCATTTCTGCAATGCTTTGTTCTGGGGTAAGAGTAGTGCTGTGCAGCAGCTGGAATTAAGTTCTCTCTGATTTACTCATGTGGGCTGTGTGGTTTGATCCAGAGCTATAGTCTGCATAAGGACATAGATTATTAATGGTAATATACTTATCTAGTTCTCTTTCTGTTACTGCCAAAACATTATTTATATCAGTAACTCTCACTCACAAGTTGTATGAGGAAATGTTTCCTTTTCTTAGTTGTAAACTTACCTAAATGAAACTGGGCTCTAAATGTGTGTATATAACTCTTGACCTTGCATTCTGAAAAGTGGAGCAGGTCCTCTTTTTTCTTCAAAAGATCTTCACTTGATTAAGAAGTTTTCATTGCCTAAGTTCTGCTAGTCACATCACATACAGCAAAAATAAACACACCAGCTGATGAATGAAGGACAAGTTACATGGCTGGGGGGGTATGTCACCTACATCTGCACAGGAAAATTAATTTATTCTTGCTTTGTTTTTGTGTGTAGTGTGTTTCTTGCAGCCAAGCTGAACTTCTCCATTTAAACACATAAGATGTGTGTATGCACAATTTTAAGTACAAGGATAATCCCATTATTTATGTAATTTGTAATATTTGGATGAGTTAATTTGTAAGACTTTGCTGAGTCAAAGCTTTAATCGCATACATTTATTTAAATCCCGCAGCACTTCCTTCAACGATCCAGGCACAGGATGGATCTTTGCACTGGCCTCCTAATGTATCAGGAGCAGCACTTGAAAATATTATTTTCCTTTACAGATTTGAAAATTAATTAAGTTAAAAATAGCTGTGAATTGTTTTCAACAGATGTCTAACATTTCAAATTAGGGAAAGCATCATTATTGTCCCTTTACACCTGAGGAAAAGGAAACATGTAGAAGTTAAGAGCTTACAAGAGTATTAAAATAAAGGAAACTTTGGGAACCCTTGTTAGTTCATCCTCTGAATCCAGGTCAAAGCCATAGCTAGAGGTTCAGACTGCTTTGAAATTCTGGCTAAATATACTTTCATATTTCTCATAATTCTCACTCCTCAATCAAATTAGATACAAGAATTAGAGGCTCATCCATAAGCTTGAAGCTTATGGATGTCTTGTCTTGAGTTTGCAGGGACTAAGACTGAGCCTTCAGTTCCCAGAAGTCATCTGTCACTTCCTGTGACAGGTGTGTTCTACTTCTATGGACCTATAAAAGAGAAATAGTTATACTATTTAACAGTATGATTAGTGGGAGGTTAAGCTAACAGGGTGTAATTTATTTAGTACTGCCTCTTTTTAGTGAGTCATTGATTTTGGTTTTTTTTGTGATTGTCTGGAAGCATCACTGTTTCTTCATTTAACACTAGTTTCAATATTTAGAGGGAAATAACAGACTAGCAGTGAAACTAAAAATTTGATTTTCTTGACAACATAGCTAATTTAACAAAAAAAATTTATGAAAGAAAAAGAAATTATACAAATGTTTTGTTGGACCTACATGTATTTGAGTCATTCAGCTCAAAGGATTTGAAAGCCAGACTTGTATTCCTGTATTGAGACACAGTCGTGACAGAAAATGATTGCACTTCATTTAGGTACTTCTTCAAGTTACCCAAAGACCTAATATTTGCAACCCCTACTTAAATATCCGATGAAATTAATTTAATTGTAAGGAAGCTATTTTGTATTGTTATAGCACTGTATGTCTTCACATTTGACAAGTACCAGCATTTAAACTTCTAATTGAAAATTACTTTGGGGATTCTGCCAGAAACTGCAGACTGCAAACACTAACCCCCACCTCTGCCTCATGTAACACAATAGGTACAGAGTCAGAGGTCCTTGACAGGCACACTCTGGGGCTGTGTGGGTGGGAAGCTCTGTGCCCTTCCAGAATTAACTTCTTTCTGCTCCAAAGGCTGATTATACAGTTTAAGGATTGTTTCAGTATTTTTCTATGTAGATACTTACAGAAGATAAACAGATATTGCCCCTTACAGAAGTGCTTTTAGTGGATATTCTTTAAGGTAGGAGCAGTTCTTCTAGGGGATGAAAAGTGTATTGTTTTATGATGTCTGGATTTTTGAATATGTAGATTTTTATACAGGACTGTGGCAAGAAGTGAGTCAGGGAGGAGAAATATTCTTTTACATATTCCAAAATAATTGGAGTTGGAAGCTGCAGAAGGCATGGAATTAGTGAAAATATCCAGTAGTACTGGCCCTGCACAGCTCAGGTCATGCAGCCACAGTGGATCCTAGGTGAGGATGAGCTCCAGACCGTGCCACAAGGACTGGCATTCTTAGGTCGAGGCTGCTCACTCACTGTGACTCTTTTGTGACTTTCAAATACAGGTCAGTTTGTGAGACCACGTGCATGAGTGCTGAAAAAGCCTTTGTGTTAGAATATGAGCCATGGTTTTGTCAAACCAGAATGCTTCCAAACTCATCCCATATAAATTCACTTGAAGAAGTGTGCAGTGGTATAAACCTTTTCCAGAAGGGAGACTCGAGAGAAATGAGGAATTGTAGCTACATTGTTCTGTGGCCTGGTAGTGGAGCTGCAGCTTTAGGTGATTTGTGTTGGTAACTTGTCTTTTCCTGGCCAAATTTCACAGAGTCCTATAGATGTTGGGTCATTATATATAAAGGTTGGAATTTTAGTTTCTAAATGCAGTCAAATCCAGCAGAGTATTTCACTGGAAATATAAAACATAAAAAAAAATTCTTGTCAAGTAAGGAAGAATTTGGTCTGTTAATAAACTGAGCATGTGTAAGTACCCTGAGGATGGGAAACAAAAAGTGATGTTTTGTAAAAGTAGGGGTTAAACTGTGATTATAGGAATAGGAGGGAATACACAAAACTTGGTTCAGTGACTGTGCTGCAGAAATACACATACCAAACTAAGGGAACATAAAGCCTCTGGAATTAGGTCTGGAAATAACCTGTAGTTACTGTTACTTGCAGAGGCCTGTTTTGTGCATGTCATATGCAGATAAATTTTCTGAAAGGCTCTTCTTATATAAACATTTCGTTGTGCAAGTAACTTTCTTTGATGCTACATCTTCAATTAGACCATTCACATGAGGAAGCAGAATTAGACCACAAGCTAGGCCATTCAGCTTCTCTTTTCAAATCTTTGTGTGTTGGTCTTGTGGCCAAAATGAAAATGCAGTGCTTCCCATTAACTTAGCTTTACTGCAAATTTTGGTTTTGTGAAAGGCCAGCATATGAATGTATCTTGTAACATTACACATTGCCTTTGCTCAAAAATTCACATGCACAAGAAAACTGACAAAACAGTTTATTTTGGAAAATGAGTAAATCCAAATGATGGATACCATGTGTCAAAATAATCCTTAGAGCACGTGCTTGCATTTTCACATGGACATTTTTGAAAATTATACTGTGGAAACTAAAGAATCAGTTTGCCAGGGAGCAGGTTTAAGCCACTTTTCAGTACTGACTGCAAGATGTGGTCTCTTTTACTAAACACAGAAGCCAAAGCACTTCCATCTTTACTTGAGCCCATTGCTTTGGTCTCCAGAGATGCCAGACAAGATCTAATGGACTGGTTAGTGCAGTTAGATAGAGGAGGATTAAGACTGAAATTTCAGAACTAGAGATGTGAGACTACCTGAATGGTCTCTAGGATTCATTTCATATCCCTAGGACACTTTAAAAACTTGGTCCTTAGTTGAAGCTGATTAGATTTTAGAGCTAGTGGAGAGAGATGAGCATCTTCAGGAGTTTGTTTGATGTTCATCCATTCCAAAAGGGAAGAGGTGATGAAGGATATTTCATATAGCACTGCTTAAACAAGGGAAAAGTCTTTCTTTCATCTGATTACTTTAAAGCCTCAGGTAAATCTCATGTGAAGCAATTAACTTTTACCTTGGTCAAATGTGAATGGAGGATGATTTTGGCAATGTTGAGACTGTGCTGCTGTGTTTGATTAAATTTCACTGGTACTTTAAGGACAGAGTTGCATTTATACTTTTTTCCCCTCTAGTATCCCGAAAATGAAAGTACATGTATGCTCTTTGCTGAACCTATATAGCAAGTCTTGAACTGGAAGATGCTGCAGAGTTCCTGAGTTTCAGGACATTGAAGTAACCAATAAGGTCCTTTCCTGGGACTATAGAAGGACAAGGACTTGTTTTGGTTACTTTCTTAACTGTTTTCTATATATAGTGGAATATTTCTGCACATGCATTGACAAGTACTTTGAAGTAGTAGCAGTTTGCTTCATCTGCACAATATTTTACATGTGAGAATTTGTATGGGAGAGAGGCTAAGATCTCTTTCGTAAAAAGGCCTTAGTCTGCTTTTTTTTTGATTCTGGGTAATATCTGCTCAGTGAGCTGGGAATGGAAAATCCACTTCTGAAAACATCATGTTAGTGTCATGCTGACAACCAAAATCTCTTTTGTGGAGACTTAAAATTGCTCAAACATTTAATAAGTTGGTAGAGTTGCATTTTCAGTCCTCTTCCTAAAGTAGAAACAGACTTACTACTGTCAGTCTACACTGTTGCCATGAGAACAGGGCATTGCCTGCCATTTTCCCTCTTATATATGTTTTAAAAAAGATGTTGAGACTGTAAAATAAATTACTGTTTTGTAATTTAGCTTTAAGCAAAAGGAATATTTCAATGGTGACAGTTCTGGAAATGCTTTAACTTTTAAATACTGACACAAAATAATAAGTAAAACCTTGTGATTAATGTTTCCAGAAGGGACTATTAACATTATCCTACATCTGTTCATGATATAATCTCTAAATGAAAAACACTCACTTTGTAAAAAAAAAAAAAAAAAAAAAAGCAACCCTAAAGAAGTATATGTTTATGTAGCATTTCAGTGCAGACTTAACTTTAATGTGTGGACATCCTTCGTAAGACTTAACCAACTAATTTTTCATCTGATCATTATTTAGTCAAAACTCTATGGTACTCCTGAGGTTGCTTAAATTTCATTGACAACGTGTCATTTCATTTGCTGAAAAATATAGGCATTTTAAATTATATGACATGAAAGAGCTTTTTTTATTACTTACAGTAAAATTAGCAATCATATTTGATGAAAATACTTAATAATAGATGAGGCATAAAGTTCTGAAGCATCATTCCATAATTAGCTCTTGCTGGTTTAAAATATTTGAGATTGTATAGAAAGGTGGTGTTTTATGACTAGGGTGACTTTGCAGTAGTCCATCCATCTTTTAGGAAACATTTAGGAGTACTGAAGCAGAATTTGTAGAACATACATCAGTAACTCATTCAGAAAATAATCTCCTCCATTGGTTTGGCATAATTTGCCCTTTTAAGATAAAAGCCTAAACTATGTCACCCAGATAGTTGTATTAATTTCAATCTGTATGCCTCAGTCTCAAATTTATTCACTTAATGAATTGAAGTTTATGGAATTCATGTGCTCTATGAAAATGTATGCTGAAAAGTTACCGTTTTTTATGCCAAATGGTGGTTTTGTTAGTATTAAACAACAGTTTGTGCCATGCCAAATATTTTCTAAAATGTATAAATTGGCATTTCTGGTAGATTTTTTTAGATACCTGTTGAGTAGTCATTTTGCTCTCTGTTGAGTGGCATCACTAGCTGCCACGAACAACTAACTCTCAGTTTTCCAGTTCCCTTGCTTTAGCTGGCATAAGAAATCAGTGATAACCTAACAGTTACAGGCAGTATCTATACATGGCACTTTATGATGCATTTTTAAATTGATGCTGTTTCCTGCTGCTGTTAAGTCCCAACAAGCAGATCTGTTGGGTTTGGGTGCTGAAGTTTGGGTGCAAAGTGTGGGCCATGGAATGCAGGGCACACCTTGTTTGGTGCCTTATGCACATTTAGCACCTCATGTGGTAGAGCTAACACTGTCACAGGTGTGTGAGTGCCATCCGTGGAAGGAATGAATGTATCTTCCAAAGGAACAGTAGAAATGGAGCAGCAGGTTGATTAGGAGTGTCAAAAGCCTGATTCAAGTGTTTGAAGTTAATGCCTTTTTTCTCTGCTTTGGTGGCCATGCTTCAGGCTAATCTCTGCTGGAAACAAAGCAAGTTCCCTTTAAAATAAGTTGAGTTAAAGGCTGTTCCATAATTTGTCTTGGAATACCATTGTTCTAATCTCTATGGATAGATCAAGATGTATTGCAAGGTATTTTTAACAAACAAAATCCAGAAAACTCTGGACACAAGACTGTCCAAGATACTTAACCTGTCTGAAATGACTTTCATAACATTGAGAGTATTTTAATTATGAAATCTAAACTTCTAAAGAGTAAATAATCTGTTTAACCAACTGCTTATAAGACATGCAAGATTTTAAAATTTATATCTCTTTACACATATACACGCACAACCTGCATATATATGTTGTATACATGCCGTTCAATTAGAACTGATAAGATTACTGGTCTTTCAAGGCAAGTGTATGTAATACACTTAATCTATGTCAGAAAGAAAAGTTATAACACCTTTGGGATTTACTGATAATTTTCACGTCATTTCTGTCCTCAGTTATTGGATTAGAACAAAACGAGGATATTGCCATTCAGGGAAATATATTTCTTTATATATGTGCATGAAACTGTATAGTAGAAAAGCTTCAGGTTATTTCACTCTGATTACAAAGTAGCACCTCACATACATCACTTGAGCTTTGTGGGGATGAGTGAGCATATATTGTATCTGATCGCTGGGGATCACATTCACAGTTTTGTTTTGTTGGTCATCCCTAGACCTGTTTTCCATCTGTTCTGACCACACCATTTCCATGCAGTGTGGCTCAGGTTGTCACCTTCTAAGCTGTAGCTCTGGAAGTTTGCACTGTTTTCCTTGCCTCACTCACCTGTTCTGTTTAGAAAAAGCTGAAGATCTCAGAGGAGCTAATACAGACTTTTCTGTATTTTTCTGTAACGATGAAAATGAGCCAGAGCAAGAAAGAATTTTAGCAAAATAAATCTTCATGACTGCCTCTCCCGGCACAAAGGTGTAATTTGTCATTTTGTGTTCAGCCCTTTAGTATATTTGTTTCTACATATTTCTTTGTATTACAGGCTTGTCTACTGTGTCAGACTGTAATGTGTCATATTTTGCAGTTCCATTTCCTTGTATTTCCTTGTATGGGGTTGTATCACACCTTTCCTGCTAGCACAAGTGATTGGGCATAACTGACTCCTTTCCGTTGTCTAATTATTCTGTTTTGACATTTTTGTCTGTGAGCTCTGATAATATGTGTATGACATTTACCTTACAGAAGTGGCCCTTTTCCTTGCTCTTGGTACTGTTTCTGAAACCGGTTTGTCACCCAAGCATAGACAAAATGTCGCCCTGCTTTTACAGGGCCCCATAAGTTGTAACACTGTAGCTGTAGTTTCCCATGCTTGTTCTGTAAACATGGTCCTTGTTTTCCTTAACCAACCAGGATTGTTTTGCACTTGTGGAATTATTTTTCATTCCTTTCCCTGGGGTGGAGAAAGATGATTGACCATGTCTTTGTCCTGTAAACCTTCAGGGGTGTTGACCCCTTTCACCAATCTTTGACTGTCCTTAAAACCCTGTAAAAATAGGTAAATAAAGAAGGGCAGGGCTTTTGGTCAGTCCTGCCTGGTGAAACCACTGCTGCTCTGTGACCCGCGTGTTTCTTCTGTTGCTAACTAACCTACAGACAAAACATCATTCAACACGTGCAACACAAACAACTGCCAAACTTCAGACTTGAATGTTCATGTCAGTCTTGCCAGCCAGCAGTACTGAAACAGCTGTGTGTGCTAGGCTTCCTTAGACCCATGATTACTGAATGAACTTGGAAAGACTGAGCAGGGGGGACACTCCAGTGAATACATATAGTGACTTTTTTGGCTTGGTGGTTATAAAAATTGTTCTAACAATGTTCTCTCAACCTGCTGAGGGCCTCATAAGTTCATTATCAACATGGAAAAGAGGAACATCCATGATGCATAATAAAAAATATGATTATCATGTTTTCCTACAAAATATTTCTACAGCCAAGGTGGAAAGAATATTATTGAGGTATTTTTAGACTTAATGCAACACATATTGCTTAAACTTCAGAGGAACTTAAAACATAATGGTTGCAGAGGAAATTCAGATTTTCCCTTTCCTCCAATCAGCTTAAGCAAAACTATTTAGATATTTTTTAAAAAAACAATCATTCATCGCTCTTTCTGCCAGTCTGGAGACAATGAAGACTTTAAAGCTGTAAAGAGAGGATTTTTTTTAATAGAGAGGACCCAGAACAGTGTTAATAAAAGCCAAATATAGAGAACAGAGCATCTTTCAAGCAGGCTCTGAGCAAATATTCTGGAGCTGAAAAAGGTCTGCTTTCCAGTCTTGGTAGGGTCTTGTTCTCTCATGTCTTATGCTTAATCTCTCTGCATGGATTCCCTGAATACTGGTACAGGTGTAGGTTTTCATTGATATGCATGGGAACAGAATTTGGCTTTTCATTCCAGTTTAAATTGGTGGAAATCCTGAACTGTGTTGTTATTACTGTTTGGGAGAATTGCTTAAGGTTGACTTAAGGGTAATAAAAGTAAGTAGAGTTTGATGCAAAGTTTGGTAACTGGTTTGTTCTTGTGTGATGTGGATGAAAGGCCAATAAGGGTTAAGAAGATCGAAGTCCCAAATTCTCCTTCATTCTACCTCAGATAAATCTGAGCTCAGGCCTCCAGAGGTGAAAGGCTAGCACATTTACTAGGACCTTAAATGTGTGCTTCAGCACACAAACCTGCAGTATCTTTTGAAATCTATGCAGGTTTCTCCTGCCTGCTGTGCGTAATTTCAGAATACGCTGTCACCATTAAAGAAAAAAAACAAGTTTGCTCTTTCATCTGTGCACCCCACGGCACCGATTGGGGGAATCAGTCCCCAGGCTCCCCTAAAATTTGTGATCTTTGGCTCCTGCTGTAAATTGATTCCGTGCTGTGCCTCCTGACATGTGAACTGGGTAAAATCCATTCTGAAGTCTTTTAAAACCTGGCATTAACCCTGTGGCATCCTCTTAAGTGCTGATGTTTTCTCATTATATTATTTACTGGGAAGAACTTGCCTTTAAAACTCTAGCAGCATTGCAAGCTAACTTGTTAAAATCTCTGTATTAAATGCTATAGTGTGCTTTGAATTTCTCCTGAGACCTTATGTTGGAAAAAGTGAGTTCAATTAGTCATGAGTGAGGTGAGTGCCTCACTACTGTGCAAATTGCTTTGGGACCATTTGGCCCATGTCTACTCGTGATCCTCCCTCCCATAAATGCAGATGTGTAAAGTAGTCAATATTTTGTTTAAGCTTATCTTGGACTGATTATCTGAAACAGTCAATTTTTTTTTTTTCTTCAGTGCCATGTAATAAAAAGACTGTTAAATTTTTCAGATTTTTCCCTCTCTTCTTTTACAGGGAAAGCAATAATGTCTTTCATATACATATGTGTCTCTTTTTACATCCATGCTGTAGGACTTGGTTCACTGCCCATTGAATAGAAGTGGCCCTTGGGATTAAAACATAGTAATATTTTACTCAAGAGTTTGGGACAGGAAGTCAAAGTGAATAAGTATTTGAAAACTTTGGGGATTTTTAAGTAGCCAGAACTTAATTCCAAAGAGAATGCAGCTTTGGACAAAATAGCAAAAACAATATAAGTTCTTTAATGATAGAAACGAGCTGCAACCTCGGTGTTAGATCTTAAAACAACAGTACTGGTGGTAGAGTACCCATGCACTATAAAATCATAGTAAAAGGGATTTGAACTGATGGTCTTAAATGCTGGCAGATGCTGCTTGCTTTTGTGCAACAGACTAATGGTGAAAATGACCTCTCTGTTCTTGAAGCACTCACTCACTTTGGTTCTGTTTTTAAATGAAGACCTGAGCTTCCCTTCAAGAAAGCCATGCTCAGACCAACTGGACCCTCACCACAGGAAGATTTTGAGAACTTGCCTAAGTTACACATTTTCTTCTCCCATCTCCATGCTGATGTTTATGTAGATGTCTGGCATACTGTTCAGTTGGTAGCAACTGATAAAGCATAATAGTGTTTGTTGTTGTATACTAAAAGGGAGGTGAAACTATATTTCACTTTTCCTTTGAGTAAGAGGCTGGTAATACAGGACTTGTCAAGAGCCTTTCCTGTGTTTGATAGCTTTATCACAGCCCCAGCTCGAAAGGTTAAATGTTTTGGATTACACAGAATGTACATTATATGGAGGGCTTACTATAAATCAACAAGGCAGGTATGTTAAACACAGAAAAATATCTACAGCTGTTCTCTTACTCATCCTGCTTGTTATTTAACGCTGTCTCTACCCAAAGGAATATTTTTAGTTGTACTGTCAACAGTTTCAAAACAAAGAAGCAACTACAACTGGCAAATGAGGAACCCAGCTGGTGCTGTGTTTAGGCTCCCAATGAATATACTCTAATCCTGACACCTGCAAGCTATTTAATCAGGATTTACAATTGAACATGAAGGATGAGAGGTCCAGAGGGCTGTGTTCTTGGTGTTTTGATTGCAAATGATGGAGAAAAACTTTGTTATCGGATGTTGTAGTTATTTGAAGTTTGGTGCCCTCTAACCCATGGGGGACCAAGAATCATTTATCACTTCACAGCAAAAGCCAAAAAAAGCCACTATGGCTTACACACTAGCATTCTGCTTTAGCTTTTCCTGTATTCCAGTGTAAACACACCTTGGATTTACGAACAATGAAAAACAATTTCCAGCAGGCACATGGAAAGGCGAGGTTATAAGGAAAGTATGCATTATCCATTCCATGTCAAACTGAAAAAATCGCTTTATTTTCCTTAGCACCCTTAATGTACATAATGATGAAATGTATTATACAGATGAGCAGAAAGAATGTGAAGAAAATTGAATAAAATAAGTTTTGGTTTGGGTTTTATTTTTTTAAAGAAAATACCCTTTTCCACAGTGCAATTTTGAATCTCAGAGTGCCATTGTCAAGGGTGAATGACTGCCTTTTAAAAGGTCTTCATTACTCCTTCTAAAACCCTCTCTTTCCATGAAAATATGACATAACATAAAGAAATTTAAAATTTCACTATACTGACTTGTAAGAAGCTCAGATGTGCCTTTATGTGGCTGTGCCTGTGTATTTTATTTATTTACTGAAGATTTTTAAGTACTTGTAGCTGAGTTCATGACAAACATCTTTCTGGAAGTAGCATTAGTGTGTGTACATGGGGTGTATATGTGGGGGGCAGTTTGCTTTTCTCTTTCTGTGTTGTACTGTCAACAGCATAGTTCTGAACAAGCAGGGTGTGGTGTAATTGACACCCTACAAAAAGTGGTTAATCAGCTGTCTGAAACTGTTAGGTAACAATGCTGTTGCCTTTGGGTCTGATCAGATGATGTAATGCCTCTAAGACATTTTTTGTTGATTGAGGCTATTGTGTAACTAAATATCCCGCAGAGAGTTTGTATGCTTACAGTCACAGAATAAGTCAGAATTTATTTCTAACTTGTGTATGCTGTTTTATTTTGTTCTTAATTTAAAATGGGAGAAAAAGTATTTGTTACATTTCAAGGGAAATTACTAATGAGGACAGCAAAAAAAAAAGGGCTTAAAGCAGTCATGATGGATTCTTTAATCAGCTGGAGGCAGACTGGAGCAGAGAGCTTTCCTCCAAAGCATCTTTTATCTGGGCTGCTACAGGTAGTGCTGGCCAGGATGATCCAACAGAGGTCCTTGTGCAGTATGACCCCTCTCCAGCAGACCTGTTCTGCACTGCCCAGCTGGTCTTCTTTTGGGCTTTCAAGTTTTACCTCACAGTATTGATGATACAGAGGAACTTAATCTAGGGTGTCTTTAAACTTCTAGTTGTAACTGCAGAAACATATACTTTGGCAGAATGACAGCATTGCCCCTTGCTAGACCAGATGCTGTCATCCCTTGGCATGTGGATGGATGGTATCATTTATATGGTACTAAAGATACAAGACCTTGAGTACTTGAACTGTTGCACTGAAAACTGCTCCCTGAATTCTTCCTCAGCTTTATTTATGTGTTTAGGCTTTGCAGTTTCTTTATTCCTGCATTTTTTTGAACAAGAGGCTGTTTTATCTACAAGTAGTCTTCTTCTCTCTCAACATATTCCCTCTAATCCAGAAATCAGATGTCGGTGACATCAACCAGATATTTATTGTGGTGAACCCTCTGATTTACAGGAAATGCATCTTTCTGAGGACCTACCAGCTTTGCAGACTTGCACAAGGTTCTTCTCTTGAGGAATTCCCAGCTGTTGTCAGACTCATGCCAGCTCAGTTCTCTCTGGAGAATCTCCATTACAATCCCTCTGGTGTCCTTTGGTACCTACTACAACTGGACCTTGTATGTCATATCCACTTTCTTCATTATGTACATTGCATGTATCCATTGTGCTTTTCTGTTGTTTCCACGATCTCATTGCTACCCCCAACTCTGTCAGAGAAATACAATACTGTCAAGCAACTTCTGCAAATAACTTTTTCATGGGGAGTTATGCATGCCATTGTTTTTGTGGATAAAGGAAACAATGCTCAGTTCTGTCTAGGGAACCATAATGTGAAGATACAATAAAGTCACACATTGTCTTCAGGCTGCAGCTTTGCAGGGTGAGCAGGTTGCTGCCCAGGGGCTCTCTTCTGTTTCTTTTCCCACTCTCTAGAGATCTGCCACAATAATTGTGTGCTCTATAGGCTGTCTGAGAAAACAATTATGCATATATTGTTAAAGAGTTTAATCTAACCTAGTCATTTAATTGGACTAGATTAGGAAGCAAGTACTAGTGCTGTGATCTTGGATATGCTGTGAAGCAGCTGGTACCAGTAACCTCTTCACTTGAATCAGCTGCAGCCAGAACAAGACTGCTGACTTCTGTATCTCTTGGCACTGGAGTAATAGCACTCGCGTTGACTTTTTGCACCCTTGAACTCTCATCCTGTTCATCATGTCTGTGAGATCAGATACAAAATGTCTTTCAAGGCCATTTGAGTAAAGAACAGCATTCTCATTCCTAAAACTGCATTTCTACAGTTGCATTGCCTTGCTGCGAGCAACAAGCAATGTTGTTGCCTGCCGTTCTGCTTCTTGAAGGGGCTACATGAGGAATACTATTCATGCTAAGAAGTTGCCACGCAGTTCAGTGAAGATATGTGGAAAAAAGAATGAATGGAGAAGTGAGAAAAGAGTAGTTAATCACATAGAAAGCCAGGGGAAATGCCAGAACTGCAGCACATCTGACAGACAAGGAACCTACAGGACACATACTTTACCAAGAAGTTAAAACTTAATCTTATTTCAAATATTTGCTTTAAACACTCCTTTTTGGTAAAATAGCAAATTTCTTGAGTCATCTTTTCTGTAGCTAAAAGGGATGTTTAGTTCCACTGGCACTCTGCGGAAAAATATCAGTGAGGCAGTCAGATCCCGCATCAACAGATTGACCTTCATGCTTGAAATCTTGTCTGTCCTTCCCAGCTGTATCATTCCATCTGATAAAGGGTATCACTTCATTCCAGGACTTGTTCACCACAGTTAACAGAAACATTTGAAATAATATCTACTTTGATGGGGTTGTAAGACATTTCTTGCTGGCTGGAGTATTCCAGCAGGTACTACATATACCTCAAGAAAAGTACTTTGGGAGTAGTTTGTGTGAATTCTTGGGCAAACTTATCGGAGAAACTGTGCCTGCTTACAAAGGCAAGCATTTATAAATTATTCTGTTTCCCAGGGGTCTGCTGTTAGGCTGCTGGAAGGCTTGATACAATGATCATTACCTCTGGGCTCAAGTTTGGAGATGCAAGGATGTTGTGCTGTTCCTTTCTCAACACGTAGTAGAGAGGGAAGTCTTTGATGTCTGACTTAGTTAATGTGCTACAGTAGTGCATAAAATGAGAATACCTATTAAATGCTCAGCAAAACTCTGGGTTTATCAATTGTGTTCTCCATTGTAATAACTTAGCTCTTTGGTATGTAGATATACCTTTCCTTTTTGAATAACACTTTGGAAAATATTAATAGTGGTGGTGAAATATGTTTCACATCACATCCTGCTTAACGGCATAACATCTGTTTTAATGTGAAGTCTCAGATTTAGTATTATGGATGGATATTTTTAGTTGATCAAATATATTGACAGGCAAATGGACAAATAAGGAATAAGCTCCATTCTGTTTAACTAAGGGTTGTTAGTTTCTGCCTGTTTCATCATATGAAAATGAACTTGGCTTTTTCTTTTGAACTCTGTCTTTAGAAGTTCAGGGTGGGGAAGTACAGTGTTTATTCAAGAAAGCTGTGAATCTATGTACCTCAGCCAGATTATCACTTCACAACATTGACAGGTAGTTAACAAAACAAATGGCTTAGACAGCAAGGCATGAGCTGGGTTCTGCAGTTTCTTCTTCACAACCAGACCTGTCTAATGATACAATCTGTTAATGTTGTGAAAGAGGTGCCTTTGTCCTTCAGAATTTTTTTTCAAACATGAAATATGGATGGTACTTGAAATATCGAGTGTTCAATTGCGTGACTTTAATAAAAGAGTTGAGGTCTCTTGCTCACAAGCATTCCCTGTTGACAAGTGTTTCTCTGGACAGAATCTATTCTGGTTTGTATATATCTGAGGAAGATTTTGAAAGATTAGGTCCAAATTACTGATGAGAAAAATAAGCCTCAGGAAACTGTTTTCTTGTGGCACATAAAAAAATATAATGCAGAGTTGCTCCAAGACAAAAACCTTCATGGGAGATCAAGTAGTGCTGCTGGGATAAGTCAAATGCTTGAAGCCTTATGAGGAGCACTTTTATGAAGGATTGTAATGTTTAAGTATTACCCAACAAACAATTTCTCTTGGCAATGACATAGCAATGCTCATGATCCTGAGTTGGACAGAGCCACAATTGCCTTTATTTGCTTCCTAATCCTAACAGGAAGTGAGATATCAGTACAAATTACTTTGGGAATAAGAATTTCTCAAGCAATATTAAGATTGCATATGGGTACTACATAGTTTCATGTTTCAGAAAGTAAATTATGTAAGCTGTTGCCTTCACAAAGTATCATACCCATTCTCTAATTGCATTGCTAATGAAATAAAATAAACCCAGACAGAACTTCAATTTGTACTAGTTAGGTACAAGGTTATGATTCAGTCAACAGAGAAACAGATACATTGATCCCATGGGATAAGTATTTGCATAGCCAGTATAAAGTACAAGTGTTTTGGCTAGAGATTGTCATGCTCACATAACTGGACATTTCAAGTGTAACTGTTAGGACAGGTGTGTGCATACACACCTCTCTCGCTCTCTTTTTCAGTGAATTCCATGTAGGTGTTTTCTCTGCATTAGAACAATGCCAACAGGAAAAAGCATTTTCCACATTTGTCCTCCCTGCTTTTCCATTTGTTTCTGAAGTGAGAAGAGAAAGGAAAGAGTAGTATAAAACCCAAATGTCAGAATAATTTTAAATACAATTTTAAATTAATTATTAAAAAGAAATTAACTATTTTCTTTGACACCAAAAGAATTTTGAAAATTTCACAATGCACTTGAAGTATTTTTTATGTTTTTTTTAATCCATTCTTTAACTTGTCTTTATATATGTCCTTTAAAACCTTTTCAAGCTCCATGTGATTAGAATGAGTCTTCAATTATTCTGTGTTCTCCTACCATTCCACATCAGATGGGATGAGTTACAGTCAGGCCTTCCAGAAATTATTATGGTTTTCTGTACTTCAGATCTTGAATGACTATTTCAAAGTATCTAGCAGGGTCCTATTTTTAGAAGATGTATAATGCACATTTCCTAAAAATCTGATTTGTTTTTGTGATTGTGGTTGAAAACTTGACCTGAAGATAGGTTTTGATCAAAACATGAACTCCTCCTACTGGAGTTTTATTGATGTTGCTTCTCAGTATATTTGAAATGCCTGAAGTTAATCCATACGTTCCGCTTCCAAGCCATGTAAATTACAAAGGAAAACAACAATTTGATTTGAAGGCCTTTTCCTTCTCATGATATTTTTGATTAAAGGTTATTGTGGTTTGGCAGATCCAAAGACAACACACTTTCCAGAAGTACTGATACCTGTAAAACCTGCTGGTAGCAAAAGTATTCTGATACAGTCTCATTAATAGCATTGAGGTGTTTTGGGGGACAGAATGATCTGGGTTGGATCATACAGAAAATGCAAAAGAAAAACAAAAGTTTCATAAAAAGCACTTAGTATATATGGATAGAATTCATGCAGGTGCAGGTATACAGGCAAAATTGAAACAGAGGGTCAGTAAACACTGCTTTTTTGCCTGTAGCAGGTTGGATTGTAGATGCCAGCTGCAGTTTACATGGGTTTCTTTTTTCGTTAAAATTACAATGGTAATAGATTCCTTCTGCTACATCATGGAGCTAATATTTTGATGGACAAATGAGGAAGAATCTCTAGTAGATTGTATTTCTACACTGGAAAAGTACTTATGAATATGAAAAGACAAAGAGAAAAAATTGTACATGAGTATTTTCCAAGGGTTAAGATGGATAGAATGGATATGAGGAAACCAGAAGAAGACCAAATACAAAATTTTAACTTTTATTGATATGTGGTTGAATGACATTTTCTGTGTTTGTTCCTATGTCCTTGACTACATTTGAGACTGTCAAAATGGAGTAAATTTTTTTAAATATTCATTATGACACCTGATGTAAAAAGTTGAAGAAAAATGTGAGCTAGTTTCCAAAATGGCTGGGCCTATAGCTTTTAAGTAACCATACTCAATACAACTTGTCCTGTTTAGACATGATGCCTTGCAAATTAGTAGTCTCTGATTACTGGGATTCAACAGATTAATTCATGTTTGGGCAATTTTTTTTTAACCTTTTTGAAGGATTATTTATTACCTGAGCTATTAGGACATGGGAAAAAACCCAGGGTGAATAAGCTATTTGTTAATCATCTCAATAGCATGGGCATTTAAACAAATGTTACAGATGCTTGCAAGCAAATGGTCAGTGTCTGAACCATGTGTTTCACTAGTGAACTTCTGGTCTCTGGTGGTATTCTTTCATGTGCCTGCCAAGGACATGACTATGCCAGCATTTCTTCTAAAGATGTTAACTTAAAAGCAGCATGATGCTGAAGAGAAGTTGTCAACACTGCAATTGAAACTATTCTTCATTATTCTAGTCACTAAAAAGTGACTTAGTTAGTAAGAAGAAATGAAAGTGTTAGACCATATTGATCCGCATCACGTACTCATGGCATTGTTCCCACAGAACCTGAATTTCACAGGAAGTGCTGCTCAGCTGCACCACAACTTTAAAGAGGACTCTCTGTGCTTCTGCCCTGTTAAGAACTGAACACCAACCTTTGAATTGGAGGAGGCAGCTAAGGTTGGCTTGATTGTGTTACTTCTTATAATGCAATTAGAATGTGCAGTGCTGTATCTCAGTGTGTCGGGGAAGGGCTGGAGAGTTGGGTTCTGAAACACTTCACTCCCAGCTGTAAGCAATAGTAGCTGTAGTGTCAGCAGCAGAGCTTTTACAATGCAGTGATCAGCAGCAGTTTCTGTAATTCACTTTGTGGTATATCTTCCCCTGTCTTCCCAATCTTCCCCCAAGAAGACACAATCTGTCATAGCCAATAGCATGAGCTCTGTGAAAATTCCAGCTCAGTCTGAGACAGCTTGTGCAATGCTCTGGGCCCCCAGCTTGCACTGAGCTGCTGGCTGTCTTCTCATGGTTCCCCTGCTGATGTGCCAGACTGGTTTGATGTGAGCTGCTCTTGGCAAGTTTCTGCAGACTGTCACACACTGCTGTTGTAAGGCAGACATGGCATGGTTGGGACAGTATGGAATGGAATCCAGAGTGATCTTGAAATCCAGCAGTGGCTGTGTGAATACCTATGGGCTCTTTGACCTCAAACATAGCTAATAAATCACTCTGCAAAACTCTTTCAAAGATTTATGTGAATAACAGGGTAGAGAGTCTTTCCACAGATAAAAATCATTTTATCAGGTTCTATGTTAAAAACACTTGAAAAGTACTGTAAGTGCTTGATGCTGAAGAACAGTTACCAGAACTGTAGCTGTGGAAAAGACTGGAAAGCAGGGCCATGTCTATCACCAAAATGAGAAATGAAACCAGAATATGCTATTCATGACTGATATTTTGAATGATTCTGAATCCTGCATTTCCCATTTCTTTCTGAAGAACCTTTAGAATAGGGAAGGAGTAAAATTTATGCATGTCTCTAAAAAGTGCTCTTGCAAACCTACACACATACCAGAGAATGACAAGTCAAACCTCATTTCTCCTTGCAGGTTTTGTATGTTTTTTGGTGGATAGTCTAGGTGGAATATTAATAGTATCAAGTTCACAGGATAGCTGAAGAGCAGTGAACAAATACAATAAGATTTCCTACTATGTTTTATAGAACTTCTCCCACAAGCTTCTTTTTTTTCTGATGCTTATACCACTTAAAGTAAATAGCATACCTGGAGGGCAGTGCTGAGATGACATGTGCTTGGCTTGCTGGCTACACCAAACACAGCTGTTGGTGTTTGCAGACAACTTGGCCCCACACCTCTATTCAGCATGTAGTCTGGAGGTGATGAGAAACTGCTGAGATCCCTGCTGAGGAACAGAAGAAAGAAGCATCTTCTCCTTCACAGCTTTTATCTAAAAACAAGTTAATCAATATGCTAAACACTGATAGCAAAATACACTCACTTAGACTGATGTTCTGAGGAGGTCTGGAAAGGCACCATTTGTCCACAGCAAAGCTTTGTCAAGGGGAAGATTATCTGTGGAAGGGATGGAAGGACTAAGAAGCCAAAAATGTATTTATATCTTTGTTTGAGGGGTATGAGATACAAAATAGTGATGACTGCAGAAAAGCACAACCCCACTGACACTTTCAAATATCTCTACCACAGTTCAGTAAAATAAGCAGACAAGAATGGCTAGAGAAATTGTTCTTCATTTTTGCATTGAAAAGATTTTAGAAATTATCCTGTTTTGGAACTCAGTAGAATGAATCCAGTAGTTCTACCATTTTTTTTCCATAATACTTCTAGCTCTGAGTGGCTTAATAAACTTAGAAGTTTGTGCAGTAGCTCTCACTTGGGGTAAAAGTGTTACTCTAAACTCTGCAGGGACTGTGTTTGCCGCATGTTACAGTGTTGTGCCTAAAAGGAGAAAGTGGTAGAACAGACAGAGCTGCTCTTTTGCCAGCATGGATAATTTCCATTATTACAGACCAATTATGTCTTTCTCTGTCAAACTGTGTTATATTCATAAGAATAAGCGAATGCACATTTTTGCCCTAATCTGTGTAACTAATAATTGTTCTCAAGGTTGTCCATTTAGGCTGCACATGTAATACTTCCTGAGGTATGATCAATCCTTTTGTTATTCTCACTTCTGTTCTGATAACCAATCCATTTCTTTTAATTCTTATTGAGGATTGATTTGATATGAACAGGTTTTGAAAAACTGTGACTGAGAGGCAATAACTATTATGGATGCTGTTGATTAACATGGGTAATTAAGGTTGGTTTTAATTTTTCTGCATTGCCTTGCACTTACCCACACTGAATTTCTCCTGTTATTTTTTTCTTCATTCAGTGTCATATCACAGATCGTTTTTACAGCTTTTCATAGTTATTTTTCATTTTGTTAAGGTGGAATTCTACACAGTCTTGCACTTCTCTGCATCATTTGGGAATAGCTTGAATGCTACTGGTCCCAGATATCTGAGACCAAATTCTGCTGCAATTTGTGATGCAAAATGACCATTTAATATGTACTTTTTGCTTTCTCCCTTTTAAAGGAAAGGATCTTTTGTCTTTTTACGTGACAGCCAAGAGTCCCGAGGAGGATTTTCTAGTGCCTTGTGAAAAGTTCTTGTTTTGATTTCTATTTACAAGAGTCAGCTTGCTCTCCCTTCTATCATTTTTATCTGTCCATCCCATTCTGTTGCCTCTTAAAGTGTCAAATCCCTTGCTCTGTATGAGGAAAAGCTTGCTAATCTGTAGCTATTCAGATTTATCCCCTACCTCTTTAAAGCTGACCAACAATACCACTTTAATCCTTGGTGAGATGTCTCTCCCTCATGTGCCCTCTCCTGAAGAGAATCTATGCAAGGGTGATTTTCAGGATAGGTAAACAAGGGCAGGATGGAAATATGTAACCATGAAGCAGTTTATCTGATCCTATTGGAAGATGATCTCTGGGGTTTCCTTCTGTGGGATCCAGTGCATTCAGTTGTGTTCCACATACTTAAGCATTAGTGATGACAGTAGCTCTTAATTTACTACTGTGTTCATTAGTTTGAGACTGCTTATTTATATTTGAGTTACATCTATGCCCATCTGTATTATATATATTTGTATCATCAAATGAGGGTGTGTGAATGGGAGTTGAAGAGAAGTTAAGTGACTGTCAGAACTTCGTACCTGGGACAAGAAACTGCCTTGCTTTTCTTCTGCTCCTGAGGTAACCCTTGTGATTATGAATTGCATAGAAAATGACTTAATTTGCAGGACAAAGCTCTCCAACCATCCTTTTTCATATGGCAGCTTTACAGGGCTGCTTTTCACATAGAAACTTCAATTGTGACCTGATGGGCTTTTTAAGGTGGGAAGCTGATTTAAGTTATTTGTCTTGCTAGCTCTACATTCCCCTCCTGCCTCCCCCTGCCACAAGCTGCCTCCTCAGTCAGTCCTGCATGCATTTGTTATGGGCATGTTAAACAAAAGTTGAAGTTACTGTCTCATGTAGGTGCTCATCATTGTTCCTCAGGAGAAAGAGGTTCTTTCTGCAAAGTAGTGAGACTCGTTCCTTTTATAACAAGATTTCCACACAGCAGAGGCACTGAAGAGATTATGAGATCTGAGAAAAAAAATACTTTGCATGGGTTCCTGTTTTGCAAATCAGTTTCAGGCGTAATTGAGAGATTTGTAGCATAGGCCCAGGACTGCACTACCATGGATTTGGAAGACATGGACATGAATCCAGGCTTCATTTATACAGGAATATTAAAGCCTTTGGTCTGCTGCTTCTGTGCATTCTATTGCGATCCTCTAAGCAATTAAAAATACAAACTCATCTCTCTTTAAACCTGAAATATTTTTAAACTCCCCTGCTGAAAAAAGGAGAATCCTTATTAGAAATTTCAGTTGTTAGGATATAAAATGGAAGTCAGTGAGTGCCAACATTCCCTTCATGTAAAGATGCATCAGTGGTTTTGTGGGTTCATGTTCCATCTGTTGGCTATTGCATTGCCCAAAAATTAATTTGCTTTGCACTCGACTGCAGCAGTGTGACAGGAGTCTGTGTTTTCACCTGCATGTTTGTGCTTCAAGTAAAGATGGGATATGAAGCAGTCAAGGTTTGCAGTGTGTATGTGTCATAGTGTCAACATATGAAGGAGAGGAATGTCCCTCCCCAGCTGCTCTATCACAAAAACTCTGCATGTGGTTTGCCTGCTGCATATTTTAAAACCTCTGGAGTTCCCTCTGGGGTGCACAGCTCACCCTGCATTTTCAACTCCCTGAGACACCCACCATGTTACTCCGTTTTCTTGACCAGGGCATTCACACACACTCAGATCTGGACCAGATGCTAACTGGGAGAGTCCCCACATCACCTGATCCTGCTCAGGAGTAAAGGTGGAATAAAAGAACGCACGGTGTAAAAGCACACGATCACTGACTGTTTCACAGAAAGGGAAGGCCTTAAGAAAGGGAAGACTTAAACCAGTAGTATCAGGAAAGTACCAGGGAGAATTATTAAATGGTTGAGTAGTCTCCCTCACGAGCTGATGAAGCATCTATTTGATGTCTGGATTGCCCAAAATTAGAATGTTTGCTACTGGAGGTAAACGAGCAATGGTAGGGGATAGATGCTGTGCTCTTTTTTACCTTGACCACCAGCTTTTAAAAGGAACAGTGCTTATAAATGTTTGAATAGAAACTGGGCTTTCCCTCATCATCATAAACCTCCAGGTCTTTCTTTGATACCTTCCTTTATAGAATAAGATTCTTGCATGCTGAAAATCTTAAAGTATATTATTGGGCTGGACACCTTTAAAGAAGTTCTTCTGTGATAAAATTGCTATAGAACGCTTATCAGAGACCAGAGGAATGCAGCTGACTGGGTTTAGTTTGCCCTATTACTATGGATATGCCATCTGTATGAGATACAACCACTTTACTGGTGAATACTTGCTCTTAGCATGAAAAGTGTACAGAGAAACTCTGATTATGAGACCACCACAATCTAATCTGTCTCCTTTCCCTAAGTTTGTGGTTAAAATCTGTTGGCATATGGCCCAAAATATATTGCCTCTCTTACAACAGAGCAAAAGTATGCAGAAGTATTTCCTCTAACAATCAAAGCTTCAGTGCAAAAGTAGTGACCCAAATTAACTGTTTGGAAGAAGAAGGTTAAAGGTGTTTTAAAAAAGCATTCCTGACCAAACTGAAATAAATCAGCTAACTTCATGCACACATCCTCCAAACCTGCAATCAGCAATAATTTCATAGAAATAAAACAAATGGATTGCCACATTCCTTCATGTCTATTACACTTCTGTCTTCATTGCAGAAATTACTCAGAAATGAAAAGCTGGAAGGAAACTTGGCTGTTGGTAGTAGTTTTATCACTTGTATTACAGCAAACGTACTCTCTACAGAAATTTCTGGGATGCACTGTTTCTGGTTCTACTAAGCATTCTGAAATTCTTCATACAAAAACTCTAAAGCATTTTCTGTACATAGCAGTAATGAACGAGTCCTTTGGATAAGTGTATTAGAGCTTCAGTTATGCCTACAAATTTTAGCCTCCATTCTAGAAAGCAGCTTGTTTAATAGAAGCACCTTAACATGCATGTAAACTGTATTTTATTTAAGGTTAAGGTGCTATCTGGAACTGGGATTTACCTTTAAGATAGATTTCTGAATGGCCTATTTTGATGAAAAGATCAGTGTTTAGCTACAAAACAAGCAAGAAATGGAAAAAAATGCCACCACACATGGTTCTTGGTGCTTTAAGATATCAGATGGGTAATAAGTGGAGTAAAATCTTAATTATAGCAGAATTAGATATGCCCACTCTCTCTTTTATTTACTTCAAGTTTATAGGAAAAAGATGAAGTCAGTCACTTCTAATTAAAATAAAAAAGAAAACAGCACCTTTTCTTCACAATTATTAGCTAGGAAGGGAAAAGAACTACTTGAGAACTGTCCAAAAGACGGGTTGTGAGGTAGAAGTCAGTTGGACTATGCTAGGGTCTGTGTTTTAATAAAAGATGTTTGCGAAATGGGAGATTATTTGTGAAGTGTTGTGTGAGATTTTGTTGTACTTTCACTTCTTGTGCTAGGGAGGATCTCTAGCCTGTAGCAATGGCTTGTCAGTTCTGACAGTGCACAGTTGGTAGCTGGTGGAGCAAGTGGTAAATACCAGGGAGAAATTAGAAGCTGAGACTGTCTAACAGGAGTGGTGACATTTATTAGGGAGAACCGAGTTGTGTACAATCAGTTCTGTCATAATAAAAGGATTATCATATGTTGTAGGAAATACTAAATAAGAAATAGCAAGAACTTGGAAGGCATTGTTGAAGAGTTTATTGTGCTCTAAGAACTGGAGAACATGGGAAAGAGCCTTCTCCCATGCAGGAGTCTTCAATAAACCTCTTTTATCCCCTAACATTGTGATATGAAATGGGAAACGCTTTAAAGTAAACTATTGAATGGAGTACAGCAATGTTTTTATTTTCAATGCAAATAAAAACATTTATTAATTTGAGTGAGACATTGTAACATTCTTCTCTCTCATAAAAAGCACAAACTTCATTATACTGGTTGAAAACACAGACAACGGCAATGTAAATACATTAGAAATGCAACATTTCAGCTTGACACCTTAGAGATACTTCGGCAGCTTCGTGTTCTATGCCACTGCTACCTTCCTGTAAATCATTACAGCAAATTGTTAACACTGTCTTTTGGCTCCTAGTGCAGAAATAATGGCTGAGACTGACCCACAGAGTAATGTAGTGATTCCTGATGGACAAGTGTTACTTGGTGCTGATTCTGAATAGTTGTGTCCAGCCAGATGCTGTGCTCTATTAGGCCCCAGACTGGTGATGCTTAGCAAAGTGAAGCCCCATTGTGTTTCTGCTGTCTCTGCCCAAGAGATCACAGGCAATGGGAGGATGGTAGAAGTGGGAAGTAGATTCTGTCCTCTTTTCCCCGCTTCTGCTGATTCTGTGTGTCCCTCTTCTTATCAAAGGCTTGGGGTGGGATAAGGTGCTGCTCACATGAGGACAGCTGATAGCAGAGAGTGATAATCTGCAGTTCATGCCCTACAAAGGGTATGAGAGAAGAGAAGATGAGCAGGCCAACATCTTGGGGGCACTACCAGGAAAAGATCCCAAGGGAAGGTTCAGGCTTTTATAAGGTGAGATTGGCTGGGACAGGCATTTCTGACAGCATAGAAATCCTGCTTGGTCTTTAATGCCCACTAACATCTCTCTGTATTGGTTGTTAGCATTGATATTCATGATAACACCATGATCCTTCCTTTTGTGAAAATCATAGATGCATCAAATGGTACAAGTATCAAATAGCATAATGGAGTCTATATAAAAACATTCACTTCTTTAAAATGAAGCCCCATGTACAGTGCAGTAAGGAAAGAATTTGATTATTAACGATTTTACTACTTCAGTATCTACGTTCTCCTGAGAAAATCTTAACTCTCAATTACATTTCAATTTGATATAAATAACTTGTGAGAAAAAGTTATTATTTCAAAAGTTGCTATAAGGAGTCCTCAGAATTGATGCTAATTCTTTTTTCATCAAACATATACCATATCCCTGGTATAAATTGCTTAAATACATACTGACAAGTATTGCTTAGCGTGTCAGCCATACTCAGAATATTGAGCAATGTGGTAATGTGGTGCTATTTGACACTGTGACCTCTACTCAGCAATAAATGCACATGGCACAATGGGTATTAGCTTTTACATGCCACAATTAAGACGATTTTAATTGTTTCCCTAGGTTCTTCTATATATAAAAACTTAACAGTAAATTAAATGTGGTTTCCCTCTCATTCCCTCATCTCCCAGCCACACATAATGCAGAACACAGAGTTTAAAAACTCCAGCTGTTTATATTCTGAAAAATGCACATCAGTCAGAAGACGGCAGGGATTTGGCATTTCCCTTTTATTAATATACCTTTTATAGGGAGGAACAGCAGCTGTAACTGAAAAGAAGCCCATGTGAAATATAAATGGCAAGGAGAGGGATAGGTGGCAACACTAAAGAGACAGAAGTGGAACAACTGGAGGAAGCACATACATCCAAACAGCATCCCTTTAGGTATTCTTCACTTTCACCAGGCTTTTTCTGAGTGTCTTCCCGACATTTCCACAAGATTCCATTGGTATTGTTGGCATGAAGCCAGCTAAGCATTAAAAACCATCCCTTTTCCCTCCAAAATAAAAGCAAATTCACAACAGGTGCAGTGACAGGCACCATTCTCGATAGAAGTACCTTAAGCTTTGGCTGTAAAATGTAAACATAACTGAAATAATTCTGGAATGCAATTGTGAAATGGGGTAATACTCAAGCTCATAAAATTCCTGCAAGATTCACATCCTTTAGATAATTTTTATCTATCTGGATAAGAAGAACAGAGTCAGTGTGGATGTCTTCTGCTTTTAGTGCTTATTTTCGACAGGCAGTGTCAATGCAGTAACAAGGATGAAAAGTGCTGTAATATATTAATTAATTAATGCTGTAAATGTCTGGCATTGCAACAGAGGTCACATCTAGCCATGACGGAAACAAACCTCCAGTAAAAGGCTGTTCCATATGTATGATGTGATTATAACGTGTAAAACAAGTCTGTCTGACTCCCAGCATTCTTGAAACTGTCTCATGTTTTGCACTGTAACAATTGTTCCAAGTCAAACCAAACCCATGTTGGAACCGTTTATATCTTCATTAAGCTATTGACAACTTCTATCCCAAGATTTTCACACAATTCTGCCTTTTTTGGCTGCCCTATAAGTGACAACACCAAAGCATGACCAGAGTTATTAGCTGCAGTCTTTCACACAGAGAGGACCTAGGTACTCATGCTACTGAAAACTGATTTTCTGGGCTAGAATTTCTGTGACTTTTCAAGTATTGTAATCAGCTGTAGTTACCAGAATCATTTGAGATTCAGCCATCCTTCATTTTTATGATGCATCAGTGGTGTTTAGGTTCTTGTAAATCAGTGCGTTGCTGTTGCTGGTTCACTCCTGTTAAATCTGCATGCTATTACACAGAGGTGAGTTGAATCTAGAGTATCCATTTTCTTTAGTGGCTTTACCATACCTACACTATATCAACTAAAATTACCTATGAAGATACAGAATATGTCCTTTTTCAGGGACTGCTTCTTTTGGCAGGGTGAATTTCTTGATGCTTAGAACAGGTAGGAGTAATTTCCTCTTCTCCCTTCCATCATAATAGTTTTTCACAGTTCTACCCATCCACAGATCTCAAAGCAGAGCAATCTTTACCATTTCCTAGTTGTTTGTTCCTTCTTGGATTTTCTCACTTTTCTGAGACTCCAAACTCTTTTTTAATCTGACCTTTTTCTTAACTCAAAAGTAGGAAAGAGAAGAAACATCTAAGCCATAATGGGATTTAAACTCCCCTTCCAAACTTGCAAGTTGGCATAGACCTTCCTCTTGTGAGCTGACTTCTGGTGGTCATAGAAAAAGGTTGAAATCACAGGAATAGTTAATGACCAATACCTTCAGACTGTGGTGTTTATTACTCTCAATAAGGTAAGTTGAGGTATTATAGACATACATAAGAACTTCAATTCCATTAAATGTGCTGTGTGCTCATGGTAGAGGTGAGTGCAGTGAAAAATGTAAAGATGGTGATATTTCAAACTTCAGAATATAATAATTTTTTCTCCTTGTCCCTTGGATGAAATGTAATTTCAGGAAATTACAGAATTTACAGAATTACTTTGTCCAAACTGTTAAGGGAGTTATTTCTATTTAAGTTAATAATCAGCCTATTTTGTGTAACAGGGTGTTTCAAATACAGGTAGTATTCATCATTAGACCTTCTGATCTTATTGTGCAGTGTTGCTGTGCAATACTTCCACAATAACTGCGCTTCTGCCCCAGATGGTTTCCTTCATCTCTGAATGGGATGAATCTTAAGGTATGACCCAAGTCTGGAAGTCTCAAAGCAGCTAACTTTTGACCAGTGATTGGTATTCCTATTGCCTAATTTAAAGCTAACTTAGCTATGGCCACAGTACACTGCAGCCACTGTAAGATATCCTGCAGCAATCAAGCTTTTAGGTCCTATCAATGTCAAAACAATTATGCACTGTGGTCTAGAAGAACACTTGCTATCCTGTGATTGTCCCCTAAAGTACTTGTTTGTTAAGGAGGTACTGTGCTGTCTCATAGTTAATTTTCTCAGCATCCCATCATAAAGCTTCTCATTCATACGGGGAATTATTATCACAATTTAGGTATGTTATATTTTTATCTCTTTGATCCAGATATATCATAGCCATGTTATTTTCCTTATATAGCAGCATTCTTACACTGTGTATGTCTGCTGCTCTCAGGTTAACCACCTTGTATAAGATAAAGAATGACTGTTACTAAGTAAAGAAGAAGGGTAGAAGAAATGGGACCAACAATAGAGCTGGTATAGAAATTGTTGCCATAGCAATCTCTTCAGATGAGCTAGAGAATGTTTAATTGCCCAACCGATCATGGTATAGTTTATAACTTGATTACTCAACTCACAGAGGGGAAGTATTCATGGGGCATGCCTTACTCTCATCTGGGCTCCAAATGTGAATGGCCAGATTCAGCTTGATATGATTAGGAATAGCAGAGATGTTTTTGTCTAGACTGCAAACTCCCTCAGATAGGAACCAGGCTCTTTATTATTTGTCAATAAACCACCTATTTTGGGTGGTGTCCCTGAGCATGGAACATAAATAATGACATGGAGGTAATGAAAACGAACCCAACATAAATCTGTACATTGGTGACCAAACAACTACGGTTTATTGAGAGTGCTTTGCAGGTCAAGGACACTGTACTGGCATAGTGTCCTAATTTACTATGTGGTGGTTTCTTCCCTCTGTTTCTGTCACCCATAGCCTTACACTGTTAGATCCACTGCTGTGGGGCTTCTTCCTTATCCTTCAGGTAATCCAGGACATCCATCCACCTCAGATTTCATTTTCACAGTCTGTTGCAGTCTAGCCTTTCTGTATCCAGAGGGTTCTCTCTCTGGTATCTAGATCCTTAGTAGCATAACCTGTTGAATGTGCTCCAGTGCTGCCTTCTACACTTGGCAAGCACTCCATAACATAATATCCACAATAAGGTCTCATTCCATCCCTTCTACACCCTCCTTAGTATTTTCTCTTGCTTATATGTCTACAGAGAACATGGCCATTGCAATCCTATCCAGGTGATGTTATGTTCTCAGTTTCCAAGTGCATTTTGTCTCTTCATGTCCAGTGGACTGTCTTTCAGTGTACATACTTTTGGAGCACAGATTATCCTTGTTTTGACTGGTGCAGATTGGTTTGACACCTAGCACAGAAAGGGCCTAAATGGTGCATGTATTTTGGGAGCAGGTGTTACATAATGACAGGGAAGTGCAAATAGCATTCAGCCTTTATGTAAAATTTCAGAAAGTCTGTTCTACATGACAGTGAAGACTTGTTAGATTTATTTAGATGCAGTCTGAAAGTTAATTGGAATGAGGCTGGTTGGCCCAGCTTGCTGACAAAGTCAAATCAGTCTTCCCATATCTACCACAATAGAACAGTAAAGAAGAGCCTAATTCTCAAGTGTCAGGTGATTAATATGCAGCCAAAGCATGGTAATAATGATTGTCTATGTGGTGGTATGAGGCAAAAACAATCTCTGCAACTGATGCACATTATGTACATTCCCACAAAGTGTGAAGTACTACACCCTCTAGGGTTTCTGTACCAGAGCATGCTCCATTGCTGGCCACTTTGGATTTTTGTAGTTTCAGTTTAAAAAAATTCCCTGTTTGCTCTGCTTGCTAGATTTTCTAAAATCTCAACAATCAAGGTGCACCACCAAAATGGAAACTATTTTTTATGTTTTTAATTCACTTTTTACATTATATTTCTATCTTCTAGACTCTTCTTTTGTTACGTCAGTGAGTGCAAAATTCACTGTAGCACTGGGAGCAAGTCCCACCTGTGCTAAGAACACATCTGCTCCATACCAGTTTACTGCTTTCACCACCTGCATTCATGTTACAGAGGGACATCTGGATACTATTACAATTATAGAAGGTGCAGGTTTTATTCTTGGTGCAGGATTGGACTCTGATTTCACAACCTTCCTCGAATAGTGAAGCTCGTGTAAATACATCCTGTCCCATTTATAATCAACATACAATTAACATCAATAAAACATAATGGATCTTTATACTAATTATATCTTCATCATCATCAAACATAATTGAGGTAGTATTAATGATGCTAAAGAGTAAAGGCTGTGAATTCAGCCCTCATCATCTGGGAGAGAATTGTTCTCCTTACATCCTTTCCTCTTTTCAAGTAGCAAATTGGTTGTGGATTTCTTTATCTCAGAGAGAGAGAAGAGATGGAAAGCATAAGGCTAACTGGTTCTTGCTGACTTGAGATCTGTCACACAAACAGGAGCAGACACTATTTATAATCCTTCAGAATTGTTTATAGAATATATTCCTACTCTTCCCACTCAACAAACTGTAGGAAAATGCCACTGTCCTTGATTTGAATATGAGAGTGAGTGTTTGCATGTGCAGCGTGGTATAAATCCGTTCCACAGCCATGGCCAGATAAGGAAACAGACCTCAAGATGAATAAGTGAAAGGGGACATGGAATGGAGAAGGGAAAACACAAAAGTGATTTAACAAATTCCAACTGGGAAAGAATATGAAGCTGTACCTGATGCATGTGCTTTCCTGCATCTTTATGGCAGTATTTTAGAAATGTGAGAGACTGTTACTTTGCCAGAATAGACAGGGAAGCATAAATGTAACCACAATGTGTAATCCTTGAGGCATTTTAGCTCGTTTACAAATGTGTTCACACCATTTTATCAGTCAGGCATTGCTAAACAGGTGTGACCATTTCCTCCTGACACGTTTTCCCTCTTTCCTCCTCGTATGAGGAAACTTAGACTTTTTACTTCTAGCTATGGTTATTTTAACACATAGAGGAGACACAAGCAGTTTGTGCACTTGCTGAGTAATGGATTACTAAACCCAGCATATTATGTGTAGGCAGAAGCTACGTTTTATATTGCTTCTTGAAAGACTGTATTTCCAAAATAGTTTATCACAGCAGATGATCAATTCAGCAATATTCTATCTGTGATGTTGTGTCACTGCAGAGAGAGAACATTCTTTGGAACTAGCTTTTTCTGGATATAAGGATCAAACGTTGATCTTTCAGAGATGCTTGTACTCAGCTGGAGAAATACATTATAGTTTGGCACAGATCTTCTTTTTATCATCCATAATTTTCAATGAAGGATTTTATTATATGGAAGATAATGGCACTGCATATATTCTGCTTTCAAATATGTTCACCCCTCTGAACTGTTTCAGCTGTCCTCCTTCCAAGGTTTTATGTACATTATCCAGACAGCTGTCTTCCCTTCTATTCTGTATGTAATGCCAATGCTTTTTGCTAAGGTATGTACATTTATGTAGTCTAGGCCTCTGTCTTTTCCACTGTTTTCTCGGATATCTTAACTTTAGTTATTACAAAACAGGGTTTGTGTTGTATTTGTATGGAATGAGAAGAGGAAATTCTCTATTTGAAAGACTTTCTTTTTCAATTACATCAATAAGGTCTACATAATTTATATATAATAAAAGATGCTATCCTTGCCTATGAACTGTGTCTTACATTGTCATTGTTTTCATTCTAATCAGGTTCAACTGTAAATCTGTTCAGAGCCTTCACTAAATATCTTTTGGCTTATTTCTTCAGTTAAATATCTTGCAAAAGCAGAACAGCTTCCTTAACATGACTCAATATCATCTGCCTCCCTTCTCTGCTCAGATCTTTTGATTACTTCCCCTACCTTGAAATTTGGCCTTCTGCTTGAACACTGAGTAATTCCTCCTCACCACATCAATCATACCTCTAAAGCACCAAACATGTATGTCAGGCTTTGCATTTGCTTTAGCCATACTCCACTTTGTGGTTGATTTTGTCTCTCCACCTTTCCTAAAGCAGTTTCTTTCTTTGTGGATTTCCATGCTTTCCCCTCTCCAGGTTCTAGCTTATACAGAGCAGTGCAGTATAAGTCTAGATTCTTTCATATGCAAGAGACCATAACCAAACCATCCATATCCTCAAAACAACTCAAATGGATCCCCACTCAACTCCCAGGCTGCCTCAAAAAAAGCATTGCTTGATTTTAAAATTGCTTGGGTTCATCTTTGTCTCTTTTAATCTCTTCAACTAATAGAGGCCTGTTACCTGTGCTTACACTCTTCCATATTTGCCTTTTCCTTACTTCATTTCTCTTGGATCGTGGATTTCTACCCATTTTTAAAAAGTCCTTCAGCGCAGATGCAAATAAAGTGATATTAATTTGCACCATTTTTTCCCCATTCTTGCCTCAGATTTTCTCTAGTGATTTTACATTTCTGAAGCCTCAGTATTTTCACAGTAACACCTATTGTTGTGAAGCACCATCTGGGATACAACTCTAATGAAAAAGGAGATACAAAATAACTTGGGTTTGGAGATATGCTGGTGAGAAACATTTGCTTAACCATATGGAAATCGCATTTCTTTAGAGTGCAGACCTAAAGCTGAAACAGTAGGGATGTCAAGGCAACTCCCCAGCAAATTCTTAGGAACTCGCACAGTATCTCTTAAAGAGTCTGTCACTTTCATTTTTTAATGAAGAAGTTCATTATCGAGTTAATGAGAAATGACATTTTAAACATGCTCTGCTGTAGCTTTGCTATGTTCCCATTTAAGGCCTTAGTAAACTGTCTAACTTTGAGAAGTGTTGTGCCAGTGTTGTTGTTTTTGATAAGGCCACTTTATAAATCCAGGGCAATTATAATCGAAGTAATTTCTGTTCTTTGTGAATTAGATGGATTGTATAAATGGTGTGCATAAATGCTTCTGTGTTGGATCAAGATTTGTGCAATCCTAATCAGAGAAAGTTTGAATGAACTGAAAAGGAAAAAAAAAGGCAGCTCTTTATTAGGTAGGATGTAGGGACTGAGTCAGTTTGTTTGGCAAATTTTTGGAGTAGGAAGAGATGTGGGTTTTGTTTGTAAATAGAATTTAACTTCATGCACTGGAGGTTGAATTATGCAATTAAACTTTTAAAAAAGCTTCTGGCACAAAGATATTGCAGCACTGTAAAAAAGAGAAAGGACATTTCACACCCAGAAGTTATCCATATGGCCACTGACCACATGTTTGGTAGAGATGTGAACAATATGTCATTGGTATTTACAATTCCAGGTAGTTTTCTTGTATGTCATAAAAAGTAAATACTTAAGCAACAGTCTTTGCTGTGTAGATCTTTAATGGGTGTGGGAAATTCTCTTTATTTAGCAAGGAATGCCCATCATTTGCTGTCTTGGGAGATGTGTTGGCAACAGATGAGATCTCAAGAGCATTGTTTCACTGTTATTCTGATTGTTAAAATGCAGTTCATTTCATTCCTTTCTTTTTTTTTTCTTTCTTTCCTGCAGGGGTGAGAGGGACTGTGAAAAATAGAGGGGGAAAGTAAAGAAAGCTAGAGAGTAAAAGAGAAAAGAAAATGATATTTGAAAGAAACAATGGGATGAGAATCCCAATGGAAGTGTTGAAAAGCATGGGTGAATTGAGAGCACCAAGTTTGGGAGGAGAATCCAGGCAGATATTTAGCACTCACAGGGTACAGTAATGGCAAGAAGAGAATAAATAAGAAAACCTTAACTGCTCTGAGTTCTGTGGTGTTTTTTCCCCCATTTTCTTCTCCTTTGACTAATGTGCTAGGGTACAGTAGACATAGGATACTGGGAAAACATACTGTGGGACCATGTAAATGGGACTAAATACAATAGTGCAATACATGGCACTGCCAGAAAATGGCAGCCCACTTGGTCTTCCTTCCTTGCAAGTGAACAGATACAGCACCATGTGCAGCTTAGCAGAAGAAATTTTGGGTTAAAAAACTTTGATTTCATTCTTCTTTGGGAATTTTATTTAAGCGTGTCCTGGGAGGATGCTTGGAGATTCTATTGTTGTTCAGAATATGGCATGCTGCCCACATCTGTGTGAGGTTTTTCAGCAGAACCTTAACACTTCCAACCAGATGTTTTAAAAAAAAAAAAAAAAGAGTTTTCTAAAATGCAATATGCACAGGTCTGACTGTATTTTTGTTACAAAAGCCAAACCAATCGACATGTTGAACAAGGAAGATAATGTTTTGAACCTAACACAAGAGGTAATCAAGAACATTAGTTTAAAATGTCAACTTCTTTTTCTTGTTTTTGCTCATAACCTTGTAGGGAGAGCCCTTACCCTCTCTTTTCCACAGAAAAAATTAAGCGTAATTTTTCATCAGACAACATGAAAAGAGATAGTACCTGAGGTAATTTGAAGATGGCCTCAGTATTTGAAAATTGTGTCAATTGCACAGAAAATTACAGCTGTGATTTCTCAATATGGGAAGTGATTTGAGGACACTCCCAAATGCATTCTGTACTTCACAGTGAATTGATTTTCTGTTTTTTAGACTCCAGATTACCATTCAAGACATGTTGATAGCTTCCCTTTTTCACTCTGCCAAACCCATTCTCTAACATGCATGTCTGACAACTGGGGCATTTGAATATGAGCATTACCAGAAGTCTGGTGATTCCCTGTCCAGAGAAGCAACTTCTATTCCAGGTGACCAATTGCAATGAAAAATGGGAAAAACCATTATGCTGACCAAACATCCAGTCTGTCTCCTTGCCCAAATAAGTGATGCAGTCTATGTCAGTCATTCCCAATAATAACTGTTTAACTGCTCTTAAAGGGGTCTAGTGATGAAGACACCACAGCTTTTCTGGTGGTCTAATCCAGTATAATACTTAACATTAAAAATGCTTTTCCTAATTCTTAATCTGAATTTACACTGCTACAGTTTAAATTTATGGAGGTCAGACTCTTCCAGTCCTTTTTGTATAGTCTTTCACATGTTCAGAGGTTGTTACTGTTCCAAACCTGCCCAGCCCCTGTCACTTTCTAGAGTGTTTTCATGAGGTTGCATACCTCTAGCTCATTGAATCTTTCAGCAAACACGCTGTCAGAAACCCTGGCCAGCCTCATTATTTTAACATCACTATCTCCAGCTTACAACTGTATTCTGTCTTCTTGCTTGTGCTTCTGTTTCTGTTCTGTTGTGTTTACATTTTGTTGCAACAGCATGACATGGCTGATTTCTATTCAGTTTGTGATCCAGAAGAAACCATAGATAATTTTCTGTAAGTTTTTACTTGTCTGGTGTGGCCACATCTGCTTAACTATGCCATATTTTGAATACCATATGAGGTAGCAGTTCCATTCTGATATTTTCAACATTTTTGTAACAGCTTACAAAGTAATGATGAAGTATTTTTATGGTCATTTGTCATATGATTTTGATTCATATCTAAGTCCTTTCCTGACTTTCCCCCTTTATCTTTTGTGTCCTGAGACCACCAGTGCTTAATGATTACAAATGAAGTTAAAGTATTTGGAACAGAACCTCCTTATTAAGTACACTGAATTTGATCACTCTCTTTAAGGGATTTTATACTGACATGCCTGAGAACTACTGAGAATAAAGGGCCACCTCTAAGTGCTTTAAATAGGCCACAGTGTTTAATCTACTCTATGTTGTCCTAATTGTTTTCTCAGCTGATCGCTGCTGAGTATTCTTGGTTTTGGATCTTTATATGCTATACCCAAACAGTTTTGAAATAGCTCCTCACGAATATGCCATTCTGAGAGAGGTGCACTTGGTGGAAATACCTCTCCTTACTTGTTTCTCTCAGGACTTCAGAAAACTCTCCTCATTCCCCATGTCAGAGCTTTGTAATTTATTGTTTCGTTTCTAGTTGGCCATCTTAAACCATTCAACAGCTTTTGATAAACATGCTACTATGGTTTATACTTGAGAGACAGGAGTCAAATCAATGCTGCAGGAGCTGCTAGTCATTGCTAACCAGTTAACAGGATTTCAGGAGAAATCATGAGGACAAGGACTAATGGGTTCTCTGCCATAGTCACAAGTCTTCTGCTTGGAGCTTGCGTGGTGCTTGGAAGATGCTGTGACTGGCACTGGCAGCTGCTCAGTTCAGGGGTTCTTCTCTGATCTTGAGAGGGGAAAGTGTTTTTGGTAGGGAAAGTTATCCCCACAAATATTAATTTGCTTACTCTTCTCTATTATTCTAAAGAAAATTTTTCTTTGATAGTAGTGACCCATGCTGAAAGTCTTTTCAACACTTGTGAGTTTAGTGCACAGGCATCTCTCAAACATGGTACCACTGTGTCCTGTTGACCCAGTGTGAACAAACTTTATCATTCATTATCGTATGAGTGTCTTGCAACATTAGCAGTCACTCTGCATCCATCCTGAAGTCTTGGGAGTAGCTGCTTTTACAGGACTACTCCTGGGTTTATTCTACATTTCTTTAAAATCTGAAGTTCTGAAAAACATGGATGGTGGTGAGTGATAGGCAATACTTCTTTCAAGAGCCCCATCCTGGTATGTCTGCAACTGCCATTTAGGAACATCTCTGCACTATCTTACATTAGCAGGTTGTAACAAGATGTTTCTGAAGATTCTGAAACCCTGGTTTTGAGCATTATGCTGTGCTGCTCCTGTTTGGCACAATGCATTGTGGAGATGTGGCTTCCCTTTACCAGCCACTAACTTTGATATTTGGATTTCAGCTGGCGATGAAATGCAGAGGGGAGTGTCTTAGCAAACTCTTTGCAGTAGTATTTGGAGAATGTGAACTCGAAGCAGAGATGACCACAGAGTCCAAGGAGCTCTTAAGTGCTGCTACTGATTGAGGTCACCTGTTCTGTAACAGCATGACAATTCTGGCAGCTCTGGAAACTGTGAGAGCTTAACTAAAGCCAGCACTGAAACTGAAGGGAAGAAGGAAGAGAGCTGGGCCAGAAAAAGATATTTTATATTAGCTGAACATATCCTTATCTCATCACCATGCACACAACCTGTAAGTGGTAATGAGTAGCCTGTATATTTATCATGGTGAGACACTATGGTGGGCATGTGAAGGACCAACTGAGCAAACAGCAAACACTATTTTTATCTTCAACTACTGAGGAGACTGCCATCACTAAGGACGGAAAAGCCTGTGGAATTCTTCCATTTCTAAAGAATAATCATAATGGTATACACAATATTCCCAATTTCTCCCTATTCAGCTCCTTGCAACGCTAAAAGATAGGATGGGGCTCTCAGACTGACCTGCTGTGACTCAGCTTGAGTCATTTCAATTCCCATTATCTCTGTTTTTCCTCAACTTGCTCATCTCATCCATTAAGCTTTCAGTTTTTAAAACAGGAACTTTCTCTTCCTGTGCATATTTATCTTGTATCTAACACAACTGCCTTGATCTTGGTTGAGGCCTCTTGGTGATACCAGAATACAAATAACAATAGCAGGCGCAGCAGAAACAATAACAAAGCAGGTTGGTTGACCTTTGATGGTCCTTTCCTGAGACATCTCTAGGTATTAAAACAGAGTCACTTATCCATTTATTTATTTTTCTCTCTGTGGTGTCTTTGAGTTGGCATATTGTCATATTCCAATGACAAGTCACCACACTCCATGCACTGGCTAGCTTTTTCAGTCACTGATCATTTTTTATTCCATGTAATTGCCTTTTGTTTGCAGTTGTTGTTTTAAAGGTGACCCTTGACCCTGCTCAGGGAAAGAAATAATGGGTAGATTGAGGTCTGAGACTTTCTTAGTATTACTACTCAGAGCAAGTGAATATTAGCAAGGGCTGGTACTGCTGCTCATCTGCACCTGCATGAAAGAACAACTTGAAGGCTAGGGTGTGGTGGTGGTGGTGAGTGTATTTTCTTTCTTGCACTTCCCCCCCCACCCTTCTCCAGCTGGTCCCTCATCTTGCTTCTCTCTTGTATTTCAGTTTCTCCTGTACTCATTTCTGTTGTGTGGAATCTGAGGTTTCTCAATATACATTCCCTGCCCCCAGCCTGTGCACTCCCCACGGACCCAGCTTCCTCTCGCACATTCCACACTGGAGCGTACCACTCTGGAGGCAAAGTGGGCTCAGGGAAGAGTCCATTTGAAGCCTCTCTGTCCCAGGCCTGCTCCGTCATCATCCTCATCATCTTCACCATGCTGAGAGCACTTTCACCAGTGAAAATGCAAAGATAATCGTTCTCATGGCACTGAGAATTACAAATTCCTGAAATATTTCCAACATCAACCAGCAGAAAAGCAGGGTGATAGAAAACAAATGGTGACAGGAAGGCAACAGGGAAATAGGGAAGAGAAATTTAGGGCTGTATAGACTAAGGCAAAAAAAAAAAAAAAGAGAGAGATAATAAAGCCAGGAGACGGGAAAAAAAGCAGAAAGAGATGAAAAGTTGAGAAAATGTGAGGGCAAATCAAAGAATGAACAAATGAACCAGGCAGGCTGTAAAATGAAAGAGAATGAAATTAAGTGCATGGAATGAATATTCGGATAGTGATCAAGGATAGAGAGCAGATGCTGAATATGAGTGAGAGCCAAAACACAACAGGGATTAAAAAAATCTGTCAGAAGATTTGGGTAAATTCTCATTAAGTTTGTATTTGGTTTGATTTGAGTAACTCATCCCTCATTTTCATTTCAGCTTGTCTGCTAGGAATCTGGTATATCCACAGCAGATTATTTTCAAGGGCTGTTGCTGGTGTTTTGCTTTGTACTGGTTTTTAAACCAGTATTAATTGGGCCTGTCATCTGGGTAGGTCCAGGATGTAAGTGTTGTGACCTCTGTGGGAGAAGGTTTCTTCTATCACTTAATGTGTTTATGTTTGAAATACATGCTCAAACACACGGTCATCCAAACCTGCCTGCAACTCAGAGCACTCTGTTTCTGGGAAGTCTCGTGTTGCTGAGTGTTGTGCTGGCACTCCCTACATCCACCCTGCAGAGGGGAAGCCCACAGGAAGAAGGATCAGTGTGCTAATGTGTGACTTCTGCACTAGGAACAGTTGTCATGTAGCACACATATCAGAGCAGCACAAGGAACACAAAAATAATCAGGCAGAAAGGAACTGAGCCAAATACAAACATTTCTCCCTTACAAAATATTGAAGACAGGTACCATATAAAGCTTCATTTATGAGCTGCTCCCAGTTACAAACCATCTCTAAATCGGCAGCAGCACCTTTACCATACTGCTTTTAATAGAAGCTGTCTTCCTTTGGTACTGTACTTTTCCATGCAAGCTTGAGGGGAAAGTAATTTAGTTTAATAGCAGCCACCCTCATTTTGAAGCAGGCCTTGATTTAAAGCCGGAAGTAATTAAATGTAATGAAGCCCTAGGCTTCTGCACCAGGATCAGATCTGTGTTATTCACAGCCATACATACACGTCCTTGCTGCTAATGTGTCACTACTTTGTTTTTTTCCAATCGCCATGGCCTGAGTTTTTAATTCCTGCTGGGCAGACTGTGGTACAGTATCTATGAAGGTTACAGCTTTACAGTAATGGTCTGAAAACAGAAGGAAGGCTCATCTCAGGTCTGGGGAGATTTCTGCATTTCTTTATGAGATTTCTGCTTATGATCTAAATATGGCTTTTTGTGGTCTATTTCTTTTATTGCTTTATGTAGCAGTGGTTTGTCAATTCCTAACTCTAAACAAAAGCCTTTAAGGCAGTAATTTGCACATTTCCCTTTCAACAGCAAAATTTAAAGTAAAGCTTGCCTTTTAAAGGCATTTGCATATTGCTGACTATTTTTTCTCCTTCCCCTCCTCAATAATTTAATCAGATTTCTCTGGATGTTCCCTGGATGTTCTTTAGGTGTCCCTTGCTCAGCTTGGTATCTCTATGGCTCCTTCTGTTTGGCTTGTCACCACTTTGGGACAGGGAGTTTGGAAACTTCCTGAAGTCACTGGGAATTGTGCCATTGACTCGAACAGGGACAGACTTTTTAACCTTGTGTTAACTCACTGGTAACAGAAACCAAACAGACCTCTCAGTGTCCCTTTCAAGTTACCAAGATCCAAATATCAGATGTAATGTGTGACAGAATCCCAAAAAGAGGGTCATCAAAACAATCGAATCATACAGGAATGCTGTGGGATCCACCCGCCAGTGTAAATAACTCTGTGACCTCAGTTTCATTATTCTTCCTTTCTGATGTCAATAACTTCCCACCATAAAAGTGTACCATGAAATGGAAGATATTTGAGAAGTCTGCCTACCAGAGTGGCTCTCATATTCAGAAGTTAAGGAAAAATATATCTTTCAGTAATATGCATGTATGCATGTGACTGCATTTATATGCAGTGAGGCTGCATACGTATTTTTAAAAGTGTTATTTTTAATATGTTATAATGGTCTACTAAAAGCTGGATCATACAGAGGTTTTTAATGAAGAGACTCAGAAGAGCAACCTCAGCATCTCCCCCTTCTTTCACCCAACAGATCGTGACTAGTCAGTTCTGGAAAAGGATTTTCTTTTCCATACCGTAACCATTAATGAGGCTGAAATATAACAGTGCCACAAACTCTAATCTCATTGCTCCTCTAAATTGACTCCATTGATTAGTTTGCCCTTATCAGACTACCCTCTAAAAAGCCCTAAGATTTTCATCATGCAATTAGTAGAAATGTATGATCCCAATATTTTTAACAAGCAACTTTACTAAAATTACTCCAACTAGGTTGTGGAACTGGCTTAACAAAGTATTATACTACTAGGGTGTACAGCATTTTGGGAGTTTTTTATTTTGGTGTCCAAACTGGATATTCGACAGTTAGAGCGGAAGGATGCAAATAGATCAGAGCTAATGGCAGCAACTTTCTTCTGGCAAGGCTGCACTTCCCATTTCCTGTTGGTTTCCAGATGGACTGGCTGATGGGTGGTATGGCCATTCCCTGTGTGGTTGAACTCAGTGGAAGCTGGAAGCTGCTGCTTTCCATGGATACCTCTTTTCAGCTTTTGTAACCCTCAACTCTCAGCTGCACATGAGCTCTTCTACACGGTATTCATCTGTGTGCTGACTTTTCTTGGCCTTAAATGCTATGGATTATTGATCCCTGTGTTTCTCCAAGTAATTATTTTTGCATGGTCATGGGTGAACAGTGTGCACATTCTAGTGTCCTGTTTGGAAACAGTGAATATGGGTTGACATTCATATAGACTGTTTGTTATGCTGCAGGTTATTTTAGTAGTCTTTTTGCTACCACCCCAGGTTTCTTTACCTTATTTTTCTGCCTAGATATCCAGCATCTTTACTTGGCATGCTAGAGCAAAGCTGATCAAATGGCTTTTATCTGTTTAGACGATGGAGGATAGCCAGGATCAGGCCCTTCACAGTGGCAAGATTGTAGAGTCAGTTGCAGGTCAAAAAAGCAGTAATCCTTGCACCATGGGCTACATTTAAATGGGTTTTTCTCATTTACTTAGTGCACTTAGTCCTTGCTTGAGATTACAGTTCTCATATAATGTAGGGCTGAAAAATAACTCTGCAAGGCATGCATTGCTCATATTTATATTTTTTGCCTCACTTTCTCCCCCACCCTTTTTTTTTTCTGGCACAGGCACTTTAGAGTGTGAACTTTCTGTGGAAATTACATTAAAGTATACAGAGTTAATAAGGCATTTATGAAGTAAGAACAGTCTTGGTTTCCAGGTTTGGAATGATCCTTGAAAGACCTTGTTTATTTCCCAGAAGACTTGTATATCTTTTGCACGTATGCAGAACAATTACATTTCAAGGAAAGTGCTGTGTTATGGCCTTGTTACTTAACAGATCTTATTGTTTCTTCCACCTTATGCAGAGATGCCTTTCCAAGTCAGTAGATCCTGAAAGATCATCCGGAGGAATAACATCAAAGCATACCTTGCATAGCAGTGGAGACCCTTGTCTCTGAGACATACTTTGCATCTCGTAAGAAGTGTCAGCTCTGCTCTCCACAAGAACACAGGTAATTTCTTATCTGTAAGACCTCCTATAAACAACATGCCACCCCAACAGGCCCTTTCTACCCTCATGAAGTACAGGAAGGCCCTGCCAGCCAGGCCACAGCAATGGTCCCTGGGCAGATCTGATTGCTGGAGCCTTGTTCTCAGCAAGGCACAGCAGACACCTACATGTTCAGTACACACCTGGCAGTGTTTGTGGCCTGGAAGCTCCTCCAGCTTTCTGATTTCATGGCAGACCAGTGCTGTGACTTTGTGAACAGTGTGAATGGGAATTATAGAGCAACAAGTACCAGTCTCTCAGCTGCAGGGCTTAGGAACCTGCTCGAGCTATCAGGGAAAACTCGGGGCTCTGGTCCACATTAGCAGCCCTCGGATGGGCAGCAGCCCAACCCCAGCCTGAAGTGCAGCCTGCACACCAGAGGCATATGCCTTCACAGCTTTTAACTTTGGGGGTAGTGTTGAGCTTTCAACACTGTGCAAGCTTTCACTGCTTTTATTAATTACTTCTTCTCAAGCTTTCCACATTTTATTTTATTATGTTAAAATTTCTGTAAGACAGTTTTTTTTTAAGCCCTTGTGGATTTTTACATACTTAAACCCCTGTGGATTACATACAATACAGTGATACAGCATTCATCAAGGTACAGGTCCAGTAGCATATTCCTAAAATCTGCCATGAGATCCATATGTTTTCATGAAGTATATATGGGTAAACATAACAGCAGATTTAGTCGTATCTTGTCTCACCTGATAAAAACCCCCAGCTTTAAATAAAAACTGGTGTTTATTCAAAAGTGATGCAAATTTTCATATTACTGCTTTATGCTTTTCATGAGATTAAGTTGTAATATGTGCTAAGTTTCACAGCAGTATTTGTGATATTATGAACTAGTTGTTATACTCATGACATTATTAGCTGCAATTTATTAAACAAAGCACTAACAATCTGCAATCACAATTTAGTTGGATGAAATTAACCTTACCATATATAAAACCAGTTCTTAAAAATGCATGTAGTGTCATATATCACAGTTACCACAATCAACTCTCTTTACTCCTCCAAACTGGAAGGCAGACGTGCAATCCAAACTAAGTAAGGGAAGATAAAACCTGTTCTCAAAGTAGCAACACAAAACACCTAAAAATACTGTTCCATATGAGCATATTTTCTCAGTTTGGAAAAAAAAAATCTTCTTCCTCTCTCCTCATAACACATGCAGAGGTCTCTGCACTTCTCACTTACTGCACAGCTTTCCACCGGCTGCTGTAAACCGAGGGAGGTGGTTTTGGCTCCTTTATCTCAAAAAAGCAATGGATTTCGTTGAAGTCTTTCCCACAAGGGCACCGTTCAGCTGCTTGGGCAGAGCTGCTGTGCAGGCCGTGAGAGGAGGGCAGGGTACACCAGGGGTTTGTGCTGCCACGGTGAGGGCACAGGGTTGAGGGCACGGTAAGGGCTCGTGGTGCGACTGCCGGTGAGGGTGTGAGCGGTGAGCCCCTAGTGCCGGTGAGGGTGTGAGCAGTGAGGGTGTGAGCCCTGAGCCCCCAGTGCCAGTGAGGGTGTGAGCGGTGAGCCCCCAGTGCCGGTGAGGGTGTGAGAGGTGAGACACCAGTGCCGGTGAGGGTGTGAGCAGTGAGCCCTCAGTGCCAGTGAGGGTGTGAGCAGTGAGCCCTCAGTGCCAGTGAGGGTGTGAGCAGTGAGCCCCCAGTGCCGGTGAGGGTGTGAGCCCTGAGCCCTCAGTGCCAGTGAGGGTGTGAGCAGTGAGCCCTCAGGGCCGGTGAGGGTGTGAGCAGTGAGCCCTCAGTGCCAGCCCACCGCGTACCCTGTGGGCCTGAGGACGAGGGGCGGTGCCTGGCAGTGCCCCAGGGTCGTGGCTGCAGACACCTTCCAGCCCTCTTGGTTTTGCAGCGCTTCTCTTCACGCTCTGTCCAGACCTGGCCCACCAGGACAGGTGACCTGTCCTGCGTCCTGCCTGTGCTGGAGTATCATTCCTGCCCAGAATGCCGTGGTGCGGGGCCCCACGGTGAGGTCTGAGGCAGTGCTGTGAGGGCATGAGATGTGAGTGGGGAGGAACATGGCAAGGGGTCAGCACACCTTTTGCAGCCTGGCCCAACTGGAACAACCACTTCGCAGCTCTCCAGGCGCGTTAGTTGGCATGGAGCACATCTGGCCTCAGGGGTGGCTGCTGTGACAGAGGTTCTGCCAGGCTGAGTGCAGGTGGCTGGTCTTTGGCAGCACATGGGTGGCAGCCCCTGAAACCTGGGAGGGGTGTGTGGGTTGGCTACAGAGAGGGAGCTTAAACTGGAGTCTGCTTTCAGGTCAGTTTGTCTTCTTCCAAAGTAAGTGTGTGGGCTACAAACAGAGCAGTGGTTTTATAGCAGGGGAGAACAGCACGTGTTTGATAACACGTTTAAGAGTACAAGAAAAAGGGGATGTGTATGGAGTAACTGGAGACCAGGACAGGAGGGCTGTGTTTGTTTCAGCTGGGGAATTCTTGACATGGAAGTGCCACGGCTGCAGCAGCGTCCTGGGGCAGGCAGGCTGAGCAGGTGCCCGACACCTGAGTGCTCACAGGGGTTACACAGTGACAGCAGTGCTGATCCGTTCCTGCATGTTCAAAAACACCCAGCAGAACATGTGTTCTCTGACCACATACATTTTCTGAAAGCACAAGAAATCATCTTATACCTGGGTCTGCTTTAGCTTTTTAAAGGCTTGTACTGAGTGGTTAAATGCCTTAATGGCAACTATGTGCAACCTGACAGCTGGTATTTTCATGATGATACAAAGCTGTTAGACCTATTAAAAAGTCCAATAATCTAATCTCCTTAATAAGTTATATTAAAATCATGTAAGTACATAATGCAAACACTGTAGTTGTTTTCCCCCTTTATAGCAATCTTACAGCTGTTACTTTGCTGGGATTAATTTGTCTCTGAGGGGTTTCAACACTATCCTCCCCAGTGCATTATGAGAGCCTGTAATGTCATGTAATCGGGGCCATATTATTTTTGTCAAAATCTCTGGGAGTGATGTAAGAGGAAAAGGGAAACTAGCTAACTCCCAACCATTTGACTAAAGGTTAAATTAGTCTTGGCCTTCTCCCAGCCGGACCTGAAGCTTCTCAGTCAAACATTTGTTCTGCCCTGCTCAGAAAAATGTGATGTCTTTTCTTGTCTTTTCTCCCTCCCATGTTTGTTTTGTTTTGCTTTGTTTTTCTTTACCGATGTCGCATGTTATCTTTAGTGTTATGCACTTATTTGTTGTGGAACACATCACTGGGACAACAGATGTTACCTACTGGAAGGTCAAACCTTTGGTTCACGATTCTTTTAGATGCTATGGAATACTATGGGCATGAAAAGTACATTTTAAGTGTGCAAGAAAACCTTTATTGTGTGTAGTAGATGCACAATTTCAGTCCAATCCAGTCCAAACTGGCCCAAGCATGACCCTTTGTAACACTCCAGAAGCTGTTTATCTACTTGAAAGAAGCTAGAAAATCTTACAGCAGCAGTGTTTGGTAGGTGGTATGAGAGTCTCCCTGCAGACTATTCCTCCCCCATGCACAGTCTGAGAACCTCCTGGTAGTACAGAGTAACAAGCATCTGTTGTGTGTGTGTGTTCTCATGTCCATTCCCATGTGCAGTGATGGATTCTGATTCAGATTTTTTTGTTTCTTAGATATATGTGTACACATTTAAGGCAAAAGATGATAAATTTTTGAGGTTCTTAAGTTTGTTAGGTAAGAATATTGATTGCATTGCAAAGGGCTGATATTGAAGTGTTCTGTTCTATGTTATGGGCTAGTAATGTCTGAAAAGATTGAAAAATTATGGCCTGGCCTTTAAGAAGTCTGGTTGCTTATCACCATTCTTTGGTGTGGAGAATGGGTTGGGCTGCCACAAGAAGAGATTTCTAACCTGGGTCAGCTGAATTAAGACTGTCATGACAAGAAAAAATTGTCTGGTGCACTGAACTGTGAAAACATTTTGAATGGGAATGAAGCAGGGGAATGAACAGGACAACAGGTGTACTTGGGTATTAAGCCTTGGTGAGAGTTGAGAGATATTCAGCATTTTGCAAAAGTCCAAGTATTTCTTAATGCATCTGAATTTGTGTCCTCTTTTATATGCTTTTCTGCTCATGTCTAGTTATATATTTGAAAAACTGCCAGAAGTTGAAATGCCAGCAGGGGCCAATTCAGAGATACATATTTTGGCTGCTTAAAGAATAAAATCATAATTAAAATGCTATTTATATTCATCAGAATAACAAATGTAGATTTTTAGTGATAAAACAATGATAGTCATATAAAGAAGCCTGATTAATAACTAAAGAATTGTTATAGTACTAATCCCATCAACTCCTTTGTTACACTAAATAATATATTTTAGTGTTCTCTATTTCTACAGTGCTTTAAACAGCAAACAGTATGAAGACACAATCTATTTAGATTGTGTTGTTTTTCTGTTATATAAACATTTTCTGAATGATTTATTTGTATGGAAATGGCCAGCAACTCTAATAGAAACATTAAGAATATAATGGAGACTTGTGCATTTGGAATTTATGCCAGGCTTAGATGTTTCCACCTCATTTGAACTTCCAAATAAAGTCACAAGAATTTTTTAATAGTCATGTGCCCTTTCCAGGTTATTTAGGAGAATCTTTCAGTCCTTGCAAGTGAAGCTGCAATTAATTAGTGTTATGTATTGCTGTTTGCTAGTTCATGTACACTGTATATGAGCAAGGATAGTTCAAAGGTTAATTTTCTTTTCCCTTGGATCTTTGGGGTGGACTGTGGCTACCCTATGGGAAGTAAGGGTTCAAAAGTGACCTTGCGAGTTATTCTCCTTGGGAAGAAACAAGTTGAGAGTCTGGTTGGGGAGTGCTCTCCACCCTTGGGAAGAGCACAGCTTGCATTGCATCACTTGTTTGCACTGACTTGAGCATATTATTGCAGTTGTGAAGGTAGCTGAATTGTCTGTAGTACTTGGTACCTTCTATGAGGGTATTGCACTTTAATTGCACTGTATAAAGAAAATACCGGGAGCTTAGAGCAAGGAGCTACTGTGACTATACACTGATTGTTCAGTATGAGACAGCAAAAAAGAGTACTGAGACTAGTAATAAAAGAGTAGAGGAAAATAACATACAGGCCTGCATAAATAACACTATGTAAATGCTCAGGTGCATAAGGAACCAAAATAATTAAGTGGCAAGAGTTTAAGAAAAAGCATATCAACATGAATTATCTGCTCAGTTTACAAAATCATTAACATTTAGGATGGTGATTGTCAAGAACTCAGAATGAACTTCTCCTAGTTTCTGTTTATGTATTTTTTCTCTATATATGTTTTTCTAAAATTATAGGGTTTCTTCTTTGTACTTAAAAGCATGTGCTTTCTTTTCAATTTTTATTTTTTAAATTCTCAAGTCATTACTGTGCCTGTGTTACAGTGCAGTTGTTTATTGGCATCTTGGTGTTTTCAGTCCTCAGGATTTAACAACAGTAAAAGGCTCTAATCAGGATTCCCTAAGGGTGACCCAGCACATTGCATACACAGTTATGTGGCTTTGCCATCAGTCGTCAATAGCTGTGAGTTCAAAATATACAGCATTGAATATAATTTAAATTAATCAGGGAAGGATTGATATGAGATTCCCAAATTAGGAACCTGGACAAGATGAATCTTGCTCTAAATTGATATGTCTGTGCTGGAGGTGCTGACACCTGCTGTGTGTGTCTGATCTCCCACTGCTGTCTTAAAGGATCCAGTCCCCAGGGTCACCTGAGGGTAGAGCTCTCCCCTGAAAGCCACTGCCTGTGCTGGCTGGCCCTCAGTTAGGAGTCTTGGGTAGGGTTCCATCTCTAGACTCAGCTTTTCAAAGATTTTTAGTCAGGCCACAATTAATTTGTGTTAAGCACAGCCAGCCCTAACTGATCCCTAATTGCTTCCTTGAGTTAATGTCTCACAGGTACCCAAATGCCTGTATATCCTAGGTTTTTATAGGTGCTGAACACAGTTCCCAGTGAACTTGGCAGGGGTGAAGTGCTTAGGTCCTCTGCAAACTTGCCTGTTGTGGGGAGCAGTTGTAGGAATGGGGAGAGAGAGGGAATGCAGGGGATTGAATTGTGTGCATCTGAATAAAAAACCTGCAGCCTGCACACGTGTGTGTGTGTAAAAATAAAATAAACAAACAAATAAATAAATCACAGGTGTATCCAAGATAGAGCTTGCCACTTGGCTATGGAGAAGCAGGAAACAACACACCAAAACTGCAGGAGACTGATATAAGTGCTGAAAAGCTCATTGGTCTATGGTCAAGCCGTGGTGAGAGCTGATGATACTGTTTATTAGCTGAGACATCCTGCTCTGAGTCTAAATGTGTAGAAGTGAGTGTCTGGTGTGGCTGTGTCACAAGGAAAATCAGACCCCACTACATAAGGCCTTGGAAGATCATTAGTTCCACAGAATTTCAAGGGCTTTCCTCTGCTCAATTTGTCAGAAGTGTAAATTCTGCTTCTACAGATCTTTAGACAAACTGAATTCCTCTGCAAAAGTCTCATCATCTCTGTGTATGTGTTTGCATGTATTAATTTTTCCTTTGCAATAATATAAGCAGTAAGCCAGGACCAAGCAGGTCATTGTTCTAGGAGCCAGGAGGTCCATGCTTAGTCCTAGCCTTTGCAGCAGATTGTCCTCTGTAATCTTGGGATGAGTTACTTAATTTTTTTTCTCGATCACTTCCTTGTCTGTAAAATGATAATAATAATTATTATTTTCATAGATTTTCATTTTACTTTTAAAACCTTCAAGGCCTATACCAAATCTAGGATGTTTGTAGAGGACAGTGAGGCTGTGGTGTTATCAGCTGCATACAAATAACCAGGTGATTAATTAACAACTTTTCCTTTTTATATGCCATGAAGGAGGATTGACAAAGATGTTGCAAAAGAAAGCAAATATTGTTGTCCCTGCAGGCCATTGCAGCTGAAATAACTTGGTTTTATTAGAACAATTTCAAAATGGATGCTTACCTTGTAACTGGAACTCCCACAGTTCTTATAACTTTGGTTTGTAGATCATCCAAAGCCTATTTGTGCTGTAAATGTATTCCATAGGAAGTGATGATATCTACAGTCTCATGAAGAGAGGACAAGTTTCTTTCCAGGTCTGAACTTCTTGAAAATCCCTGACATAAACAAGCAGCTGAAGCAAATGTATGGGTTTGGATTTTATATGGTTTCTGGAAATTCTGAATATTGTATGAGGTTTATGCAACTAGATGTCATATATACAGAGGAACCTTTTTATTTAAATTTCTAAAATTATACCGCTTAAAGGACAGTTGTACAGGAGGAGCTGTGCAGGAGATGTGATAATGTGCATGACTGAGAGTGGGGCATGAGAGGCTGTATGATGTGTGCTAAGGACTGTGGGGAAAAGAGGAAGTGAAAACCCATTTAAGCTTCCCACTCCCACCTGTCAATTTTGTCCTGGTGTATCAATTTTTCTCTCTGCTCAGCAGCATCTACAGTTGTTCAGATCCTAATTTGCATGTGGTTGCAATGGTTTGCAACTCAAGCTAAAGTAATCAAGCATGTCTTCCAGAGCTTTAATAACATCCAAAGCAGGGAAAGACTTAAAAAACCTAGCAAGTTTACTTTTATTTTAAAGGTTATAAAACATGTTTGAACAATGAGTTCTGAACATACAGTATGTTTGCTGCTGCTTAGTTGCCCAGTAAAGTAGATTACAAAATTATTTGCTGTAAAGGTTGATAACTGTAATTGAGGAAAAGGTGCATTGAGCTGGTGAGGATGGTTAAGATAGGCTCGTGCAGATGTGACTGGTGACTTACCAAACAGTGGCTGCTGTGCCTGACTGCAGAAAACTCAGAGACATTTGCTGCCTTGGTTCTGCAGTCTGAATCACCCAGGAACACAGTCTGATGAGAAGTTACTGCCTGGCCTTCCCAGTTTTTAATTGCCCAGCTGGAAAATACCAGCAGAGACTACATGCACATTCAGGGCTTTGCCTTGACCCAAACCTATAGAGAGGCACCATATACTCCAAGAGGAAGAGGAATTAATAAGGGAGAAAGAAGTCCAGTAGGAAGAATAATAAGGAAGAAAGGTTGCTTGTCCTGGAACTTTGTGTGAAACAAAGACAAATTGCAAGAAGCCCATCAGTTTTATTTCCTTTCTCAGGCAGAATCTGTTGGTGGCTCAACACAATGCTCTGTGCAACATGGTTCTTGCTGCTGAACACAACTTCCACAACTAATGCGTTAAATTTACCTTTGTTCTTCTGTGCTTTGTCAGCAAAACAGCTGAGAACAGCATTTCCAGTGGCTTTGGTTTGGTGACTATATTACTACCACAAAGAGACAAATAGTAAAACTGAGGAAAGCGTGGGATTTTTTTCCACTCAATTTTTCAAAATTCTAAAAGCACCATGAAATCTCTAGGCCAGCCCATAATCCTAGAGCTTTTAGAAACTTTCGGCAAAATGCCCTCACCCAGAGAGATTCTGCAGTCTGTAGTATGAATTTTTCTTGAAAAGAAATGGGGCCCCACTCTTTTCATGTTTGAAACTGCATGTTAGAAGGTTAGCTGGTAATTAGTCTTCCCAGAGTGGACATTGTAAAAACAAATCAAGTCCTTTGTTGCTGTTCTACCTAAGAACACAGTTAGTTAAAAGAGCCTCTTTGCCAAAACCCTGAGAAAGAGCTCAGGATGCTCTACGTGTTTTTACAATAGACATCAACCAGCAATCCTGTCTTTTAGCAGAGCATTGCACTAGCCCTTCTATAATACACATGCAGTTCACTATAAGGAAGAAAACAGGCTTGGTGTTTTCATAGGAAAGAGCTACGAGGTGATTTTGAACACTGAGAAACAGTTTCTGCAGTGATTTTGTCATAGATGTTTTTAGGTCTCTATAATGGAATATGAAATTAACTTAAAACATTTATCTCAGAGACTTGACTATGAAGTGGCTACAGATGCAGGAGATATGTGCATCTTTCTGTGTCTTTTTGAAAGGCATTGGGCAGCTGGAGCCTAGTATCTTTTTCCCACTAGAGTGATCAGCAAGGTTCACAAAAGGGAATCTAATGGGACTTGTGGAGTGTCAAATGTTCCCTAAGGAAACTCCTCTAAGAGTCTATTTTACCAGTGGTATATCCTGGGCATTTTTCCCCAGAAATGTGTTTGTCCTTGGAGGGAGGCAAATGCTGCAAGGGGAAGACTGCTGGAGAGGCTGGGCTGCAGCAAGACAGAGTAGGAATTGCTCTGGATTTTGCTGCAGTCTCAGTTTTGGGAGTAAGTGGTTCTGTATATATTGGTGTGTTCAGAGACCTGGCCAATTTAGCAGTCCCCAGGAGCAGTGTAGCAGTGGCTTCCTGTGGCTTAAGATGTGCAGTGTGCACTGTGGAGAAACATGGGAGAGATTCTCAAGAAAGGATCTTGATCCAGTTTAGTTTCATGCCAGGATAGAAGGGGCGTGGTGCTCTCAGGAGCCTCCTCCTTACACCAGATGTGGCACCCCTGTGGTAAGGCAGCCCTGGGGCAATGCAGCATCGTGGGACCTTTCCCGGCTCTGCTCAGGAGCTCCAGGTTACTCAGGAACAACACACTGATAGCTCTGTCAATGCCCATTTCTTTGGCAACAATATGTTTTTCTCCTTGATTTCACAGCCATGTTGTATTTAAAATAGAGCATGTATGCACGTCATGCTGGAGAATAAGGCTGAAGAGTATTTGGTAGCTTTTCTGGACTCCTTGGAATACTTGATTTGAACAGGGTCTGTCTACTTAGTCCCCATAGCTGGACAGCCTAGGATATGGCATCTCACCAGCCAGCTGTGAGCAAAAGCCACAATCTTCTCTGGTGAATGAACAAGCTGTGTGACCTAGTGATGTCAGTGCCACTAGGCATCCCCTAGTGGGGAATGCTTTAGCCAAAATCCCTTATCTGCAGTTTCTTGGTGGGAGAAAAGAGTGCCTTTTCATTCAGCATCCTTCCCAGAAACCTGAGTGTTTGTGATGTTCAAAATCAAAAACTAAAAGGAGGCCTCTGTTGCCAGGCACTGGCTGTGCTTTGAGATTAGATGTCAAGTGCCAAAGACTGTGGTAGAGGTTTTGGACCAAAAGAAAGCAGAAAATAGCAGAAACTTCTCAGGAGATCCTGCCCTATGCCCCATCTTGTGGTATGCTTAGAGTATGGAGAGAGAAAGGCAGTGGACCATGAGCTGAAGCCCCTTTGCAAGGGCACTATTTTCTTTTTGTTTGGTAGCAGGAGCGAGGTACGCACAAACATCTTGCTAATTATTCTGCTCTAGGAAATGGGAACTCAGCCAGGCATACATAGAGCAGGGAAACCCCCAAAATTAAGTGAGTTAATACAAGCACCAGCTTCACCATGCGGAACCATAAGGGAGAAGGAGAGGGCCTAAGCAAGGTCACAAAAAATGATAAATTCTGTGAGAGCACATATACACAAGAGTATGAAGACTTCGACAAAAGCTAGCGGTGGATTGTTGTGAGGCCAATGCAGTTAAGTTCCTGCTTTGTTACATAGATAAATTGCCAAAGGAAACATTATCCAAACAGTTCTACTTCAAAGGCAAAATGACAAGCTTTGGGGAACTTGCGGTACTTTCAATCTGGCCAATAACCAAGTGTAAAGTGTAAAATATACATGTTTAGGAAGTAGGACACATGCCGTTCAAGACAGGCCTTTCCCATGCTCTCAGACCAGTGCAGCTTCATTTGATGTGCAAATGCATGATGTGTGATCTGTCCTGGCAATGTGCTGCCTGCCAGCAGCACAAACATTTCACAAGCACCCTTTTGGGTTACTCCAGCCTGCTGTATGCAGAGCCTCCTTGGCAACCTCTGCAGCTGGAGTTTTTCTTACAGTCTGTTGCTGTAGTGGTTGCACAATCAGGTTTATGTAGTGTATCTCATCAAGAGACTCCAGGCAATTAAAAACACCTTGAAAGCATCCTGGAGTTGCAGGATTTGATGTTAGATACTAGGATTAAATGACAGTACAAGGAATGGTTACAGTAATGCCCTGGGGAACATATCAGTAGTGTAGACTCATTGATCCTTAAGGTGATCCTTAAGCTGACCCTTAATTGTCCCAGCAGGTGTCCCAGCCTTCCTGAGCATTGGCGACTTCAGGATATTACAGATGATGGTAGAAGCCCTCCATAATGTGTTTATAAATTTCACATTAAATCAGGTGAGAAAAGTGTTCCCTGGAGTGCTTCCTGGCACTGCAGGAGCAGCCAAAAATACATGTGCTGTGCACAGTACCAGCCACCTCTGTTATTTGATGAAACTCATCCTGTAAACTCCTGAAAAGTAACAGTGCAAATGCTCACCATAAAGAAGCAGTGGGTTGTAGGTGTAGTCTCTCTTCAGTACTGGCTTGAGTGGATTTAAATTTATGATATTAAAAAAAAATAGTTGTGGTCTTTTATGATGCAACTGAGGTCTAGAATACCTGTGCTAGTGGGATGAGGCAGGCTTTTAATGAGGGTTCAGGATGTGAACTCAGCTGGCAGAACTGTTTCAGAATCAACCATATTTAGGAACCAGGGCTATGCAGATGTGCTCTTTCTCCCTCTCTGACAGTAAGCTAAGGGACTTAGGTAGGGACATTATGCAGCAGCTGTGGTGACTTACCCCAGTTGTACCAAGAGGCAAATCAGCCTTGTGCCTCTTCTCTCTGTCTTTGGGACAGATTCTCAGTCCTGTGTGTCTGTGCATCCTCTGGGTCTAAGGCATAGATAACCATGCACTGGGTGCTGAGCACTACCCAGTGCAGCAGCTGTGGCTGCACAGAAAACTTAAACTGCTCTGCACCACTGAAATGCCTGAACTTGTGCTGCAGTCAGCTGTAATCATCTGTTACTTGTGTTAACCTTGAATTCCAGTGTGTCAGTTCTGGTCCTCTGAGAAAAATTAGGAAAGTGCTTATTGAAACCAGCATCCCAGCACTCCACACTGTGCTGGGTGGGAGAGGGAAGTGGGACCCCAAGCCTCAAGCCTTAGTAATAGCATTTTCTAGCCACACTTTATTTATGTGAGATTATACCACTATTCTCACTTTAGACTAATCTCTCCTTATAAATGGCCCGACTTCTGCTAAAGTCCTGCACTTGCTTCCGGAGTTCCTGAGCTTTGTCAGAGCCACACACAGTTCCCTGATACCTGTGCACTGTCAGTGGACACAGAAGATACAGTGAAGATACAGAAAGAATTATAGACTGTGTGTTTAATGAGGACAAGGGAGGAAGATGGGTTTTATGCAGCTGTAGTCTAATGTGCTGAGAGAAATCTGTTTGAATGGGTTGGGAATGCTGATGGTATCTAATAGCCACAGAGGCTTTTCCTGCTTCCTGATAGATATAGCACTGTGAATATCAGTCATTGTGGTATGAAGTTGTTATGAGAAAAATAACTTCCTGTGTTGATGGACTTAGCATGCAGTAAATGGAGACGTATGGATGCAAATGTAAGGTGGTAAATGTAGCTCTACAGAGCTCTAGGTGTAACTATGCAGAGTCATAAGTAAAAAGTCCAGTGTATTGCTTGTCTTTGACTTCCTCTCTAGCTCAGCTGGTGCCCTGAATTCAGTGTTTTTATGGTTCTTTTTATCTGGGACAGAATTGAGAAATAACAGGGTACTGTGACACACAGGGCCACTGCATATGCAAGGCAAGATGTTCCATCCTGGCATCTGCAGGGAGAAAGGGTATCCTCTGTAACAGGGCACCAATAAATGTGTGAATGCTATCCAAGTAGAATCAATATCCACTGCTTTGTCTGAAGGCCACAGAATTGAAACTTTTTGCCTTTCTTCACATCCTTTTCTAGAAGAAATGCACAATTAGTTCCAAACTCTCGCTTCTACACCTGTACGCTTTTATTGATACATTCACTTTCACTGGCTGGAGCTCCACAGAGTACTTACTTACTGTGGACTAAACTTTGCTCATGTCACTAGAAGACAACACTCCTTGTTTTCAGTGGGTTCCAGAACAACCTTCCTTCCTTTGTTTTGCTTTCAGAAAAAGTCTCCATTGTTTGGGCCTTTGTGACTGCTTGGAATGCTGAGACAGGTGTCAAGCAGGTCAGAGAGATGGGGAATATGGAAAGTGCTAATTGTCCATCCAAAGTCCCACGACAGAGTTGTCCATGCCACTAGTTAAATAGAAATAATACTCTGCTTAATATATACCTGATATTCCAGACTTTCAGGAACAGTACTCCTTCCTAAGAATGCAATTTCCTTCCTATTATTGAGTTTTATTCTCTTTTATCCCATCTATTCTAGTCAGGTTACTTCATTGTGATTGCCTGTTGAGTGTTGATTAAACCAACAGTATTATTCTGTGACACTGAGGTGTGACCATTGCTTGCCATAGAATGAAGTAGCTTGGCCGTTTTAACTGAGGAGTTACTTTAGCTAAATAGGCACAATTTCAAAAATGAATGCAGTTCCTGGCAGTGAAAGTAATTTGGAATAAAGGCATTGCTTGAGGGAGAGTTGTATAGTGCCTAGACATGTGAATTCAGTCTGTCCTTGTCCCATTTTAGCATTTTGAAATCAAAGATAAGTAGACTATCTCTCCATAAAAGATCTGAGTGTTAATTTTATAATCTCTGTGAAACATCTACTAGAGAAAGAAAAGGCATCATGATTTTTAAAAACATTATCCAAAAATCAAGCTGCGATGCAGCAGTTTGCAAGGGTGCCCCACTGGTTTTGATGACTTCAGACCTGCCCCAATAGCTAAACTTTATGACCATAAGGGTGAGGATGAACTTTGACTATGACCTAGATCTGCAATTCACAAGTGTTTTCATACAGCTGCAATAATATTCCAGAAAATGTAATTGGCCTTTTACTTCATTCACTTTTGCAAATGAAAATAAAGCTACTGTGAGAGCAGATCTTTTGCTAAGAAAATATTTTTTTTAATATTTTTATAGCTCTGTCAACAATAAAGGAGTCTCACAGTCTAAAGTCTTTCTCTAAACCTTTTTAATGGAAAAAACTTCATAGAAAATATCCTTTTACTTTTTTAATAACATATAACTATATACATGATTAAAAGCTGTAACAAAAAGCTGCAGGGACTGGAAAAATGTTTTGTTGGATCCATGCAGATGGTATATCTAAAAAAAGGATTTCACAAATCCATGTACATCAAATGGAGCTGCAGTGACAGGGTTGAAAAAATGGCAACTCTATATTATTTACCTGAATGTACTGGGAATAAAGCACAGACATACAAAATACACGAAAAGAATACAAAAGAGTACATGGTGTAAATGCTGTAAGCACAGGAAGTTTCTTTTTAAGTAAATAGGAGAAAAGAAGTAAAATCTCCTTTTCCACACTTTATATTGTGGTTTAAAAGATAACTAATCTCTTACTTGCTGTACTTTGTTTTTCTTCACTCTGATATAAACTACAGTAGAAGTATGTGGCATTTTAATTTAACAACTCAGGAATACTTTGATTTATCTCCATGTCTGTGAATGTACTGTCAGTTCTGAATAACGACATGTATACATATTGTTTAAAAACACATACACAGTTTGACATGAGTTACAGAATATTGAGGGCCACCACACTACAAAGTGCTGGAGACTCTTGTTCTGATCCAGCAGTATGTTAGAGGACACATACAACTTAAAATCTAAGAGGAATTCCTCAGAGACTAAAGGAAGTTAAGAACATGCAGAAGTTATTTTCTGATCAGGGCTGAAGTTTTCAGCAGTTCATAGCATAGACTCTGCAGCAAGGAAAACTTACACTGAGGCTGTAATTCTGTCCTTACACCCCAGATCATGTAGCTACACTGTGTGGATGATTTACTGTACTTCTAAAATAGATTTTCTTAATTCTAAGTTAAAACATAAAATGAAACCTCTTTTTAAAAAAATCTGAGGAATTGATGAGCTCTACAGCTGGAAAAAGAAAGAGATAGTGTTTAGTTTGTCAGTGATAGATTTGAAGAGATTCTGTAGGCAGCAGGTGACAGGCTTTAAACACCTCACTACTGAAAGAACTTGCTCATACTTTTGTCCTGGGCCAAAAAAACCCAAACATAATTGAAAACTCAGTACCAGTCAGTAACATCACCTGAGGTGCACAAGCATGGTGAGGATGGCAAGACATCATTTAGTAAAAGCTGTAACAAGTACTTAATGATTCCCAGAGTAATCACAGGCAGTTTAATAGCAGACAAATAAATGGAGCCTGTGCGTGCATATATTTGTTTAAAAAAAGAAAAAAGGTGAAAGCAACAACAGTAACAACAACAACAACAACAACAACAAAACTAGACAAGCAGTGAAAGCTAAAATATTCTGTGAAGCCTTGGAATCTGTTCCTGTTCTCGTTAACACCCACCCACCCAACCTGTCTGGCCTTGCTCTTTTGGCAGGCAGGTAAAATCCGTTCAAGTTCCTGTAAGTGAAGGAGGACTTTTTGCTCATAGCAAGACATAAAGTAATTAGGAAAATAAGCTTTGAAATCCAAATTGCTGTGAGCCATGAAAGCCACATCTCACTGATAAGTATTTGGCTTTCATTGCCCGTGTAGCAGATTGATTCCCTCCCCAGTCTGACCCCTTTATGCGAGCACGCTAATTGGAAAGTTGCCACTATACCAGGTTTGGGGCCATTGCCATTCAGACTCTTTTATTTTTTAAGAATATCAATGATACTCGTTTGTGTTGTTCATTGCTAGTTTTGGGTAAAATCTGGCTTGTAGAGCCCTGATTGAAATTACAATGTCAGTACAAGGCAGGTCTGTTTGAGAAGGCAACCTGAAAGCAGTAAGACTTATTTTGTTTATTTAAGGAAGAGATAAATGTGTGTGTGCATGCATTTGCATTTAACAGTTTTATAGCTGGAACCGTTATTAAATGATGCCCAGTAGCAATTTTATCTCGTTATGATTTGTTTTATAAAGATGTAAGGATTCTCAGGAGTTTTATGAAAACATGCAGAGTTGGTTTGCATTACGTACGCAGTTATGTGCCCAGTATATATGTTGCAACATAATTTTTAAATATATATTGTGTAACACTTTTTATTCCTGAGTGCTGGTCTCCATAAGGAATAGAGAAGGTGGCATCATGTGCTCTTCTGCACAACACGGTCCTTTGTCATTTTAGGAGTTCTTCTGAGGGATCTTTATTGTCACAGTTTTAACTTCAGAATATTCTCTCAATCCACATTCACCCCTAAAGAACAAATTGCAGCATCAGCTTATACCAGGTATTGTTGATCGAACAAAAATTTGCAAAGTGATTTCTTGATAAAGTTAAGATATAACCCCAAATTGCAGTTCAGTTTAGGTCAGAAGAACAATGGATGACTTCAGAATTTGATAAGAACAGACAGAACATTAAACCCAGAAATACTCACTGTCTGTTGATGGAGCTTTTGGGTGTGAATTGATGTCCTCTGTCCTTCCTAGTCCTTGAAAATGTCCAAACACCAAGACCTACCCCACTGGCCAGTGAAAGTATTGTTTATATTTGCACTCAGGAAAGGGAAGTCCAACCTGAGCTCAATGAAAAATGAACTACTCACAAGCATGGATAAAGATGAACTTGACTCCTAACCCACTGATCTTTTCTCCCTAACAAAACTCCTAGAAATCACCATTTGCGCATAATGTGGAAGACGGTTCAGCTTGCTGAGATTCCCTGCAGAATTCCTCGTTTTGTCCTGGCACAGGACCTTGCATAAGATCCTCCATACTGCCAGAAACCAGGCACTTTCTAGGTCCCAGTCATCTGACATAGAGCTCTAAGGAGTACAGGTTCTGCTTTGGAGAGACTATGCTTAAAATTGGGTGTTTCTGAATGCTATTAACATTTTATTTTAGTCAGCTGCAGCCTGGCTCATCTCTTTGGCCACTTTGGCTGAGGTTTAGAGGGGATGTTGCATGGCTTCTTGGGACTTAGGCTTATCTTCTCTGAAGTACAGGTATTTCCATTGTCCTGTGCCTATTTTGAGTAATGGAGAAGTCTCTTTATGTCATTAGTTAAGTTATAATATGTCTTCCTGATGCTGTGTATGCAAAGCAAACACTGTCCCCCACCTTGGAACAGGTACAGTCCAAGACTGGAAGTAGAATATCTTTTCCATATTAACTCAATGAAGATTTTTTTTGCAGGAACTCTTACAACCATTTGTTTCTTGGTTGAATTTTTATCCCCACCCCTAAGACACACACGATATTGCTCTATTACTTATATTAAAATGTAGAACATGCTGGCATGGATATGATATTAGCATGTTTACTATTTGACACTGCCTCCCCTCTGGATTCTCCTGTGCAGGACTTAATGCCAACTGAACCATAAAGAATATTTCAGAGGAATTCCTCAGAACCTCCTTCTAATGAGTATTTCAGAATGGAGTGAGAGGCCACTGTTCAAGGCAATTAAACCCCTCTGCAGGCCCCCAGTGTTGCGTAACCCATTTTGTATTTACTTCTACACTGCAGATTTTACACAAAATACAACATTGGGGTGAAACTCCTGTAACCTTCCTTGGAAAGTTAATTCGTTTGAGCAGAAATACCAGTATTTACCAGCCAATTTCACTTCATCTGCAGTTTTGAAAGCTGATGTGCCTGTTGGCTTGGTAAGCCTTATATGTGATATAGTGGTCAGTATTTAAGGCATACAGCAGGCTGATGATTCAGTAGGCAGTTTTAAGATTTACCTGAGTCTAAGTACCTGCAAGCAAATATTAGTGAAGTCTTTTTACATGTGAAAGGTTCCCATTGTTCTGGACCACACCCAGCTTTCAGTAGAAAGTGGTAGATTTGTCTCCAAAGAATGACTAAAACTTTCAGCTATTTATCAGAAGCATTTCCTTAGGGCTCAGTGGAAGCTGTCATCAGGAGCTGCTTGGAGCCCAATAACTAATGCTGGTAAGTGTGGAAGTTTCTGGATTCAGCAGGGCTGCTGTGTAGCTCCAGACACCCATTGGACACATTTTTGGAAGCCAATAGATAACCCAGCTGACAGCAGGCAGTGACTTTATATTTGTTCCAAATGCCACTTGATCTCTCATCTTGGTCTGCCCAACAAAAATAGAGACATTTATTGTCTGTTTCTTCAGCTCATGGCTTGAGGGCTTTACACGTTTGTTTTCTGGTCAATAGTTTGGAAATGGACAATTGTGATGAATTCTAAGGCAAGTGTTTTTCAAAAGTTAAAAAACTTCACTTGCTGAATAGGAAGATGGGTTATGCCAGACATTCAGAGCAGAAAAGTCAGTGTATGTTCAATTAAAGGGCACAATTGTCCCCCCAGCCTAATGCAGGGAGCAAAACCATCCTGTCCTATGACCACTCTGGGTCTTCTGGGATTGCAGTTCGGTATCAGAGTGAGAACAAAGGTTGTGTCTGTGAAAAGGAAGGAGCCCATGGGTCAAACCTGCAGGGTGCTGTCCCTTGGTTGTGTAGGTGTGAGGGAAGGGGAATAAAATGCTTTTTAAGAAGAAATATTACATATTCTCTTCCCTCCCTCAGTCCAAGAGAGAAAAAAGATAAGGGAAAGAATTACAACTCCAAGCCATTCTCCTGCTTGCACTTGTTTTTTGGAATGCAGGTGTGCACTGTTGTATCTCAGAGCTATCCAGACAATAACAATTCTTATGACATTAAAGGAGAGTTCTGAAGTAGAATGGCACTTCCTTCCCTTGAAGATATTTGGACAGAGGCCAGAATTTTGAGGAGCTCTAGTATAAAATGGCCCCATGTGGCTATCTCGGGTGAATCACCCAATTTTTAGTTACAGGAGAAGCTTTAAAGAAATGTGAATGGAAAAAACCCCAAATCCATGTCTTCCAGACCCCTTCAAGGAGATAAGAATATTGTAAGCTGTCTTAATGCAATCAGAAATCACTTGTATTGTGTACACAAGTTCTGGTTCTCCACCGGGATGCACATACCCTGCTACATTTTGTGGGAGTGTAAAATGAGTATAACAGTTCTCAGCTTTGGGTTGATTTTCTGTCCCTGTGGGATGAAAACCTGTGAATTTAAATGCAGGACCAAAACAAGTCCCAGATAATGCAGTGCTGGCACAGACAGCACAGTGGCCCTGTTATGATCTGGCTGTAACATGGTGTCACCTTAGCAATGACACGTTTATGTATAGACACTTTTTCTTCTTTTTCTTTAACTGCCCAACTCAACATTATTTATGCTGTAGAATGTATCCCTTAAAAACAAGAATGTAGGAAACTGGCATTTTAATAAAAAGTATGCAGGTATTAATGCAGGGTGGAGGAGGTGAATTAGAAGGTGATATCTGATCAAAGAGGTTCTGAAAGGAGTAGAATAATTACTTATAGGAAGGTTTGCAGGCATCTTTGTTAGATGGAGATTACTGCCGTTCCAAATATTTATTGTTTATGATGAATACTTTCAAAGCTGTAGTGGGAATCAAGTGTGCAATTAGCATAGATTTTTCCATGAGAGCTGGGGTGCTGCCTGGGTTTCCCCCCTTTCAAGGGCTCTGCAACATTGATATGTGAATATTTTGCTTGCACAGTTTAACCTCCCTGGAGTCAGTGGGGTCACCCCTGGGTGTCAAGTTACTCATGTGCTCTATCGAGCTTAGTAGTTTTAGAATATTTTCACAGTGATAAGAGTTAGATGACCTGACATATTTATGCCAGTGTGAGATCACCTCATAACTCATGAATGTGAATAGTATGAATGTGTTATTCAAAGTACTCCCTAACGAGGGAAAATACTTCAGACTACATAGAGCTTATTTTATAGATCAAGTTGTATACTTCAACATATTTAAAGTTTTAAAGAGTTTGACCTTACTTCAGTTTTACTGCTGAGTTTGCCATTAGCCATAAGCTATTTTGAAAACTTAGGTGAGACATATCTGGTACACATGCCTCCTGCACAGAAATTAATTGAATCCTTGGTATGTAACCAATCTGGGGCTGATGCAATTGCTAAACTTCCTTGTGATTGTAATGCGAATGAGAAGCTGGTAATACTTTAAATTAGGTACATGGGGCAATATTTGAGTGTGGAGCTCTGTTTTAATATATTTGGCACTTAGTTCTAAATGAAATAAGGAAGACAGAAAGCTTTATAATGACAAGTGGTTTTCTTCAAAGGTATGTAAACACATTTGTTTCCTTCTCTATGCCTGATTTCATTGTTTAAAAATCTGCAACCTGATAACTTTTTTATAAAATTCAAATGCACATATATTAATAAATATAGTGAAAACTGAAGAAACTAAAGACTAGCAAGAGAGGCATAATACGTGGCAAAACAACTCTGAAATAAGTACACCAAAGGTCACCTTATGTTATGTCCTGATCTCAGGCTGGAATATTTCTGGGTCTTAATTTGCATGGAAGCATGCACTAATTTTTATTAAGTTGTAGAGTTGAAAACAATTTAGGAAACAGCAGTGTAATACTTACATCTCTCTTCCATTGCCAGACATTTTGAATCCTCCAAAAGGACTTTGGGCATTTAAGGCATTGTAGCAATTTATCCTGTAACAGGAAGAGGCATTAAGTCCAGCTGCACTGCCAGAGAGACCTTTGGATAACTCAGAGAGGCTGAAACTTGTGGAGCTAAGGACACTCTATACCTCTTTGTAATAACAAACTTGTTTTATGTTGAAAAGAAATGAAGGATTTATGCTACAGAAACAACATTCTGCTTCATACTCCTAAGGAGAATTGAATTTGACCTGTGAGGCCTGGAGGAGAGCACCATACCTTGGACACAGCTTTAGTAATGATCTGTTAATCTGCTGCCAAACCTCAGTGCCAGTTTATAACAAAGAGCTGTTAGATTTGAGTTTGCCCTTTTTCTCCCTAATTTCTTGCAGGTCTTTAGTTTACTCAGGTTTGACACATTAAATTGCGAGCTACTAAACTCTAGAGTTGGCATTACCTATTCCTAAAGACTGGGGAGGAGGTGTCCCCTCAGTTCCTTAATGTTGTGGAAAGCACACAATCCTTTGTGCCTTTAGTAGAAACCTCCCAGGATCCGTGTGCTCCCCAGAAAGGATCGTTAATCCCGTTTGTGTTCAGTAAAGCCGCTCGGCAGTGGCTGCCGTGCTCCTGGGGAGCAAGGCGCTCTCCAGCTCCAGGAGCATTCCCCGGCAGTGACAGCACAGCCCCTCCCCACTGCTGTTCCATGGTTTGGCCAGAGATCCACCACTATGGGCTGCATAAATATTCTTAACAAAGGGTGCAAAACTGAAGGGAAATGATGGCAGTGAGTCAAACTCTTTATCTTCAAGAGCGAGAGTGGGATAACTTCTGCTTACCAGACTGTCCCAGCCTGCATTGCTGAGGAGACTGTCAGAGCCTTGTTTATGTCATTTGTAAAGACAGCAGCTACCAGCCCAAAATCAGAATTGTTTGCTCTCTCTATAACTTCATCCATAGTTTTAAATCTCAGTATTTCTTGAACAGGCCCAAAAATCTGCAACAAAGATTAATAATTAATAAACCAGCCCCCTCAGACACATTTTATTCTTGTTTTATTCTGCTTTCTTTATTATCTTCTCTCTCCTATTATACTCTTTAAAATTTCCCACAGTGAAATCTAGTGATAAGTAGTGATAGTATCTGTCTATAAAACTGCATGAATTTCCCAAAGCAGGTGCCTCAGGGGAACTTGTCCATTCTACCCATATCTCCTCATTGATATCTGAGACCTTACAGTCAGCGACAAAAATTGAGCTTCCTTACCCAGCTGTCACCTGCTGTGTGCATAAGGAGTTCTAAAAAGATTTATTTTTTTTAATATAGTCGTAATTTTCACTCTGAAGCTTTTGTCTTAGGAATTAACAAAGAAAAAAAGTAGTATTTAGGATATCTAAAAGGATCTTGCCCACACGTGTGAATACCTCCTCCTTGGCAATCCGCATGTCATCTGTTACATTGGAAAACACTGTAGGTTCAATGAAGAATCCCTTTCTTCCCAGCCCCTTTCCCCCACATTCAAGTTTTGCTCCTTCAGTGATGCCACTTTGAATCAGTTCCAAGATCTTGTTGTATTGTTTTTTATCAATCTGAAAGAAAAAAGAAGCTTTTTGATGTGCAGACCATGACACTTGACAATAGAGTCCAAATAGGTGTTTTTAGTCATGTTCCAGTGAGTCAGTTCCTGCTTCCATTCACTGCTTTTTGAACTGCAGATGCCAAAGATCTACAAGCAGGTGCTGACTGTAACCTCAGACTCAGACTTCTTAAGATGTGTCACCTTATGTTTGTGATTAACCCATGCTCTTGCTAAACAATCTAGTTTACAAGAACAAAAAAAGTAGATCATTAGTTTTTGTCCCAGATTAACTTCCTGAAAATGTTGTAAGCCTAGCTGGTTATTAGTGGCAGGAACATTTTCTGAAGACTTATTTCTGATTATGCCCATCTTTTGCTTTCAATTCCTGTATCTCCAAGCACAGTTATGGTTGTAGACAGTTCTTTACAGTTAAGTGCTCACAGAGACTTTTGAGAGCTTCTCACAGTTTACTGCTGTGTTTTGGGGGCTGAAGATCTAAATCTTGCTCTTAAAACTGGGAGGCAAACATTGATATTTAAACTGAGATTTTTTTTATTTAACAAGAAACGCCTCAGAGCTGCACAGTTTATTTACTCCTTTAGAATTTTAATCTTGAAAGTATGTATTGTGTCAACTACCCTGGACCTTGAGTGAGTATGCACTGACTGACCTCTGCCTTAGTGGAGTTTAAATACTTCAGGCACCTCCTGGGCTGTAGAGCCAAAGCCCTGCTCCTTTACCTGTGGACCTTGTTCTGTAGTTGGGTCAAAAGGACTCCCCACAACTCTTCTCTTTGCACGTTCCACACTTCTTCTAACAAACTCTTCGTAGATTGATTCTTCCACGTAAATCCGTGAGCCTGCAGTGCAGCATTGACCTTGATTGAAGAAGACTCCTTGGTGAGCTTGTTCCACAGCGTAGTCCACTGGAAAACCAAGACAGCACATGTTGCACTGGAACACCGGGGGCAAATCTGCCTTTGCTCCAGTGTTGTGTGTATTACATGGTGCCACATTTGTGAAACTTCAGTAGTAGGATTTGTTTAAATAAAACTAAATCAAAACATCCTATAGTTGTGTCAGGTCATAAATGAGGATGATTCCCACTGGAGAAATTAAGATAGTGCTTTAGCAGTCCATAGGAGTAGGACATGCAAGAACAACTTCACCAGTGTCTTATATCCAGCAAAATGTCCTTTACCAAGTAAAACTCTTAAGGGAACCTCAGAAGCAGAATGTGCCCCACATAAATAAATTTGACTGGGTCACTATAGGAGAGGAAAATTTGTCTGTAATCCCAAGCTGGCACTGGGTTTAAAAATTCATGTGTGAGAATTACAGCAAACCAAATATGTGGGAGAATGCAGATGACTGGGTAAGGCTTTAAAATTACAGATCTGTTATAGAACAATCAACCTTCGATTTCTGCTCTGGCTTCCTTGGAGCACAACTAACACATTCTGTCCAAGCAGGAGAGAGGATCTGGTCATATTTCATAGACATTCAAGGCCACATTCTTACATTGGGTGTAATAACTGACTAGACAAGAATAATGAATTCATCCCTAAACAGTGATGCCCTGCAGCACTGTAGTACCTCTGTTACCAGCTGTAGCACTTTGGAACATTGCTTAAAGTATAATCTTTTATGGACTAAACAAAACAACAGTGCTTTACTTTAGCACATTCTAGACAGCTCTTAACAGAAATGTCTTTTTGTGCCCTCAGTGTGGTCTTTAGAAAAATTATATGGGGTGTTCCCTGGACCACATTCAAATTTTCCCTGGCAGCTCCATGGAGATTGAAAGCACCAGTGGATAGCTGTGATTAACTAATGTTTCTTCCTCTATTGTTAACAGTTTTTCACTATGAGGGGCTCTAACCATTCTTCTCTGTTTTTTTCATGCACTAAACCTTCAACAGCTTTATCATGCTTTCTGCTAACTTTTGGCACAGAGTGTTCCTCAAGCAGAACAAACAGCTCCTTTGGAATGGTGAGCCAATTGCTGTTTTAAAATAATCAGAGCTTTGAAGTTTAAATCTTGAGCCAAGTGCTGGAGGTTGTAATTGTGGGAAGACCAGAGAGCAGTTGTCCTTCCCCCATGAAAGGTCATAACACAGACCTGTTCCTGGCACGTGTCACTCTACTAGAAATGTTTAGGTGATCAAGTCTGAGATAGCAGGTGAGGGACATTTGAGGTGTGGTGGTAGCTGGTGGGAGGTGGAGATGAGTAACTGGGGTAGAAGGCTGTAATATCTGTGTCTGGCTCCAGCTGTCAAGAGCTTTTTTAGCTTACCAGGATGACTATGGCTGAAATTTCAATCCTGAACTTGGTAAAGCATTTCTAGGTAGAAAAGCTGCTGGAAGTTGTCAAGCTTTCCCTAGTTTTTCAGATATTGATAAGTTTTGGAAATGGATACAGGATTGTAACCATCTCTTGTAATTCATGCCATTCAAAATCATTCTATTCGCTCCCCCATTTAAATTAGAAAACCAAATTCTTACGTATCTATTGGGGTTGCAAAGTTCTCAAAAAGGGCATTGAGTACATTGTGCCTGCACCCAGCCTGAAACAAGAGCTGAGAGCAAGGTGTGAACCATCTCATTCATCTTAAGGGGGTGTTAACTTCAAAACCTCCTGCTGACAGTTTAGATATCAACATTGTAACTATTTCGTTGCTGATAATTTAAGCAGAAACTTCCAGTTTGTGTTTATATCCTATCCTAAACAGCTGTCCTGTACCTTCTCAGGTGCCAGAAATCTCAGCTGCACAACATCATACATCTGCCAAAATTTTCAGCTCCCTGCTGACAGTGGCAGTGAGAATATTTCAGTACACAATTCTTTAGTTGTGAAAATTTTAAAAATGGAATAATCTCCCTTTACAGCTACTTAACAAAGGAATACTGCACTGACTAGATTAACAAGTCAAGTGTACATAAAAGTCCTCCCTTTATAATTGCTTTGAAACAAAAAAATCACATAATTTCCAGATTTAAAGCACTAAATTACCTTGCTGCAGAGCATAGGATGGCAAATGTGTGCGGGACTAGGACTGTGAAAAAGACCATGTCTATATGCTTGGTTATAACCTTTTTCTGCTTTCTTGTTGACTATGAATCTGTGGGTTCAAAATTGTATTTTTATAAAAGATAGGACACCTTAGGTTGCTTCTGTAAGACTGAAAAATGCCATTAGATACAGCTGTATTTCTTCACTTCACTTTGTATGAAAGATATGCCCTAAAATTAATTTTAAAAAAAAGGAAAAAGACATCATACAAACATGTTTTTAGCAAAAATATGGAAGTGCTGACTTACAATCAGCATCTGCGAAAATAATGTTTGGGCTTTTCCCACCCAGCTCCAGTGTAACTCTCTTCAAATTACTCCTTCCAGCTGCTTCTTGGATCAGCTTCCCAACCTGAAAGGAAATGGAGACACATTTTACAGGGAATGTAGTCATACAGTTCATTTTAACAGCCAAGGTTGGCTATCAGTAGAGCAGAGCTTTAAATAATCCAGCAGGTTCTTCGTTCCAAACATATTCTCATCAGTAGTGGACAGCTTTCCTTTTTTTTTTTTTCCTTGAAACAGAGAGAGGATAAGACATAGCACTAAGTTTGTGTACCATTCATCCCTATGCAGCTATGCTAAAATGGCTTGGGGCTTTCTTTTAGGGCATTTTAGGAGGGCTGAATTAGAAATTTGAAACGGATGTAACTAGAATTACTTCCATCCAAACCACTGACATGTTCACAAAACTTAATACATCAAATTCTGATGAAATCATCGTCCTCCTCTGCAGGATTAACAGCACAGAGCAGAATACCAAGCAGGGCAAGAAGTTACAAAAGCACCATCCCAGACCTGACTCACAGCTGCACCATAGATAATCTTAATATGGGTTGAGGAGGTCAAAATCAGCTCCAAAATGTCTTTGTAGATTGTGGGGTCAGCTGGAGCAGTCACAAATTGCAGATTTCACCAATGAACATGAGATTAAATGGAGTAGCAATCTGACAGCTACAAATTTGACGTTGTTCCACCTCAGTACAGTTGGAGGGGCAGCTGTGCTCCCTGGAAATTCTCCTCTCCCTGCATCAACAAATCCAAAACAGATCAGGTTTTATATGGTTGCAGTGTAACTATGCCCATTTTGCAGCTAAGGAAGTAATCACAGGTAGATTTAGGCTCCTGCATGGTAAAACACAGGATTAAAAGTACCTCTTGAATATTGAGAAGCCTAAGAACCTTGGTAAGTGCTTTATTTTAACTGGGACATGTTTTAATGCCACACAGAAAGTTAGAGGTGAAGTGAGATGGGAGTGAGTCCAGAGCTGGGCTTTTTTCTCCATATAGTACTCTGGTCTCTCTATCTGTTTTCTATTTCTAAGGCTATGTGAGATTCCCCGCAGCAAGGGGTTAATGGATGAGAAGCTGAACTTAGAGAATTGAAGGCAGTTTGCTAGAGAAAGTTAAGTCAGCACTGGAGTAATCAGAAAGCAAATGAAACAGAAACCAGGGCCCCCAAAGAAAAAAAAAAAACAAAGGAAGAACCCCACAGGATAATGAAGGAATTGTGAACCACTTCATGTACCTTTGTGATTAACTGTTTATCTGGTGATACCACAGTTGAGTGTGACTGAGGTTTTTTCTTTAAAAAAAAAAAGAAAAAGCTTTTCTTTACCCCTGTATTGATGGAATGGGGTGTTGACATTATCATGAAATTCCTTGCATATCCCCTTAATTGGAGCTGATTTTATTGCTATGTTTGACTGACAGCCAGAAGTGAACCTGAAAAAAAAGGATCATTTCTGCCTTCCACCCCCACCACATACATCGAACACGTCATCTGGAAATTCCAGCCTCTCAAACTGTGCTGAAAATGTACACTGGAAACCAGAGTTCTGTGTTTATAGCCCGTGCCAGCCAATGCCATTCACACCCTCATTGCTTTGAACCTCCCTCTCTCAAAGAACAACAACCAGCTATTTCCTCTCAAAAATTCACAAAGAGCAGGACAGACCAAGGAAGCCAGAGCAATGTGCCCAGCCCTCATTTCTCTGCCTTCCATTCTGCTTTAATGTCAAAACACTTTTCTACATGTAGAGATTTTGAAAGGATTCCAAGAGACAAACAAGAGGCAAACAAGAGATTGACAAGTATGCAAGTCCAAGTATAGTGTATATGGCAAATATTAAAGTTCAGAGGGCTTTGAGACAGTGGTGTTAATTTGGAAAAGTGTAATCTGAAGTATTTTTAATACAGGGAAGTTGTTGTCAAGTTTCCAAATAAAAACTTAATAGAAAGCTTCACTGTGTCTTTCCTGTTAGAGATCAGTGTAGACATCAGGATGCGGGGGCTCATGCTGCTCAGCATTTTTGTTCACTGTGCTCCCATTGTGTCCTGTGCACTTACAAGTTGAGAAAAGTCTTAGGGAAGGCACCAGCACCGTGGTTATTCAGTGACAAAGGCGGCCTTTTGTGACTGACCCTCTCTTTACGGAGAAAGACAGCATGAAAGGGATAAGTGATAGTGTTGCAATCTGACGGGCTTTCAGGACACGCTTCCCGCGGTGTCTCTCAGCTCTATCCCTGAGCTCCCAATAGGCAGCACAGCCCGGAGAGGGAACGCTGGAAGAGAGGACTCCCCCACAGATAATGGAGCTGTGATTATTCAGCAGGAATGTTGGCAGAGAAAGCCCTGACTCCCCATCCTTGTTTTGAATAGGCTTCAAGATTGATATCAGGAGTATCCCCGGATAGCTTGTGAAGTACCATAACCTTGTAAGCTGCATGGAGGGTGAGGCAGATGTAATTTGGTCCATCTCAGAGAAAACAATTTGTTATGCAGACCAACAACAACAAAGATTTAAAAAGTAGTTTGAGGCACTCCTGTGCAACAAAGCTGTTTGAAGGATAGTCCTGGAAGGGTCTGTTTCTGGCTTGTCAATGGTGTGATGTTGGACAGTGAGAATGTATCATGATCTAAAACATTTGATTGTTGTTTATTTATGCCTTCTTTATATGAAAGTTAATGTCTCTTTCAAGAGAAAGCTTAAGAAGTTGCATTTTAAATACTTTGTGCAGAAATCAATAAACATTTGTTGTCTTTCATATTCTCTTAATTTTCTGTTTTCAGACAGAAGTCTGTATTTCTAAAGGACACAGGCGGGTTTGCCTGTTACTGTTAAAGCACTCCAAGTCTCATGAGTCAAAAGCAAACCTCCAGGGTTTGTGGTACTTCCTCTTCAGCTCTGTCATTCAGAATGTCTGGGTTCTCCTTTGCTCTGAACTTTCCTTTGCTCACAGATGAACAGTAAATCATCAGGGAACACCTGAATATAGGGGAACTGCAGTCTAGCTGAACAGCAGGTCATTTTCTTGACACTGCCACAGACAAGACAGTGAAGGGAAGAACTGCACAGGGAGATGTATAGATTAAAAGATTCCATGAATAGTGCAAAATTTGACAGAGGAGATATACATCATCAGTTAGGCATTTTAAATAATACCCTGTATACCTTTCTTGGGATATTGAGAGAATATCTGAAGAACAGTAGTGGTTTAAATTACAAGAGATCGATTAAGTTTTGGGGAGATGGTGTGGCCAGACAGAAATTTTCAATGTTTTCTGGAAGTACAGTTTCCTCTCTCCAGCTATTGAGACACTGGATGTCAGTGTTCTGGCAAAACCCTCAAACCCATGCTGCTGCTCACTCAGTCTGCCTTATTTTTTGTGAATTCCCGATTATATGCAAAATTATTCTGAGATGCATTTTAGAACCTCATGACATTTTCAGGGTGTGTCTCCTGCAAGGACAAGTAAATTTGAAATAACTGGCACAAAGAAGAGCAGCTTTATTTTGCAATGCCCTGTGTGAGGAGCAGCCCTGAAAAGAGCATGCTGAATAGTGCAGCACAAGTGAAAAGGCAATCCCAAACATAAATTCCTGGAGAGAATCCTAAGCTATAAATGGCTCCTTTGTTCCTAATAAGTCCTGGCCCTGTAGAAGTCTGTGGCTAAACTCTTAGTAAGGTTGATAGGACTGATACACCATCCTATTTGTGATTCCTTTTGACATGCATCTTTTGTAGGCAAAGAACCACAACAATTGCCCAGGGACAGCTTCCTAAACGTTACCAAAAACACGAAGGAAAAGGGAAACAACTTCCTCTCATTCACGAGGCACAAGTTGTCCAAGATAGGATCCAGAGGATCAGGAATGAATGCTAATGTAGCCTCCCTAAATCCTTACACAGGGCATGTGTGTAGCACCATAAGCTCACAGACTTCTCAGAACAGGTCAGATCACTTTTAGGATCCTTATTGCTGAAGTAGAAAATGCCAGGTTGCAATTCTTCATGAAGCCTAAAACCAGCAAGAGATTGTGTGATCCAGGAGAGCTCACACAACTCACAGCCTGTGCAGTAGGAAGACATTCTGTCTACATCATGCTTTGGGACATTCATCTCACTTTGGAAATGAAAGGAGAATCCTGCTGAGTAAATTAGAATCAGTGGTAATACAGCTGTTAGCTACAAACATTTGTTTGGCATGAATCAATCTCAACTCTCCCGTAGTTTGCTTTGATGGTCTCTCTAGTATCTTGTTGACTAATGATGAGATCATGGTTTGTTAATCTAAGTGCATAAAGAAAACATTCTGCCAAGCAAAATGCAGACTCTTTTGCTGGGGTTTATTGCAGTTGTTTATAGACCTTTTGTTTACACAGGCATCCAAACCAATTTGTTGGATATTTATTTGGGTTACTCTACAGAACTGCCTGAACACAGACCTGAATCCTATCTTAAATCTGTCTGCATTTTAATGGGTCGTAGTTTGAACAAAGTGGAAACCAGCCACTTAGGATACATTTCTTGTTGGCCAGAACTTCAAATGTTTTGTGTGCTATCTATAATTTTCATCTTGAGAGCATTTAACAACTGGAGGGAGTTGTAAGCCACTCTGATTTGGAGGTTACACATTTGGTTTTAAACAGAAGTTATTAGAACTCATTAAACTTCTGCAACAATCAAAATACAATTTTTATCCCAGGCAGGGCTTTAAATCTGCATTTTAAAAAATTTATAACTTCTTACTCTCCATAATCGTCTCTGATTTTAAACCCAGAACATACTGCCCTCAACTATTCCCTGTGCACCAGGAACTTATGGGTACACCATCCCCACCCACAGTTCCAGTTCAGATGGAGCACACAGGTACCAACTTGGGCAGGCAGCCCACAGCAGGAAAGTGGCTGTATTTGCAAAGTCTGAACTGAGATCACAGATTGGAATGGAAAAAAAGGCAAATTAAGAGTAAACCTGCTTCTGATGGCTGCTTTTCTCTAATATTTGAAGGCCTCTCACCTTTTTTGCATAGCAGAAGTTCTTTCAGAGAATAAGAAAGTAATATGAAGAAATTCTTTGTATTTTTGGTGTGTGTAAGAATTGTCCCCTCATCAGCATTTCTCTTGGAAATACATAAAGCCCACTTTTATTTCACAGTAGAGACTTGTAGAATGTCTCCTGTACTTCTGAGCACTGCAGCTTAACAGCAGACACCTGGGAATGCCAGACATCCTGAGTTTGGATCTGTTCTTAAACTCAGAAATTGTAAATTAGTAGTTTTAATTAAATAGTTGCTAATAATTTTTTAAAGGAACTCATAGAAGAATATGTGGAACAGTGAAGAAGCTGAGGCAGAGAGGGGCAGTGCAAAAGGAAAAGGCACGTACAGCAAACAGTGGGGATAGTGGGACATAGCTGAGCTTTACAGTACCTCCCCCATGCTCCCAGTGAGTGGGAGTTTCACCCTGCAGCTCAGGACCAGAAGGATCAAGGAGAAATTCAGTAAGATGTAATGAGATATGTAAGTTGATTATGGACTTTCAAGGAAAGGTAGAAAAAGGATAGGAGCAACTGTTAACATGGTCATATTGGCTGGAAGAAAGTTTGGTTATGGCAGTTTAAATTTCATGTGATTGTGGAAGATGAGGAAAAAATGTGTCAGTGAAGCCTGAGAGGAGATTGCTGTAATTAAGGAGGATCCTGGATTAGCCCTGCTTCACTAAAACCAACACAGTAAAAGTAAACATTTTGGTTAAAATGCCCATACCAAACAAGCTGCTGAAGAGTGAACCGAAGCAATCAGAGAAGCCAAAAAAGCTACTGGAATGTAAGGAGGCACAGTATTTTAGGTGGTCTTTCATTACTCAGTATGATTTTATTTCTTTTACTGTGACAGTTGTTAGAGTGAAATCCATAGCCTGCCAGGTGTTTGCAGAACCCTTTTCCTTTCTAAGGAGTTGTGGAGGGAAGAGTTTGAGATCCATGTACTATGGAATTGAGAGAGGAAGATGATCCATAGGAGGGTGTTTCATAAGAAGCAGATAGGCTGAGGGATGAAAGAGTTGGCAGACTATTATTTTAACGTGTTCAAGCTAACCCATAAAAGGAGGGGCGGCAGGAAAGATGGAGAGAAGTGAAATCAAACAGTAGTGGCACCAGAGAAAAAGAGCTCCTTTTGCTTTTTTATGTATTATTTTGTGGGATAGTGTGTGAAAAGTAAATAGCAGTACTTCAAAAAAATTCAGAGCACCTGAGAATCTAAAAACCAATGAAGAGAGTGCACACTGGATAGCTCTAAACTAGAAATCAGAAGTTGGAAGCTCTAAACTAGAAATCAGAATCAGAAGTTCTAAACTAGAAAGCAGAAGTTGAAAGTCATTTCTGTGTTGTCATTGCTTGGGCACAGACTTGCAGGAGTGTCATCAGGAGTGTCAAGAGGTGCTGGACTAATGCACGGGTGCCAAGGCTATTGGCATGTGGAGTACAAGTGTCCCCCTGCACCTCTGGGCTCATGAAGTCAGGAAGTCATTGATTGTCAGAAGCTGTGAGGCTGTAGCAAGGAAAGGATCACTCTACACATGCTCTCTTCTTCTGTGAGCATCTGTTCTGGTCATGTTGCAAGATAAGGTGCGAGGTTGGAGGGCTCTAGTGTGCCTGTGTCAGGCTTTATTGGGTTAAGGTTGTGAACTTGGCCTTTTGGCTCCTATTTCTATGGATTGGGTTCTACAAATATTGGAACACAGCATTCAATTATTTTTTTTTGGAGGAGCAGCCTGCCTTTCAAGAATACTGCAGGAAAAAGATAATAACAGCACATTTTTGTGATTTTTACAGGCAAATGAGGAGTTTTCATTAGCTGTAAGTATACTTCAAAGATAAAGAACTTATATGAAAGAACTTTGTAGTGAAAACTTGAGAAAAACCTGTGCTCCAGTATCTCAGCTTGAAGATCTCTGCATTTGTACTGGTAGGTTTTATCATTAACTTGCCCATCATGAAGTGCCTTAACTAGCACATGGATGGAATGGAGGAATGGAGTTAATCCGTGGTGTTTATACACCTAATGGCTTTCGGAAATCCCCATCACTGGAGTGTACAGTTGACATGCTTCAGACAAGTACCAGAGAGACAAAATATTTCCATTATTATTTCACTAGAAATTGAAATCTCCTTTGGAGGAGTCAGAGACTATAGTCCGGCTCATATCAGAACATAGTATTTAAAATGTTACAATGTTGACTTGCTGTTACAAAAATTCAGTGTTACAGGAAATCAGAAACAATATGGAATAGTTTACACTAACTCTGCATTAAAACGATCCATCTGTTCTTGCTTTAGGTTCTTAGAGAATTGCTTTTTCATCTCTGTAATGCTTTTCACTTCCTATTAGTAAGGCTTTTAAAGGTAGGCACTGAGTTAGTATAAAACCCACAGCTTTTGAGTTTAAACGCCTATTAAAACTAAAGCTGTCTGGAACTACAATAAAAATTTATTTTGGCTACAAGAGACAACTTTGAAACCTAACCCATCTGTATTTTTCCTCTTCCAAACAGTGCAACATCCTGTATAATAGAATATTTATCTTAAACAGAGACCACATATCTTTATGAAAACAATTGTTTCAACTTAATTTATGGGGGGTAATCAGTTCATATTAAAATTTTCAATATTTCAGGATGCTAATCTTAATTGGATACAGGAGATGTAATGACTAGAGTAATTCCACAGAATAATCTGAAATCTGATGTAGCCATTGACTTAGAATGTGACCTGTGTATATTAGAATCTGAAGCTGTCATTAAAAAATCATGTACAGGCATATAGTAATTGCAAAACACCCGTGTGTGCAAATTAGGCATACGGCTGCAGCTACATTTTACTGGTAATTTAGGCTTGTGTGTGACTTGCAAACTCAATTACAGAATAATTCCACCAGAATAATTTATTTTAAATAATTGAGCTGGTCTCTGCAATTCTTGGGCCCACCAGGGAGACACCGACACATATCTAGCAGGGCTGCCTGGTCAGTGACTTTATCGACACAAATCAAAAACCAAATTGCCTCACTGTGAAGAGCAGTATCCTTGGGATGCATAAAGCCTTCCACTGCCACGAGTGGGAGTCAAACATATCAAAGAGAGACTGGATCCCTGGGGTTTAGCTCCCTCCATACAATAGTTTGTCAGATTTTGAATTGAAAAGGGCTGGGTTTAGCACTCTCTAAATATAACCAGCCCTGAAACTCCCACAGAGATTCCTTTCTGTCTGCCTTCAGACGATGAGATAAGGCCCCTTCTCCTGTGACTTCAGTCTGGAGTACCTCTGTCATCCCCACCCCAACCCTGATAACAGCCAGCTTGGCACATATTTGAGAGCAAGACGTGATGAGAGTTTTGGGAGTTAGTCTTGCTGTAGATTGCAGCCTTCATCTTCAGAGTGAGCCTCCTCTCTAACATCTGCAGCATAGACTCATAGCAAGACATTTTGGCATCCAGGAGACAGCTTACTCCCTTCACCCTCTCGCCAGCTTCTTTCCATCATTTCGGGAATCGACACCTTGGACAATCTCCTTTTCTCCCTGCATTCCTTCCTTTATAGGCCTCCTCCTCATCCTCAATACACTTGAATGCAGCATCAAAATTGAAATATATTTGCACAATTTGCTCTCTTCCTCTCCCTTTTCCCCAAGTACAGCAGGATACACAAATTATGGATGTTAAGGCAGCACTTATGTGTGCTATGATATACATGGGATGTTCTGCCTACTTGCATGTGATTCACATCCTCATAAGCCCACAGGAAATCCCAGCAATATTTTTCCAGGCATATCTCCTGTGCTGAGGTGCCGAACACAGCAGGGGCTGGAGGAAAGGAGCCATTTGTGCTTGGGAAGTCCTGTGGTACATAAGTTTAGCTGGGAAGGACAGACCACTGTTATTAAATGTAGCTCTTTTACACAGTGACAGTAAGAAATGTAGCACAAGGACTGAAATATTTATTCACATTTTATTGTAATGTATGAATCCTCTTACCTCAGTAGATCCAGTGAAAGCAATTTTATCAATGCCAACATGAGAGGCTATGGCTGCACCAACAATTGGACCAAATCCTGGCAAAATATTGACAACTCCTGGTGGAAAGCCAGCCTGTCAAAATAGGAATGAATGAAGGTATAAGCATGACTTATGAAAACTGATAGAGCACATTAAAGCAGGCATATGCTGGTAGTTCCTTCCCCACAAGGAGACGCAGACATCACTGCCCTCAATTATTCTTACCTCCTTGATGAGGGCACCCATATAGAGAGCACTGAGTGGTGTTTGTTCTGCTGGTTTAATAACCACTGTATTGCCACAGCACAGAGCTGGAGCAATCTTCCATGCAAACATCAGCAGGGGGAAGTTCCACTGTAGGGAAAAAAAAAAAGTTGATAGATGGAAAACTATTGCCGTGGTGTTTTGTTTTCAAGATGTCAAGCTGATACCTCAATTATTTCTCAGGCTGGTCCTCAACATAAATCTTTCCCAGCACAAAGCAATGATTTTTTTAAAATTACTGCCATTAAGAAAGCAGCAACAGTGACTTCTTAGTTCTTTCTCTCCTGTTCAAAGAAATACAACCCCCACCTGCAATCTCTATAAAAAAAATTCTGTTATCTGTTAATTTTTTTTAAGTCACAACCTTTTATATCATTTACTGTTTTGCTATTGGCACTTTTAATTCCCCCATGAAAATAGTTCTTGCTTCTGATACATTTGGAAAGAACTGTTTATTCATGTTGAAGCAGTTTTGGATGTAAATTTCGTGTCCCTGAATCCATCTTAAGATACAAAATTTATACTCAAAATTATATAATCCTTATTTGATGGAATTACAATAAAAAGTCGATAAATGTCAATGTTTAATCAAAGCATTTAATTTTCTTGACGACTTCGTACTGAGAAATCTATATGGAAGATGGTAAAAGAACACTAAAAAACAAGTTGAGAAATTCTTTGCTGATATAAAATTTAATATTGTCATTCATTACAACTTCACTGAGCCGCAGCAGATGATGTAGTGAATTACATTAGTTTGATGCACAAACATGCCTTGGATAAAGATAAAAGTAACGAGTCTTTTGCACCAAGGCCTAATCCTAGCAGGTTAAGTGGATAGTCCTGCTGATTTTAGTGAAAATGTCAGAGTAATAAAATAACTGTGTTTGTACAATCACTCTTAAAAATGCATACAACAGTCTCTTTTAGAAGGAGAATAGAAAATATCAGTCAGCCAGTGGCCAGAATGTGTTGCTGCCTGATGCATATCAGCTGCCACTCTCAGACATCTCTCTAGCCCCTGGCTAGCTTGAAAAAATACACAACTGTCTTTCCTTCACCGAACACCCAATTTTTTACTCCCTCTGTTGTTTATAAACTCCGGAGACAAAGTGATGTTTTAATTCCATCTCCAGTACATAAACCTGGGAGGGGAGCTGTAGGGCCAGCAGTGTGCTAACAGCCTGCGCTTCTAATGGCATTGCAAGGAGAGCTCACAGCAGTTTTATAGGGCATTATATAGCCCTGTTTATGCTACAGCACTGCCAAAGAGCACATGTTTTGATGGAAGCTGGGATGTGAAAGAGGATGAGGAGTTCAGTGTTAGACTTGCTGTTTAATTTTATTTTTGAATAATGTATTTGCTCAGGCAATGGCCAAGCACATGCAGTGGCCTGGGCTGTCCTCTGGGACTGGTAGCGTGCAGGAAACACAGAACAGATCAGCAGTAGTGTTAGAATGGATGGATGTGACAGCCTTCTTCAGGCTTTGCAGGACAAAACTGAGGGAAGAACAAACATATATGGTAGATGGCTGGGTACCCTGAACAAAGTTTTACACATCTAAACTAAATAAATCCTGCTTTTGGCATGATCCTCAGCCTGTGGCCAAGTTTCTTCAGCAGGGCTTTCAGTTAAGCTTAGTGAAACAAGCATAAGAGATGTCCGGCAACGTTGGGGTCAAATGTTGAGGTTGTCATTTAGAAAATGCTTATCCATGTGCCTGGCTGAGGAATGGGGACAGAGCTATGGAATCTTTCATTCATAAGGACCATGTTCGGAGAGTGTGTAGGTGTTTGCAGGATGGCTGTAGCCACAGACTCTCTGAGTCATTGCGTGTTTCTCTGGGTTTCTGCTGGATGCCAAAGACAAAAGCCACCCCTTAACAAATACATGAAATAGCAACAAATATAAATAGGGAAAAAGGGCTTAACATTGTTAAAGTAATCTTTTCTGGCTGCTCTACTTGTAATGGAATTGCTCCGTGTTTCAGTTTAGTGGCTTTGTGGTAATGTGAACAAAATAAAAAATCAGCATCAACAAAAATTTCAGAGAATGGCCTGATTAGTCCCCCAGTGTTTTGTCAAGCAAAAAAGCTTCCATGCAGTATTTTAACAGCTATATGTGAGCCTCCCACTGAAATTTCTCCCAAAGCTGGTTAACTGGCTCTTCTGAAAAAGTTACCCTCTCAGTGCAATTCCTATGCAGTGTTCAGCAAGATTTTATTATGAGGGTGTCTATTGGGGTGTAGGGGGAGTATTGGATTTGATGAAATGATGTGTTTCTCTCTCAAAACAAATAAGACAAACATTTCATGTCTTCTATTAGCTACACAATGTTAATTGTCATGATATGTCTCCTGGAGTTTCCTTTTCTCCTCCAGCCGAGTAAAAGAAATAGCAGGAAAGAATGGAATTAAAATACATCACATTCTCCCAGGAACTGAGGAGCCTGTTAAATCACAGTAAAAACTAAATAAATAAAGAGACTACCACAGCAAAGCATCAATTTTCCATAAGTTGTGTGAACATCCATAACCACTGACAGCATATTAACACTGTGTTTTGCTTTGCTTGTTTTAATCATGTGAATTCTTTGACTTGAGAACTTAACTCCTAATAACAGAGCCTAAACCCTATTAGCATGTTCAAATAAGCATTTGCAGGGAGGCTGTTAAAGATATGTCAACAATATGAGCTCAGCTTTTTTCGTAATGGAAAACACACATAGCTGAAGACCATGTTTTATGTGTCTTTAAAGAGAGCTGGTTCAAATGAAAATAAATAGAAAGCACTAGTAGAGATACTCACAGGGATGATCTGTCCACACACTCCGATGGGTTCATGTCTTGTAAACGTAAAATAATCTCCATCTGAAACAGATGAGCATGGTTACTCTCAAGTGCAGTTTGACTTGGCAGAACAAAAAAAAAATTAAAATAGAGGGAGGGGAAAAAACTCTAAAGATCAGCCTTTGATGGCAGTAAAAGAAATAAAGAAGTCATGGAAGTGTTTTTTTGTGAGCCAGCATGGGAAACCTAGGTTCAGGAGCAACCTAATTGTTCTTTCTGCAGAACAAAGGAAGCAGGCTTCCCATCAGAAAGTAACCTGCTTTGTTCCTTGGCAAAGAGCTGTACTGCACATAAAATTGCAGTAGCATGGAAGCACTTACTGGTCTCAGCTGATTTAAGGGTGAGAGAAGTGAAGAAAGAGCCACAGAGGCAATTTCCTGAAAGGCTTAAGTGGAACACAGCAATATAAAGGTGCATCTACAACCCAGTGTGGGGTAATAGAGTAACATTCATCTGACTCATCTGCCATTGAGGACACAGGCAGTGTGAAGTGATGGAATGAGGTACCACAATCTGTGGATGTGGAATGAAGAGGGACAGTTTGTGACTCGTGTCAGTGAGCATCATTTACTTCCTGTGGTCTGGGAGCACATGCTGAGGTTACACATGCAGGTTTCTTCCCAGCTAACAGAGAGCCAGAAAGGGACCTGCTGTGTGGGGACCAGTTACAGGACCAGTTAAGGTACTGTCTGACCAGTAGCTTTGTTAGTGTACTTGGCCTGCAACTGTGCAAAGCAGATTTACTGCACCTTTGTACCTCAACTGAGTCTTGTAGCTGTATAAACTAGCCCAGACTCAAACTATCTCTGAATATAGGTCAGATGTTTTTCAGTGAGGCTACAGCTGAGGGAAGGGCTATGCTAAAGGCATGAGCTGAATGTGCCCCTTGGCCTGTAGTGCTTGGTCATCTAGAAAAACTCGAATCTCTTAACTTGGGAAAATAATTTCAGCTAAGTATGTGAGAATGATGAGAAGGTTAACTAGGCTTAATGGCAGGAGATGATTTACCAGGATAAGGAAAGGTCAGACAGCGGAAAGGGAGTAAGAGGAGGAGGAGGAGAGATTACAGGGCTTTTGCTCCCATTGTTCTTTCTGGCACAGGGTATGTGCTTTCCCTCCCATGCTGGGCTGGGAAATGGCAGCCCCAGCCTCTCCCCCATTCAGTCCAGAGCTGCAGCCACCCTTGTGCAATATTGGGGAAGGGTCTGACTTCACAATGGAGAGTGTATTTTGGGAACCTGCTGCAATACCTCTATCTGGTAACAATAAACAGGTTAATCCTTAAAGTTTCTTGGGTTTAAGAAAAGACATCAACTTGAATTTGATTAGAAATACTTATTTTCAGGTCTGCATATTTCTATCCATCTACTTTGCAGGATTTGCTCAGTAGAAACCTGAGCTAGAGTAGCTAATATGTCAGCTGGGGGCCAGGTACAGAATAATTATGGGAAAGGTAACAACAGTCTGTAACCAAGACAAGGGACAGAACAGAGAAAATAAAGGAGGGAGGGAAAGAGAGAAAAGAGATTCAGGAAAAAGCAGAAGAAAATAGTTTATCAGTTGGTTTGTGTTGCATTGACAAAATGTCATCGTAATGTTTTGAACTCCAGATGTTTAACAGCTCCCCAGTGGAGATGAGAATATTTGTGTCACAGACTGGGATGATCAGTTTGGTTTTCCAGGTTATCTTTCGCAGATGTTAGCAGTGGTTAACAGACCATAGAAAAGATTCATCAGATCCAACAGAAGCAAAGTAGAAGTCAAAATAGAGAGAAGTACATACAAGCAAAACTGTCTTAAGTGCTCAAGAGGAACACAGAGGAGTCAGCTAAAAATACCAGCTTGTACTCAGTAGTACTGTGAGAGGTGGGTTCTCAGCCAGAAGGATGGTGGCAACATAACAGTAACACAGTTACATTAGCACTGTCTGACTTTAGATTGTCACTGCATAATCACTGCCACATGTCTGCGTGCTTCATCACACAGAGTTATAGATAACCTGAACCTCTTGCCAAGGCAGACAAATGGTGGTTAATTCTGCCCAGCGTAGGCAGAACGTTCTTACCGCAGAGCAGAGCCTCCCATGCAGAGCTGCTCTCCCTGCTGTCTCCCACTAGACTCTAGACAGCTGCCCTTTCTGACACCTACTTCCAAAGATCATCATCCACGGACTTTCTGTCAAGATGGGATTTTTGAGGTTGCTTTCTAACAATATCTTTGGGAACATATGTGACTTGAAGTTATTCAGAAGCCTTGAATGCCTCTGGACAGGCCAAAGATGGATCCTGTCCATAATGTAGAACAAGCTGTTACCATGGCAAAATAGCTCAAGAATTAAATGAGCTTAATTCCGTTATTCTAAATAGTGAGCATAGAAAGGTCCCTTGTGCTTAGAAATCATACAGGAGACTTTTTAAATGTTTGAGAGTTTTAAGTCATGTTAATGACCCTTATTCTAAGATGCTGTGGCTGATGATTGTTACTCTTATCCTTTACTAGCCAGAAGAACATTGCCTGAGAGGGACCTGACACTGATCCCACATCCAATCTAAAATTCTGTGTTAAAAGGGTTTTTTTAATATACTCAGCTGAAGTAAACTGACATTCTTCAGTCCTCACTGATATTAATAGAGCAAGATCAATTTGCAGCTGCTTAGCACCTGGCCCAAAGACTTTCATTTTTTAATCAGAAAGCAAGTCCCATTTATCCAGGGATCTCACTTTGGGACAGCAATATCTTCCACAGATGTGTTTGCTCAGATTTCCATCACGAGTCTCCAGCACGGATATTTTATTTGCATAACAACCATAATACAGTCCCATGCCTCATATAGCAGGACACAGCAAACAAGTGGGTGAGGAGAGCTGAGTTGGTTCTTTAAACTATATCATAGCACATATTGCTTTAAAGATACATTTCTGCTTGCATTCAGTTTATTAGTTTAACAGTTTCTGGTCTACCCTCATTCTGTTTTAATTTAAATCATCAAGGCTTTACACATGGGAGCAAAGCAAAGGGCAGTCTGAAGGTTTTGTAGCTCTGGGACCAAAAGGAATGTGACTGTAAAATACACTTCTTCTTCTACTTGTCTATCAGTTGCCTATTTTTATTTTACAGGAAAAGAAAACTTCAACAAAAACAGCAACAACAAAAGATTGGGAGATTCCAGATTTACTAGCACACTGAATAGAAAGAGAAGATTTAATAATGGGGATTTTTTTGGTTTTGTTGTCTTGTTTGTTTATCTTTGGTGAGCTGATGGCAAGTGAATGTAAAGAGCACTGTTGTTTAATACTGGCTTTGCCCTAAAATAGCTTCATGAGAATGACAAATTTATGTGTGAAAGTAGAGGAATAAAGAGAAGTGTTAAATGAAGAAGAACTAATTGATCCCCTGAAGACCTGTGAATGGACACTACTGAAAACTGTGTTAGCACAAAGTGTGCATTGAGGAAGGCATGCTGAAAATGCGCCTTCCTTTCACCCAGCATAGCCCACCTCACTGAAAAAGAATCAGGTTTTATCCTAAAAGGTACTTGAAACCAAGAATAAGCAGAGAATATTCATTCTCCTTAATCTGGCAATGCCTTTTGGTGGTTGACCTAATTTCTGCGTACCTGCGGGGTTAAAGAGTGAGAAGGAGGCATTCACTGACCAGGGAGAAAGAGATTAGGGAACAGGAAATTTGCTGAATACATGAATTTATGGTGTGGTCTGCACTTTTGTATGATTAAATGTGAAGTGCAAGCAGCAAAACTGGGATTTACGAATCTCAGCCTAAATGACTGTGGAAAACTTTGAGTCCTTGCAGGAATGTCTACACCTGAAATATTATTATTGTCATTTCTTTGGTGAAAATAAGATAGTAAAGATAAACATCAGTCAGTGCAAACTGCAATTTTAATAAGGTGAAACACCAAGATGAGTAACACTGCAGTAAGAGTTACATGATGTTTCCCTTCTGAAAATTTTGGAGGCACATTTTCAATTTATCTGCTTGCCTCACTGGGTAGTTTGATGCTTTGCTGTAGAGTGGCAAGTGAGTGCACTGCAGATCCTGTGTCACACAGTGAAACACCTGGGAAATAGCTGGGCAACAGCAAAGGGCATTTACCCCTGAGTGTGCCCTCCTGGCCTCACTGGGCACAGTGGAATAAACAGGCATGTGCAATGAACATATGCACCATGAAGCCAAAAAGAATGAATGTATGTTTTCCTTAGTATTTATCCAGAGATTTATTTTATGCAGGAAGATGAGTACATTTATCTTAATGACTGCACCTACATAAAGTGATTTTCTGCTATTTTGCCATGTTGTGTAATTATAGCACTTGGTTCATCTAGTCCAGACTACAAACGAATATGTTTGCGTCAGAAAATGCAGCCCGTATTTGTTAAACAGCTGGGAGGGAGGGGCAGGAGGAAGAGACTTGTTAAATAAAAATAATGGTAAGGATTTTTTCATGTCTCTTGAGCAAAAGAATAAGAATATAATAATTTCCTAGCATGCATGAAGGTTCATCTTATATATACAATATAAAACTCATCCCACTGAATAATTTGAAGAAGCATCTATAACAAAATATATCTCATAGGTATGTAGTTCTCTATAGTAACATTAAGGATGCTCTCAAAGTATTAATTAAGTTAGATCCACTTAGTGCCAAGTAAAATTATTTGCATAAGCAGTAAGGAGACATATACAAACAAGATCTATACATAATGATACTGTTTCTTAAATAGGCACCCAACGCTGTTTTCATGAGTTCCCAGGTATTTTTCAGGCTTAAACCTCATCCATTTTTATATGTGTATCAATATTTAAATGTAGATACTGAGCTATCTCCTTCTCAGATGCACACATGCAAAAGAAACCAAGCCCTTCTCACAGGTGCATGTGGGGCAGAACAAGAGCAGGGCACCCAGTCCTGCCCATGCTGACTTTCCAACACCTGCTTCAGCAACTACACACCATAGGAGCAGCCCAGGCTTCTCCTCTGCCTTCTCCGAAGCTGTGAGCTACTAAGCCTCAGTCTGGCCATGAGAAGGTTTAGATGCACAGCTGTGCTTTAATTCCCCTTACCTACAGGAATGGTCATTCCATGGATTTTGTCTGCCCAACCAGCATAATACCGCAGGGTTTTTATGACTCCCTGGAGATCAACATAGAAAGCTTGCAAGAACGGTTTGCCACTGTTCAGTGATTCCATAGTCTGCAGGATGAGAAAAAGTTAAGAGATGTAAGTATAATAACATTTTTGGGCTATGGTACTTAAGTATTCACCATCTTAACAGCTCTTGAACCATGTCAAAGATTTTAATGAAGACCCATCAGTTGCACCTTGGTGTAGGTTTAACCCAGAAGGTTCAGAACAGTCATCTGATCCTCTTTGTTACTTCTCCTCACAAATGTGAACAAAAAGTATTTTCCTTGAAAAACACAAAATGGTTTCTTCTGGATTATTCTGGAATGGCTATGATGTTAAGAACACATGTGTGTGTTTCTGTGTGTTTGTCTGTCCGTCTGTCTTGTGGGTTTATGTGTGTACCCACATGCATGTACATGTGCCTTTGTGTACTTTGAACCTAATAGCCACTGTGCTTGGTCCAGATCTATAAATGCTCCATTGCTTTAATCAGGAGCCAAGATAAAAATGCCTGTCAAACTGGGTTCTGTTATGTTAATGATAACAGCTGAGAAGGGGCTCCTTGTAACCCTGTATTAATGATCTGAATCCATAAAGAGAAGAATGGACACATCCCTCTTTATATAATTGATGTGAATATAAAAATTTCTCTATATGGTTGCCAAGACTCCTGCTGAGGTCTGAGATATCTATACTGTACAGCCAGTTTATTTATTGCCATCAAATAAACAAACTTTCCTCTAGGGAAGCTCATAAATTAACAAACTAAGGTCTTTATTTTTTAGTTAATATTCCTATTTTTAAAAGCATCTTATAAGCTATCCTCTTAGGGATTCCTAAGATCATTTAGCAAAAAAAATCCAATAAAATATCTTAAGATGTTGAGTAGCTTAACTCATTCTCAATAGCTGTCTAATAGAAATCATTAAGAATGGGCAAAGGACGGCCGTGTGTAACACACCAACCATCAAATGAGTTTCTATAGAGAAGAATGGAGGCCTAATTCTGCACTGACTTATATCCCCAAGAGCAATTAATGGCACTGCCTGCAGTGCAACTCAGTAAAGAACTTGGCTCCAGAAATAAAAATTAAATGACAGGCAGAGTAAAGTTGATTTGCTGTGCACTTCCTTCTCCCCACGGCGATTTTAGAGTATCCGCCGGCGGTAAGATGATTTAAGTGTTGACAAAGCTGGAATTAAGATGTTCACGGGCTTAGTTCAAAGCACTTGACATGCGGAAAACAACATTAACAATGCCACCGTTCCGATGGCTTCATCCGAGAGCGGAACGGTGCCGCACCCACAATTCGTGTCACCAGCTGTGCATCCTCAAGCACCTCACCTGCCCTTCCCTTCCCTCCCCAAATCACTCCAACCTGCCATTTCTTATTCTAGAAGAGCTACAGGCATGCGTGGCAGGCACACTCATGTGTGTGCAACTCTGCTTTTGTGTGACATCCAATTTAGAGCTGATGTGAACCCACTGGGAGCCTCTCGTTGGCTTTTATGGGTTTTGCATCACATTGTAAGTGGACAGAGGCATTTCAGCCAGGAAGCTGCGTGTGGTTTTCACATACAATTCATATCAACCCATTCATGAACTAATTTGCTCTCAGAATGTAAAACTGACAACTGATTTGACTGTTGATTTTTATGTGCTACTTACAGCAAGAATTGCCCTGTCCCTTTCGACCAAGTCTGCCAACTTATCCAGAAGATGGCCTCTTTCTGAGGCATCCATTCTCCTCCAAACAGAACCGAGGGAAAAAGCCAGCCGGGCTGCCCTCACTGCCTTGTCCGTATCAACCTGGGAAGAAGGAAGAAGAAAATGGAAGACACAGGTAAATAACACAACCAGGCTTATGGAATCTGCTGTTTTACAACCTTAGTCACATGATGGGTTTTGGAACTATGATTAATAAAAGAACTGTCCAGTAGTGCTATTCTGGACTGGTTGCTTTGACCTATTTATACATTTCTATTATCTGTTAAATATTTAATTTATACACTAAACATATATCTGTTCATTGGACACATTACCTTGTCAGCTTCCTGAATGTCACAGATCTGCTCTCCTGTTGCTGGATTATATACTGGGAATATTCTTCCGCTTTCAGAATTCTGCCACTCATTATTGATGAAAATCTAGAAAAGGAAGAAAAGTCATCAGGTCTCCTGCATGAGCAAACAGTAATGTATATAACAACAAACTCCTGAGAAAAGCTGCAGATTCTAACACAAAAGAACTGAAACTTTTTTTTGCATGTGAAAATTACAGTTTTCAAGAGTTCAGGCTGAGGTCAGCCCCTGATGTCTTTCTGTATTTTACAGCACTGTCGTTACAGAAGCAACATCAAAGTCTAAACATTGGTTGATGTTCAAATTTGGTTCAAAACCTGTAACAAATAAACTAAAAAAAGAAATACCTGTATCAGAGAAAAAGCCTTGAAACTGCTGGAGACAAGACAAGGATTTGGAGTAATCACTCAGTTCAGTAAGTAAACATTTAGTCACTGATACATCCCAGTCAAGGCTGAATAATCTCAAACATCACAGTTCTTCAATACACAGTCAGTTAATTATGGCTACAATGATGGCTTGCAGCACAAAACTAACTTGCTTATCTGCTAGGAACAATGGAAATTGTTACATTCTCTCAGTGTTGATATCATTTTAATTGTCAGGGGCAAAACAAATTTAAATGGTAATGGTGCTGACAACAGCTGTCTTGAGAAAGGTAATGACAAGTGAGTTTATTTAAAGTAGATTTTTACTGGTAGCTGCATACATGACAGTTATTTTCTGCTGAATTACTTTCAAGAACAGGATGCAATTATTTATTAGCAAATCTTAAAGAAGTCACTACATGAAAATGACTGAGTGAGAAGTTTTCCAGGTATTCAGACTCTTTCTGTCTTTTAAATCTTTCTAAGAATGAAAGTGTTCAAAAAATCGAGGCACCATTTGGGTTCCTTGGAGTCTAGACACCAATGTACTTTCATTGGATTCCATGAAATATGACTTTAAATGTATAAGAGGATGTCCTGGCCTCGTTGAAATACACAGGAATTTTACCTCTGATTCCCCTGAAAGCAGGAGTTCACACGTAGAGAGGAGGAATGTTCACCACCTGTTTGGGTTTTTTTGCATACAGGGCTGCGTTTATAAAGACGGGGACCCTTCGAAAGCTTGAGGAGTCTTGGTTCCAATCAGAGATACGCAGGTGAGAGAAACTGGCCCATCTTTATACACACAAAGGCAAAAGTACGTCTGTAGAGTTTTCAGTTACCAGACATGAGCTTGCTCAACCTTTTCTCCAAGCCAAATGGAAGGGCTGTAGCTGTGTTCCTCTCAGCAGGGCTTATTAGCTCAGGCTTGGTGCCACAGTGACTGCAGTGACACAGCTCCTGCTCCAGAGCTCACTCATGTCCGCTCACCACAGCCGTGTGTGGGAGAAACCTGTGCCTGCCTGGGAAACACCCTGGGGGTAGAACTGTACACAGAAACCAACAATTCCTGTCACTGTAATGGATACGTTTCTGTTGTATTTCCTCATCTTCCCTATGCCTCAAACTTCAGCCTCTTTGCTCTGTGCCCCTCCATCCGCTCCAGAGTCTGTTCTTTCTTTACTCCCCCTTGCCCCTTCTGTTTAGGTTTTCAGAGGCTGCTGAACCCAGGACCCACCACACCACTACCTTTGCTTTCCTTGCATGCCCCATTTATCCTGAACCTGTTTGTGTTCGTGGACTGTGAGCTCCTCAGACCATGCTGCTGTCTTCCTGCTCAGTGATTCCACTGTTGGGCAAACCCAAGTACTGGTCCCTGTTAGGACATTCTGGAGCTAACCCAAAATGAGGTAATGAAAGAGTCACCAGTACAATCTCTAGTGACCAACGCCATAAGCCAAAATCCTCTGGTGTGTCATTGTCACTTTTAGACTGTATGTGAAGCAAAGAAACCCTGAGATCTGTGACCTCTGTGGAAGAAGGAATTTACTTCATGCTTTCCACTGAGTTTTCTCAGAGTTAACTCTGTACCCAGTGCGTATGTCGGTGTGGGGGGCGGTGCTGAGGAGAGAGGGGAAGGGAGAAAAACTTCCAGCTTCAGGAGCAGATGGCCAGAGAAGATGTAAGCATGTTTGTTTAAGGTGACAGGATGTACATAAACACATGGGCTTCTCATGTGAGCTGCACTGAAAGAATAAAGCAGTTTGGTTGAGTAAAAGAACCTGAGAAATCGTGGCAGCCACAATTCAGTACACTTCCCTCAGAGAAGTGGTCTGTTCTTTTTAAAATAGATTAAAAATGTTAACTCCATTCTGCTGGGATTAACACCTATCATCAGGTTTGCTAGTACACAGCACATATATTTGTTCTTGAAATACATTTCACCATAGAAATGAGAAATAGTGCCTTGGAATTACAAAAGACTGCTGCAATTCAAGCTGACTGGAAGGAAAAGCTGTATGATTTTATTGAATGCTCCGTTTATCCCACAGACTTAGAAAAAGAACAGTAATAGTAAATATTTCAGATAGGACATGGGAAGGATCTATTTGGCATAAAGTTAGAGCTGAAAGCAAGAGAAATTGCTACTGTTAATGGTTAATGTTAGTTTCTTCCTGTTCCACTTTCTATAAACAAGGTATTGCCTATACAAGCTCATTACTGTAAACTGAGCACATTTAAATTGGCAGTAAAATCAGAGTATTTACTCTAGTGCACAAATAAAGTACCTAGTCCCATGTTTTGGAACAGTTTCAAGTCTTGAAATCCAGCAGCTGGCGGCTTTACAAGCAAAGCCTTACACTTAAATAATTCACTTTTGAAAGTTTTAGGTGTTCTGTGTCAGGTAGTACCATTCAGCAGATATTCCTACCACCGAGACGCAGATTCTTTTGCAATAAATTTGCATTCACAGGGGCTTTTATAACTCTTCCAGCACTACTGACTCCAATGGCTGTTGATTAAACGTATATATCCTGTACATTTAATCTGACTTTCATTATGGCCACTTCGTAAAAATGCCATGAAATGGAGAAGCGATGACACATTGCAAGAAAAAGGAATCCCTGCAAAGCCTCAAACTGGGTTTTTTTCTCCCTTATTTATAGTGACCATGGTAAAGGCTAACCCTAAATCAGGGAGAATATTTGACAGCAAATGTTTCTATCTATGGATTATATATAACCTATCCTAAACACCAGATAAAAAAGGGGTAACCCTAGAAAAAGAAGGGCTTGCTTCCATGTAAATCATGCTACAAATTGGACAACACCCAGTGAGTTCATTGTTCAACCTCAATTGTGAAGGCTATTCACATTTACTATTCCCCTGGAATCAATGTTAATTAAGGCTGACTGGGGCTATAAATCAGCCTTTGGTTTTTACAACTTAATTCAGCATTAAGCATATATATGTAAATAAAAGGTAACTGATTAACCACTTGAGTTTTCCAGGAGTTACTGAGGTAATTTGTTTTTGTTTGAGTCCTAGTGTTACCTTTTGTGATATGCAGTAGGGAGAAGAAAAAGTCTATAGTGTGTCATGCATTTGCTATGTGGTATTGTAGTAGTTAAATAATCTGGCCTGTTGGGTGCTATCAATAGCATTGTGCCAAAAGGCAAAGGGAAGAAGGGAGCACTTGAAAAATCTTGGAATACACAAACATTTTGTTTGCCATTTACTCTCAGTAGAGCCAGTAATGGCAGTAACGTCAGAGCAAGACGATAAAAGGCCAACTTTGCTGCTGTGCTGAGATGTCCCTGTCAGTGCAGCCATTTAGCCAAGAACAAACCCAACTGGCAAAGCAGCCAAGGCCTCCTGTGAGTGGGGAGTCTGGCTGTGGCTGGTGTGCAGGGGGCAAAGGAGGAAACCAAACACATTTGTTCCCCAGTGATGCCAAAGGGGCGGCAGAGCAGGGCAGCAGCAGAGTTGGGGGTGCAGGTACTGGTATGTGTGGGGTTGGGGGGGCTGCAAGGGGCTGTCCAAACAGCACAATGTGACAGGCCTGGGTGGAAGCTCCCAGATGCCCCTGTGAGCATGATGGCCCTTGGAGGGAGCGTCATCATTCTCATGAGATCTCATCACACAGGTCTGTGGGCAATTTCTGTTCCTTTCCAAATGAAAGATGGAGAGGGCATGGATTTTCCTAAAAAGAACAGTCATTTCCCTCCTGGTACTGACAATAACCTCTTGCTCACACACATGCTCTCATCGATCTTTAGCTAGAACTTCGCAAGATAATGGTCCCACCGTGTCTTCCCTAGGTTCAGATCCTGTCTGTGGCTAATTATATATGGCCTCTGTCACAGAGTTCCACAGGGCTGATCAAGAGAGCAATCTGACTCATCCTACAGGTCAAGTGATTGTTCAGACCACATCATACTGAAAAGTATACAAAGGAAAAGTAAACTCCAAAGTTACCATGTAAAAATTCCTATTTACTTTGAAACTGCTGACATGTAGTTGGAAGAAAATCATACATTGCATTTTGCACAAGACTTGCATTTCACAAGCATTACACACCAAGTTCAATAGCATTTTGGATCCTGATCAGCTTTGACATCAAGCCAAGAGTAAATGTTTTTAGCATAACACAAAGCAAATTTAGCTTTGCAAATAAACAACTACAATCTCTTGTTTCAGTAGCCATCCATCCCAGCTGGCTCAGTAATAATTAGCAACTTAATGTTCATTTCAAACCATGCAGGTAATTGGAGTGATAAGTATTCAAAGAGGAAGGGATGTGTACTAACCCAGGCTGGACATTCTGATCTGCAGTGCAGCAACAGCAAAATTTAGACCAGGGAGAAAACATATTTTGTGTTTTTGTCACTGCTTACCAGCTAGGAAGTGCTAAACAACTACCTTTATGAGTGTGTGTATAAATATAATTAATTAAAATAAAGCACAGAACTCATGCAGCTCATAGTTAAAGGAGCTTTGGTTTCATGGCACTACAAATTCCCTCTGCTGTTGAGCCAGGGGCTAGCCCTGGATTTGGGAAATGGAACTGATTTTTACATTCACTGGGGATTCCTGCTTGCTCACTGCCTCTCTTTTTTGTATTGTCTTTGCTTAAAACATACAGGAAAAAAAAGTAATTTGGGCTCTCTTAATTCGTAAGAGTAATCAACACAGGTGGCAACAATGTAACTTTTCATTTCCTTTCTTGAAAATGTTCTCAAATGATGTGTGAGTGAAATGATGATCTACACTCTTAATTCGATATTGCTTAGTGATGATGTCATGAGACATTTTCTTCAGGCTTCCCAGCTGTTTAACTAAGAACTTCAGGCAGTGGACAGACAGTGGCCCAGCATTTAGCTCTTTGGATGTGGAATTATTTTCCCATGGATTTAATAAACAAGGTTTTTGTGCTATTGCAGCTCCAGAAATGTTTTCTGGTACAGGAAGAGGATTTTAACGTCCAAATAATAATGGCTTCCCACAGGAGATTTGGTTCTGGATGAATGGAGGAAGGAATGGGAATTTCCTAACTCAATTGATTTAGTAGCTGGTTATAGTTTCATTCCATCAAAGATCTTTTTTTCATATGTGGCTTTTTCCTTAGAGAGCTTTTGACACTAAATCTGCAGGGATGGGGGAGGGGGCATCAGATGCCAAAGTACTTTATAAGAGAATCACAGCTGCTTGGCCCTCAGCATCTTCTCAGAGCTTGAGGCATTAGGAAGTACATAATGGCACTTCTTTTTTGAGGGGGGATGGACAACAATTTTAGAGGCATGCAAAAAATCCAGCAGCAGCATTTCCCTTGGTAAATACTGCATAACATCCCAGATACCGGGCACCTGTGCCTCAGTCTGGTCAGGAAATTTCATATCCTTTCCCATCTCAGCAACTTCATTTCCTCTCCTTGGGAAACGTTTCAGGAGTCCTAACGATTAGTACAATTGTAAGGGAATGAACTAGGTGGGATTGCCAATCAGAGGTGCAGCTTGTTTATTTTCACAGGCCTTGTTTTCCTTCACTTTTATGGCTGTCTTGATACAGCAAATCTCTCACATTCTAGAGTGGCTGTGAGGCACTCCTGGGAGTGACTGGAAACCAACAGCTGGCTATGGAATCAGCAAAAACCTGGTTTTTAAGAAGGCACTAGGAAAGTAAAAGCCAATGCCATCAGTCTGCTGGCTGAATGACTGGCGATGGATCAGCAGTGCCATTTAATTTTATTTTTAAGAGGATTGTTCAGGTGACCAGCAAGAGTCATTGCTTGTCGCTGGCAGTTCACAAAAGGTGAGTAAAGGGCTTCGAGGCCACCTCCCCAAGCACTGTCAGTGCAGAATCCTGCTTCTGAGCCATGAGTGAGCCCCTCTGGGCAGTGCCAGTGGCTGTGCTGCTTTCAGTGATACCCCTGCACGAGCCAAGGCAGCCTGGCTGGCCCAGCAGCCCAGCACAGGTGGTTCTCATGTCATTCACTACCCCAGAGCAGAATCCTCCTCAGAAGTTACTCAGATTTGGGTTCTTTAGTGAGATGCCTTTCAGCTGTGGAGGAACTGCAATTGTGTGAGAGTAACAGTGAACTGTAAAGGAACAACTTTGCACCAAATGTAATTCAGGCAAGCAGGCTCCCATGGGCATAGCTGGTTTTCAGCTACAAAAGGTCCAAGAGGTCCAGAGTTGAACAAAAGGAAAAATCCAGCTGGTTTCAGTGGGAGCTGAATCAGGCCCCTGTTGAGAAAAAGGAATCAGTGGCAACAGCCTCCAGAGGGATGTTTGTACTGGGAAACAAAGCTGTTTCACTGGAAACTTGACACATGCTCTAGAGCCTGTGAGGTCTGAAAGGCCAAACAAAACCAGAATATGTTGATTTTGCTTTTTCCTCTTTGGCTGCTGGGTTGTCCTTCTCTCTCCTTACTCTCACCCCCCACACTGTAAAAAAAAAAAAAAAAGAAAGAAAAAGGAAAAAAGAAAAGAAAAAATTGAAAGGGAAAAAGAGCTCTGTTCTAAAGCTCCTTGTGCTGTGGGGTGCTTGTTCTTTTTTAAACTCTCATTTGGACCTGAGCCTGATGGATAATGTCATGGCTTTTGGACATGGTATACCATAAATGGGGCTTTCCTTCATAAATTCAAGCTTGAAATTGCACTCAAGAAATCCAGAGTCCAAACTTGTACTGAGAGGGTTGGAGAATTTTAAACCTTTACAACCATAGTACAGCAGGAGGATCAAAAAAGTGGAATCAGAAATAAAATGCCCAAGAGGTGAGTGGGGCTGCTCTGGTTTTGCTGTCAGTGCAGCAGTGCAGCCAGCTCTGGTACAGTTTTGCTTGTGCAAGCCCAGTGCTGTGCGAAGCATGGTGTCTGATGAGAAGACCAGGATGTTTGCCTTCTCTGGCTATAAATCCCGAGTAGCAAGACCTGAGTCAACTCTACCAAAATTAAAGCCAGTGCTTCATACTAGTGGAGTTTGGATCAGAAGCCAAGTGTTTAAAAGAGGTGAATACATCAAGGTTCAGTGACATTTCAGCCTGTCTAAATGAAGCCAGGCTTCAGTGTGGCTGACATGACCTAGAGGAGGATTCCCATGATTGAGCCCCAATGGTGGCAGGAACTCAGTCTCTTTTCAGTCCCAGAGAGGTGGGAGGAGAGGACAAAGCAGGATCTGTCAGCAGGGGGCTGCTGCCCTGTTCTGCTCACCTGGATGTTGTTCATCAGGTGCTTAAAGGCAGACAGGGCAAGTCCTCCACTGAGCCAGCTCACAGATAGAAGAGGTTTAGGGAATGGTGTGCTAGGAAAGGGTTGTGATGGGAGCAGAAGCTGAAGGAATCCAGGGTCTCTGAGCAGCAAATGGAATCAGAGAAAGGGCTTGAAGCCTCCCGTCAGTCTGCTGTGAAAGTAGAATGCAACATGATTTTTTTCTCCCCTATGTCCCACATCCCTCACACCAAATGTTTGACCTGCCTGTCTTCCTGTCTTAATTAGTCTTCTGTCTTTCTGGGAGTTGGGTCTGTTCTTCTGCAAATGGCAGCACATGAGACGGGGGAAACCTGTCATGTTTGTTTTCTAAGCTGTAGGGGGCATCCATTTGAAAAAACTCCCGGCTTATCTAAACATTTTTGTTTGTATGATTTTGAATTAGGAAGTGTGAGTAATTAGTTAAGAAGATTAAATAAGTCTTAACAACATGCAGTAGCGTGCTTACTTTCCTCCTCCCCCCCAAGTATTTCCTGCACAAAACCCAGGCTGCCAAACTGTGATGATACCCTTTTCTATTTTAGTTTCTCACTGTGCCACATGCTGATACAGCATCCGTTATTTCAATTCGGTCTCATTAAAGGGATTATTTTGTGCCTGGTTGTTCAAGAAAATTAATCTAAAGAGAAGAAACTTCAGATTGTATTGTCTGTTGAACTGTACTCACCACAAACATTTTACTCCTTTTGGCTGCCTTATTAAACCTGTGGGAAGAAACTTTCGTTGCAGCACATAAAGGCTTTCCTCAAAGTAATTTTTACTTTTTCCAGTTAATGAATAATTTGTCTGCTGTTAATAGAACAATAACATAGCACAGGTAATATTTCATGTATTCCTAAAAAATTAAGCTCCCAAGCTTTACTTATCCTTTCATCAGCAGGACTCTTTAATTGCTGGAGAAGAACATTTACCCTCTTTAACTGCATCAGAAAACATTGCTTGTGAAACCAGGATGACTGAAAAATTAACTGTGCTTTCCATTTTCACGAATAACAAAGACAAGCCATCACTGGATGAGTTGGGTAAGGATGGCAGTGGTTTTTATAAAGTATGATTCTTGATGTCACTTATTGCACCTAAAAAAATGAAATAATGAAAGATTTTTAAAAATCCGCTAAATTGAGAGTGGAGAGGAGGGAGTATTTGTTTACATAATCAATTATTGGGCTGTCACTGGGCTTTAATGAAGTTGTGGCTATTAAGAACTTGATCCTGGAAACCCTTCCACAAGCACTCATTTGAAATGGTGGGAATGAGGAGGGGTTTGTACAAACAAGACTCGTATTACTCTGTGTAGTTCTCCTGTGTTTTGCATTGTTTGTGCTTTGCAAGTCTTGTGTGCTCCTTATGTGGGACAGAAAACAGTGTGAGCTATTTATCTGTACATGGGAAACATGCTCTGCCATTTGGAAGAACTTAATCTCCCTTGTAGGTAACTGCCATTTTAAATGTTCATCACCAGGAACGAGTTCTTACTTAGAAATTAGCTATGCTGCATAAATAAATATTTCTCCTAGGATTTCAGACATTATAGACAATACAGAAAAATACAATGAGCAAATTTATTTTGACTTAAAAGCTCTGCCTGAGAAAATTACCTTATAACTACACATGAGAAATTGCTGGAATGTCAGTTTCATTTGCAGTGGCCCCTTATGGCCTGATCACCCTCCCTGGCACGATAAATCACTGGCAAGATCCTTACCTTAACACGTTTGATCTCAGCTCAGCAAGACTTGGTTTTGATGTGAAGAACTCCAGATCTGTTAGGTCAGAGACAAATAGCAGAGCCACTGACCTGCAAAGTGCTAAGTCTATATTAGACCCAAGTGAGCAGCCTTAAGCTCCTGAAAAGTTTGCCTTTGCTTCTACTTTGCATCCTGAAGCTTTTCAAATATTACAGTTAGCATGTTTTGTTAATTATGCCAGAGACATTTCCTTTTGTGCTGTTCTGCATGTACAGAATCCACAAAAAGCATGTGGTGTGAGAAGCATTATCTTGGACAAACTGTTCGAATTATCTGCACTTTTGAGAGACATGAAATAAATCTCATGATTTATCAGTTTCTTTACTTAATTTACACAAATGGCTTGCACTGGCCTTTTTCTTACTAGACCATGCCTACTGATATCATAAATAATGATATTCCCCAGTACACCCATTAAGATGATGCAAAGTGCCTGTATGTACATGTCTGTACATACAGAAATTCAAACTACTCCTAAAAAGAAAAAACTCAGCTTGTGACATTTACATTCAAAAGTCTCAACTTTCACAAAGAACAGTTTTGTGGCCACTCAGCTTTGCAGCCTTGGTTTGAAAGTATTCCTTATTGTCCTGGTTAAACAGTCACTTATCTCTACGATAGTAAGCAGGAGTGTTAGTCTACCAGAAAATTGGATGTTCTTAATGGGCTTTGGGGGAGAATAGCTTTGCATCATCAGCATTAAGTTAAATCACATTAAGTACCCACTTACAACATCGGGATTACTACTTATGACATCTTTGGTGAAAGCCTTTAAAACAAATTGTTGTGTTTGTTAGAAGAAGCTGTGAGATAACAATTCCCAGAAGCCTGATTTATAAATTCTTTTTGCTCTTCAAGAAGATGCAAAGGAACCCAACACCTCTCATTCAATGCTGCAAATGAAATTTCTCAGGCTGGAAATTCTTTTCAATAAAAAGTCTTGGAAAATACTGATTTATTTACTTTAGACTATTCTTCTGGAGAGAAGAAACCATTAGACTCCCTTTCCTCAGAGTTCAGTTCTAATTTCTCCTCCAGCTCTTTCTGTTGATTAAGTCACTGCCTTTACATATACAAAACTGGAATAGGCCATTATGCTTTTTATTATTCACAAGGCTGATTGGGTTTAAACTGTCCCAGTATCCTGCTGTGCTTGGATACCTGACAGATTTACACCTCAAAGTACACTGTGGTACTAAGGCTAAAATTGGATGTGGAGTGTTGTTGCAAGAGCTGATTACAGTCTCAATCAAATAGAACACCTGAGGATATACCAAGATAATGCCAGTGTTTGATAGAATTTAACATTTTTATATATGACCGGCAAGCTATTCTGTATAGAGGTGAAGGTCTGCATGAAAAATGAGCTCTTCAATTTACTTTTAAATAGAAACAGATTAATGACTTCAGGTATGTAAATGAAAAACATGACTCTAAATTTTTGCCAAACATGCAGCTTTAAAAAAGTGGACTAGGGCAAACCCAAAACATGGTTATACTGAGCTTTCCTTAAATGAGCAAAGCACGTTTTGAGTCTTGTCAGTAAAGAGCCTTCCTTAAAAAACTCAAATACTCATTTATGTAGTCCCGAGATCCCCTGTCCCCATTTCCTTTGGAATTCATGTTTCTTTTCCCCTTTTTAACGAAACTCCATTTTTCTCTGCTGGAACACCTTGAAATGATGCCAGAATATGGGCAAACCTCATTAGTTTCCCTGCTGTCTACAAGACAGGATTTATGCTTGTAGTGAACACAATGACACATGATCACTAAATGGCTAAAATCACTATCAAGACTTTAATCTGAGAAATTTTTCACCCAGACATTGCAAGTACTATTGGTATGTAAAGGTATGGAGCCCACGATTAATTACAGCAAACATGTCACCCATTGCCCCCCTTCTGCAGGGAGCTCACCAGTGGCAGCTGTTTGGGAAGGTTCCTTTGGCAGGTACCTGGTATAAGGGATGTTGCCAATCCGATCCAGTGAGTAATAACTAAATTCCCATGGGACCTGGCTGAGGTCAGATGTTGCTATTCCTGGTTCACTGCTTTTAGTATCCCTAAAGACCATTTAGGCAAACAGCTGGAAGAGCTGACTACAAAGATTCCCAGTCACAGGGAACCACTCTGGGAAAGCAGGTAAAGGCTTCTAACCAGGAAACAAGTTATCAAAGGATTTATGCTGTTGCTCCCACAAGGAAAGAAATGAACTGAGACCAAGAGCAAGAGCATGAACACGTTTGTGTTGCATTCAGAATGCAGGCATTTAAAGCAGTTATTTTGGCTGATGGGAGGAAGAGCTGTGCTGCACCAGTCAGTGGGCGTGTTCTGCACTGGGCTCCTGCTTGGCATCTGAATAGGAGGCCCTTCCTTCTCCCTCCGTGCTGGAGTGCCTTATTAAAACAAAACCTTTGAGATGTGAATGGAAACAATTCCAGAATTCAAGTTCCAGTACTGTCACCACTCTGCACTGATGGAATATTCCTCCTCCTAAAGAGAAGTATAGAGGGGAACAACATCACCAGCTCCAGCTTCATCTGAACTCATTATGCAGATCTTGCAGCAAGGAGGGCGTTGCCTCCCTGACAATGCTCAGAGGAACAACAACAGAGACAACTCCTGAGCAAGTGACACAGAAAGAGAGCAAAGAGCACAAAGAAAGGGGTCTTTTCATCTGTACCGTGTGTGTGAGTATAGTGAGTACACAGAGAAGTGTGCAATTAATAACATCCAGAAACGCAGACATGCATCTACAGGTAAACACCGGCTCTGAAATTCATCTGTATTGCCATTTCCCAGAATACCATGTACAAAAATAGAGGCTTGATCTTCTTGTAGTCTGGCTGGTTTAGCAAGAGATCCTGCCTCTGACACTGACCTACTGTCTGAGTTAGTCATGGTTACACTCCCACAAATTTAAACTCCCCCATCTGTGAAGGAACCTTGTCACATTTTTACAGTGAGGCTGAATCAATTAATGCCTTCTGAAAGATGTGATGGAGCAGAATATTAACACTTGCAGTTGAGTGATGCCAGCTAAAAACATCTTTAGTAATGTAACAAATGGATTTAAAAATCACTATCTCAAAGGATTGGACTACCAAGACTCCTAGGCCGTCATCAGCACAGCTACAGCACATTTAGTGTTAGTTTTATACCACAATTTCAAATTACAGTGAAAAAGTAGAGCTTGATTCTCACCTCTCAGGAAAACAGCATCCAATAAACATCACAAAAGAGAAGCGGTGGTTAAGTAGCTGTGGTAAAGAAAGTGTGATAAGGACAAAAAGAGGAAGACCAACAAAATGTTGGGCACTGATGGAAAAGGGGGTAAAGGTTTAGCCAGATGTCCAAAAAAAACCAGTGCTTGTTTCTCAAGGTCTGTGCAGGCTGTTCTGGTACTGCTGCAACAGTGTGTCACAACTGAATCAACTGGAAAAGGTAAAATAAGTCCCTTGATTTGGAAGGTAGGTGGTAATTTCTTACTAGTTTGGAACAACTCAAGAATAAACTATATCTGTTACAGCAGAAAAGAAACATAAGCAAATGTAAAATGCATATGTTATGGTAAGCTTTGAAAATATCCAGTGGAATCAGGGCAGTGCTTTTATGTCTGGGTGCAAAGAATGTTTAAAATATACTCCAAATATGTTTCAGACAACAAAATGAAGTGGTTCCTTAAAAAAAAAGAAATCTTTGTATCCACCTGTCAGTTACATAAATGCCTTCTCAAATCAATTTGACAATATAAAGAGGTATTAAACCCAGTTTAAAATTAAATTCTATTTTAAGGACATTTTACACTAGCAGAGTGGTAAATAAAAGTGAGGTGCAGTGTCATGGGAAGTGCTTTTGCGATCGAGCTGAGAAGACTTTACAGGGTTTTTCAACTAACTGGATCACAATTTTCATCTAGGTCATCTTATAGTTGGGAAATAAAAGCACAAGTGCCTATAAACCAGCCTAGGAAAGCTGAGTGTGAAAATGGGTGATCTGGACTGTATCACGGAGAGGGAAAAAGCAGCGTTTTTGGAGCATAAGGGGATGAGAATTATCAGAGGCATACCACACTTTTTCCGTGTAAGCTGTGTAGGGAGGACAAGTCGGGCTGCGGAGGGGGGAGCAGCTCTGTGTGCAATGCTTTGCGTGGGCACTGCTTGGAGGAGAGGAATAACACAAAATGCGGACCCACGGATATAGAAGCAGCGTAGATTGTGAAGGATAATAGCAGGAGTGAGGTACTGACTTCTAAATAAGAGCAACTGAAGTGACATTGAAGTGGTACTGAAGAGGAAAAAGAGTATGAAGGCAGTAAGGCTGGTGTCAAAATAACTCTGTATTAGTTCAGTGAGAGCTGCACTGGAATAGTGTGTAGAGAACAGAATTTTCTGTATCTTGATGTAAACAACATTTGACATAGTCCTGTCAAGGACTAAAAATTGTGTCTGAACCCCTGAGAAATGGTTACCATGTAAATAATTCCAGCTTCATTGCAGGAGAGAAACACATGAAGAAGCCATACTCTCTGGGATACTAAACTTCAAGAAGCAGATTTTTTTTTAAAGAGGAAGTAACTTAGAAACTCCCTGCTTGAAGCTCGGAAATTAAAATCCATAGAATCAGCATGGAGGCTTAAGAATGTGAAAGAGTCAAAGAAGATTTGCATTCCCAAGGCTAAAAACGGGAAGCACAAGCAAGAAAATAAATGGGGTGGCAAAGAAGGAAGATATGACAGGAAAAGTACACTGGAAAGCACAAAGACTGCAAACACAAAAAATAAAAATTGCTACTAAACATACTAAATATTCTGAAGAAAATTACTGGAAAGGTAACACAAATAAAACAGCCAAGAGAAGCCTAATTAAATAAATAAGCAGATACAGGCTGTGGGAGAGTCACTGGATTCTGAAAACAACCTTGCTGTGGAAAGGGGACTGAAGATACTTCCCGAAGTGGCTGCTCATTTTGGGGGGATTCTTATTTGGCTATCCCAAAGTAGATTATATTTCCATTCAAAAATTAGAAAAGCAGAGCCACTAGTTAGAACACTAGAAAATGATTGGTAAAATACTCATTCTGGGGAATCATCTTTGCTAAAAATATCACACCAGCAGTATACCAAAAATCGGTTAAGGGCTGTGTCCAGGACAGGCTGAGTGCTTCACTCCCAGTTGTGCTGCAAGGAGTTGAAATAAAGTTCTTGAAATAAAAAGAAATCCTGAATGATATTGCATCTTGAAATCTGCTGCATCACTTCTTCCAGTTTTCAAAAGCTAAGGCATCAGGAATTGCATAAAAGCCACTAAGAGTGTACCAGGGTGATGGTGGGGGTGATGAGGAGGATGATGATGAAGCATTAAGTGGTGTTTTTCCCACTGAAGCATGAGAAAACAATGCCACAGCACAGACCTGGAAGGATCTTCCAACTGGAGAGATCTATTTCAGATGAAATGTACACTTGACATTCTAACCAGCTCTAGTCACTTGGGGCCAAATTTAAGGCATGCTGACCTATTCACAAGAGGATAAGGTCAGCCTTTATAAGACAGTCTAAAAATACCTATATTTACCCCAAATGGTAAATAGCTCTGCTTTGGAAAGAAATCAGTCTCACTTTAGAGATAAGACCTTACCTGTGTAAATACATGTGCTTGGAATTTCTGTAGGGAGAGGCACTTTCTGATAGTTTCTGAGTAAAACCCAAGGGATTTAGTGTAATCATTGCCACAGGAGCAGCATGGTAAGAGGACAGTGTCCCCCTGGCATCCTCTTTCCAAGCTCAGAAAAGGGGCCGCAGCCTGTTTTACCCTGCAACACCTCGAGTATCTTTGTGACTTTCCAAATGGATTTTTTTGTACCTCACTTATTTTAAATTAGGGCATACTATAAATCCACATGGAAATCAGCAAACGTATCCTTTCTGTAACCACACCATCTGCTGTAGGCCCCTCACAGCTGTCCCACAGCATCCCCTTAGATTTTGAATTCAATTCAAAGTCTTCATTACCTATGAATTCCTCACAGATTAAGGTCTATGTACTCCAGTGGTCAGTGTGCTCCTTGTGCTTTAGCCTCCAACTGAGGCCAATTGAGATTAAGCTGACCTTAAACATTTTCACTTGGGTCACAGAATATGATGTAGATGGTTCTCTGCAGTATTTTCCCACTTCAGTCCAACGAAGTTGGAATCCATTATGTTTCAAGTCATAGATAAAAATACAGTTCACCAGGCTCTCTGTGAAAGGCACTGACTCCAAGTAATCAAGTATTAGGTTCTTTTTTTCTTTTGTCATTTGGGAAACTATTGCAGCAATGCTATTGCACCAACACTTTGATGTGGCTTCACATATCACACTTTTAGTAATGAAGTGCTCCTAAAGCGTGGTTCACTGTGGGACTTAGCACTGATGTGTTGCATTCATGTCACAAAGGTAGATCACTTTTCCAGGAAAGACTGATGAATAGAAATATGGTTTTGGACAAATTCTGAAGTAGGGAACTTGTGTTTTGGAGAAAACCAGATGGGAATATGCCGTTTGAACAGGAATTCATTTACTAAACACAACAGTAATGAATAACTGAGCCCTTGGATGGCAATCAATGTTTAGACTTCATCATTCTCCGCATAATACTTGGTAGTAAATCTTCACACAGCAATTAATGCTCTTACTGTGCTTTAAGTAGGGATGCCAGCCCTTGTCTGAGGATTCCTCACTAGAGAACTGCATAGAACTGCAGCTTTCTGAAGATTTTTTAAACCTCTACACATCTATGCCTATATTACATTTACATAGCTTCCTTATGACCTTGTCTTTGTTTAATTGCATTTTTTGTCTGTCATTTCTTTCAGATGAACTAGATTTGATATATTGGTTACTTGTTTCATGGAGTGAGTTCTAGTCGTAAAAAAATCCTGAACAGATAAAAAGCTGTGGGGTTTTTTTTAGAACTGGGGAGAATTAAAGAATTTTCAAAACATAAATAGAGAAATGTTACAGTCCAGCCTTACAAAAGATAGCTGCAAAACTGTAAAAGAAGAAATATGACTTTATGCAAGACCTGACAAAGTACTTATATGGGCCACTGAACTCATCTTTTGTCATTTATCTCTGTAAATGTGTGAGATTTCTTGGAAGATAGTTAGTCAAATGAGGAGCTGAGATGAATCAGTGGATACATTTTATTTAGACTTTAAAAAGGCTTTTGATGATAAAGTCCTTAGCAAGAGGCTATTAAAGAAAGTTAGTAACCATATGGTGAAAGATAAAGTCCTGCCATGGATTAAAAAGTGGTTAAGAGATAAGATAACAAGACTGGAAATAAACGGGCAATTCTCCCTGGGAAGAGGTTAATAGCAAGATGCCCCTTCATTACTGTGACTGGCAATCAATATCTTGGCTCACCTGCCTTTGCAGATCATTAATAGTAAGGTACAGAGTTTGTAGATAAAAATGTTCAGGCTAATCAGAGTATTGTGGAGCTGAAGTTAAATGACATTTGGGCAACTCAAGGGAGATGAAATTTGCCAAAGGCAGGAAATACAAAGCCAAGCCTCTTGGAAGGAAGGGTTCAGACAACTTCTGGATGCTTCTCTATGCCCACTGGTTTGCAGTGTCCATGAGCAGCTCACTGAAGGGAACTGTTCATGTGCATTGGAAAGAAAGGAGGACAGTTGGATCCAGTAGTTCCATGGTGTGGCCCACCCAGGCAGTTCATGGCAGTGAATAACTTCAAACTGGCAGAGCTCATTAAGATCTGCTGGGAACAATTTTGCACAGATAGGGAGATGAGATGGACAAGCTCAACCAAGAATTTTTGGACTGTGGGATTTATCAGAAAATGCAGATCTACATGACAGAAATGTAATATGGAAATGCAACAGAACTGGTCAACTTCTGTGGGAAATGTTTCTAAAGAACAAAATGAAAGAGAATTAATGAGGGGTGGTTTTTTTGTGGGTTCTTTGGTTTTTTTGTTTTTTCATTGGTTTTATTTTCAGAATGAAAGTGACAGTGTGGGAGCATGCGTGTTATTCCTTGCTCTGTTCAACATCATGATTATTCTTGGAGCAAAGACCTGAATCCTACTTTTCCTTCATAAGTGTACTGCCTACTGGGCTATCAAGCTGATGTCTCTGAGACCTCATAAATACTTAGAAGTGAATTATCCAACAGCAGATAACATGAAATTCTTCCCAAAGACAGCCAAAGTTGGCAAAATTTAGACCTATTCCCCATCAGAAATTAGGGATCCATATTCAAGTTTCTGCTCTGAGCACCCTCAGAGCAGGGGTGTGAATTTGTCTGCCTTTTAACTCACACAAGTGCTCTGATTGTTACTGGCCTCTGATTATTACTGGCCTTCTGGTTTTGGTATGCAAATAAATACATGGATCTTTTACATTTGAATACTTGAAATGTTAAACATTTTTTGCAACAAGAAAACAATGAGAAAGTCTTTCAGTGCATCATCTAACCCTACCAACTGGACAGAGCCAGCAATATATTATTGTACAGCTTGGTGCATTAAAGCAGGGTGCATTTTCCCTAAAGATCCAGCGTTTCCCTGCAGATTCAGCACAGTGAGAGGTCACTGCTGCCATAGTTACCCTCAGTAACACAGCAGTCTGCCGCAGTCCTGTAGCTGGGGCCAGTTCAGCCCCGTGCTTTCTGTGTTTCTAAGGCTCATAGCTGCAGTGGCTGTACTGGAATAAGCAAAGGCAAGCACTGGATACATGTAAGGCTACGCTTGTTTCTCGTTCCCTCATGCAAAACTTGGGTAAATTGGGTTTGTGCAGAAGACCATAAAGGTTTGGGAGGAAAAGAATAATCTCATATTCAGGCTACTCATTGGAAAGCAGTGCATAAATATTTTCCAGTCACTATCTGAGTTGATGGATTGTAATACTAAACACCAAGTATGAATACCCTAGAAGAGAATTTAAACTGCAGATTTAAACAACAGTAAATCTGCACACAGTATATACACTAAAACATCATCTGTGATGATACAGAGCAGCATCTCTAGTGTCAGCATCAGATGCTGAAGTATTCCACAAAGGGGTAAAGTAGCTGTTCTGTTTATCTATTCTTCATGCAAACATCTCTAATTTTCTGTGCCCCATGTTCTGAAAAAGGACTGTACTCACCTGCATGTCCCAAAAGCCAAGCTTTTTTTTTCAGGCATCGCTCAGTGGATCTGACTTCAGAAGACACTAAAGTAGCTCATTCAGGGAAAGACAGATGGGAAAGTGCATATATTCTTCACTTACCTGAGTTTTGCCAAAGTTTGTCTTCTGTTCAAAAAATAACAAAGATTCTGCATATTGATCTAAATAAAATAGATTTCCTGCCTCCATTCGTAATGTCAGTCTAGAATTTTATGTGGAAAACATGTGCTGGAAATTTTAATGAAAAGGGTAATGCCAAGGAAGTGCAATGGGAATGGATATACTGAAACCTAGTAATAAAATAATTCAAACCCAGATGCTTATCATGGGGCAATTTGAGATATATTTGTTAGATTTTGTCTACCCAGCAGCAGTTTGCCTACACTTCATACAAACTCCTGTACACAGCTTTGTCACAGTACTGGGTAGTTTACCTGGCCTGCGTGTAGAAACTGGACAGATTTTAGCCTGTGGTGTAATGGTAGAGGCAAACCCTCTTACACAGGATAAAGAAGATATGGTTGTCAGCTAAATCATAGGCTGTTAATAGAGAAATGTTTCATGTACCTCCTCACTGCCACTGCACTGTAACATCATCCCTTTAGGGCATCTCTTTCGAGAAAGCTCTCAAAACCACAATTCTTGAGTTCTTCCTTATGCTAAAGTTGTTCAGCTCTTGCTCAGACTTAAATCCGTTGGCAAGCAAGAAACAAAATTTAAAACATCCATCTGGATTAGTGTGCTCAACATGATGCAAACTGAGAATGTTTATTCACTCAGCTACCTGACATAGTGACAGAGCCCTGGGGTCCTCATTCTATACCAGGTTGTCCTTAAAGAGTCAACATGACTTACTAAAACCATAAAGAAAATACTTTGTAAAGCAAATGTGATTATGCCATAACAAAGGAAGGACAGCCACATCCTGCAGAAACACCTCTAGCTCCTCAAACACAGACAGCAGGAGGGAAATGCTGCAAAGGGCTCAATTCACTGGGCTGATTCCGTATCTGCTGTCAGAGACTTGGGAGACAGTCTCGGGAGGGAAAATGGAGTTTCATAAAAGCTTAAAAGAGAGAGGCACCAGTGTAACAGTGTGAACCCTCTGACCACCCTCAGAAGCTGTCAGGTTCTCTGGGCTGTGCTCCTTATGCTAAACATGCTAACGACATGTCCTTAGCAGACATCATGCTACTGCTTCTCTCACACATCTGATATTTCTGGAACAGCCCATTCTGGGAGAGTTTCTGACACAAAGCTGACTTTTGTAGAAGCGTGACTTATTCCCGGGGGAGAGCTGCATCCCCTTCCTACCAACATGCCCTTACATATGGAGCACAGCACTGCCAGCAAGCTCCTGACAGCCTGAGGAGGGCTTGCTGTGGCTCGGGGCTGTGGAACAACCTAATTCCATGCCATATTCCAAGATGCCCATTCTGCAGATGCAATCCCTCCCCAAATGCTAATGTTAAAAAAGTAAAGAGTTAAGGAGTCATCACAGTGAAAAGAGAGATAACCCTGAATGTAGCAGTTCCAGTACTGCCAGCCACACAAAACTTAACCCTGTGTGCTTGAACACTCACTTGCATGTCTGGTTCACATCCTGCTCACCAGTTCTCATTACACACATCTACAACACTTTATTTTTCACAGACTGTGCCAAGGTATTAAAAAACTGGGAGGAATATTTCTAATGACTGTGTTTTAAAGCAGCATAGGCTGAGTTCCAACACTGAAGCCCAAATAGCTACTGCTGCACATCTTATATAAAACCATGGCATTGGGTAATTTTCATCACTAAATCCAATTTTTTCTGACCTATCCAAACCTACATTGCCTCTGGGTGCTCTGTCAGGTGTACGGATCAGAAGGACTTCACATAGAGTTTGCTGCTTATTTCAATAAACTTACCAGAGTAATATTTCATAAGTTTCAATAATTCTGCTAAATAATCAAATAAATGAGAATTACACAGGTGATGTTTGTTTTATCTATGTAGTTGGAAGGAGCTTTCATAGCAACCCCAAGGGTAATGCAGTTATTAAAAGATTAATGAATAATTTTCTTTTTCCCGGTACCTATTACAAATCTTTAACAAAACTCACTTAGGGAATCCTGGAATTTTAACATGTTCTACCCTAAAGACCTTGTCTATTTACCAACTTTTGAATTACAGAAATAGAATTTAATTGGCAAAAATAGATTTAAAATTTTTTCACTAAGTTTAAATGATCATAGATACTTCTCTTTTTCATGAAGAATTAACTCCCAAATGGTTAAGTTTTTACATTCATAGACAGCTGTAATAAAGAGTTCGAGAATTCTGTGTCCTGGTTGTGTATTTAAAATTCTCAGCTAACAAGCAGAGGAGAGACTGCTAGGAATGGTTACAGATGTCTGATTTTACAAGGTCTGGGGTTGTTGTTTTCTTTTTTTTCCTAGCCAAAGTGCTTTAGTCTAATGTTATTTATTGTTTATGGAAGTTGTTTGTCATTTAGGACATGAAGTGACTATTCCCCCAAAAGAAAGAATCAAGTTACAATCCATTATTTCATTTTTGATTGTTTTTCTTTGTAATAGGTGGGAAAGTGGATCCTGGATAAAAGTCCTGCCCAAGACAAAACTCCAAGCTGAAGACTCCAATTATCTATAAATCACTTGAATTTCCTGCAGAGAAGGAGAAAAAGGAGGAAAGAGCGAGACAGGCAGAAAAACAGAGGCAGAGGATATGCCAAGTGAAATATTTGATACCTGTCCTAAACCAAAATTTTCTCAAAAGCAACCAGGAGGTTACATGATATCTCAAACCCAAGCTTAGAAGAAACACGTTGCCATTGTTTTTGGTTTAATGTTGAAATGAAATAACTTTCTTTTAATTGTTCCACTAGTATAAAATGTGTTGCGTTGTAGATCTGAGATAATGGCATTATGCATTGATTTATTAAAGGTCACTGTACGTTCTCACAGAATGAAAGCTCTGATTGCTGATGATTGCTGTATTTTTCAAAGACTTTTAGAACCAATTCTCCAGTTTTGGAGCAGAGAAATGCGAGTACATTTATGATGCAAACTGGCTGTGATACTACTCTCAAGTATTTCCCAGCAAACACTCCTGAAGCACAGCTCACACTGAAACCAGCAATGAACAAAATTCATGCCAAATACTCTGCACAGTATGATTGCTCCCGAGGTGTAGCACTACACAGCATCCAATAACTGCATTTCTTACTTATTTAACTATTTGAAAAGAAATTATGAGCAAGAAACCATATGCATTTTTAGATTTGCATATTGCAGTTTGCATTAAACTGTAATGAAATTTAAAACAGTTGACTTTCCTCTGAAACATTCTTCTAGAACAAGGAATTGCTGTAACAAATTAGAAGACAAATTAGTTTTGGCACCCACTAAAAAAAAGAGAAAAGATGAAAAGCTTTTAAAGTGATGATATGGAGGAAAAAATTACACTACATTGGCCAAAATGAGTCTCCTATCAGCATTAAAGCTCCTGAAGTTGTATTAGCAGTAGATAAAAATGTTATCACCTTTTTCCAGTGCTGATGTTCTTATTTTCCTATTAAGTCACTTGGTAATGAGAAACAAAGTCTGACACATTGTAATCTGTTTATACAATAGATCTGAAACCTCTCCAACAGAAATTAAAGCATTCTTTAAAGATACTGAAGATGCAAAGATTAAAAATATATAAACGAATTTTAAAATGCAAAATGCATTTACAAACAAATGACTGTTCTTAAAGCCCATATTAATCATCAAAACCTATTTAGTCTCATAAGACACCACAGAAACCCAGCAGATTTTTCTACATTGACCCAGTGGGTTTGTTCTTAACCCTCTCTTTATGAAAATAAGTCTTAAAGGTTAGTAGGAAAAACATGCCCCCTTGCAATATTGTTCAAGGGTGTATTCAAGAATCACGGAAGTCAGTAGAGACCTGTTCCAGTGCTGTAACAACCTGGTAGTATTAAGAGTCCTCCAGGAATTGTAAAAGAGTCCCTTGGGCACACAGGGTAATTCAAGAAAGAAAACATTTTTATTTTCTGATTGAGATACACAGGTATGTATGGTAATGTCCTATGAAGTACATCAAAAGCAACCAAAACATATTAGAGAACTACTGATTTTGCACTGAAAATAAACCCCACCAACTCTGTAGAAAACAGTACATTTAAAGAGAAGTGGCAAAGCCAGTCCCAGCAGATCCAATTTGCTTTCTATTATCCTGTGGTTTTTCAGATGATCACAGGGCTAAAAATCTTTTTCCTTTATTACAGATTCAAGGCAGTCTTTTAGCAGCTTTTTTTTTTTTTTTTTTTTTTTTTTTTTTTTTTTTTTTTTAAATCTCTACACTCAGGTTGGGTAGGGCAGAATAAAACTGATTTTAAGCAAAATCCCTCCTTTGGAGAGAAAATTATTAATTTCTCTGCCAGAACAAACGAACACAACTTACCTTGGTGTATTTGATTTCAAGGTTGAGAGTGGGAGAAGGCAGCAGATGCAGAGATGCCATCAGAGCTGCAGGATCTGCCTTCACCTCCCCTGGCATCTCAATTTTACTGGAAGTCATAGTCTTGGGGGGGTTTTATAATACCACCGAGCCCCCCGCTCTGCCCTGATGCTGTGTTGTGTTTTGGGTTAGTGCCCCCCCTTCAAAGCCCAGCGCTGAAGATGTTGCTCTCCTCCTCTG